>CAJQUW010014265.1:0-138700 GCA_907163375.1 Prostheceraeus crozeri
ATCGTCATCCACGAACCCCCCGAAGAGCTCCTCTTCCCCAAAAGTGAGAGTGGTGGGGATTCGTGTGCAGTCGGCGAGGTGTTGAAGGTATGAAGAGGAAGAGGCATGTTTCGCAGCAGATGGCGCATGATCTGTTGTGAATAAGAATGAGAGTTTGAGAAAGTGAAGGATGAAGGTGTGAAGGAGTTGGTAGGAGTTTATATAGAAGGAACTGAAGTCGAAGGAGGTGGCGGATGAAAACATTAGAATGAGGCGTTGTGTGACTGATTTGAAGAATAAGACGCGAGAGTTGGAAGAGAAGAATGATGAGTGTGAGAAGAGGGCGAGTGCTGCGGAGAGAAGAATGAGAGATGCAGAGGCGAAGTTTGAGGAGATGATGACCCGGTGATAAATCACATCAGGGGCCCTTAACAGGTTTGCATTCAGGGGCCCCAACGGTGGAGTTCCGCAAGCTTTGATCAGGGCCCGTAGCGGTATTTAACCGCGTCCAATTTTTAAAAAAGCAGGGTTATTTGTGCTACTCATTATTCATTATATAGTAATATATCAGTAGTATACCCTTTTTTAATTTAGATCTTAAAAATCCTGCCCGACAACCGTACGTGATTGAGTTATGAAAACAGTTTGCATTCAGATTTTCTTTATATATTTGAAGAAATCACGTTATATAAATCACCAACGCAAGAAATTCACATATATAAGTCATTCACTGTTGGAATCCAATACACGTGGTCTTTTGACAGGTGGAGTGCTCATATCACTAGATTCCTGTTGCCTCTTTCTCCTTCCACCATACCGATCGCGGGCGTTGTTGAAGAACTTAGACACAGTCAGTTCGACCTCCTTGCAGGTTATCTCCAATAGATCTGTAGATGAACTCTGAAAGGAAAAATTCCTGTTAAATTCACTGGTAGTTAAAAATATATAATTAAGTCATACCTACAGTACAGTAATGCACAAACAACAGGGTTTTTATGAAATTAATTAAATCGATTTTCCGAAAACAATGAAAAATAAATACCAAGGCACAATAAAATAACGGTTTATTTACAATTCAATATTTTTGCAATTCAACAGAGATTGATTTTGACAGATATTCCATTGCTCACAATCATGAGAAACAGTGGAGAGAGAGGAGAGGAGTGAGAGAGAGAGACGAGGACCAACACCAAAGAAATGAAAATGACACAAATAAGAAAATGTGCTATCTATGCATATAGTTGATAACATCAGCTACGATGATTGATTTGATGTTTATTCAATTAAAACTTGTTGGATATAGATATTATTTCTTTGAAAAAATGAGATATCAATTGAAATAATGGGTCAATGGAAAGGAAATGACATTAACCCAGACAAATAAAGGGTGGGGTTATTACTTTTATTGAAACGTGTGTGAAGTTAGCGGAACCACTCAGCGGAACCATTTTTTATTATAGCTTAATTCTATCGAAACAGCTGCTAGTTTGTCTCATTTCCAGTCTCCTGATTACGAATCTGCGCTCAGATTTCACAAAATCACAGTCGCTTAACTACTGAGAAATTCAAGTTTAAAGATAAAAGTGGTCCTGCTGTGAAGTTAGCGGAACCATCCAGCAGAACCAATTGCTGAGTCTCGCTGATTGACGCAGTAAAATCAATTTCTTTTGCGTCACTCTACCCGATCAATTTTGTTGTGCTGATCACGAATATGTGCCTCATCTTTCAAAACACTGCAGATTTCACCCGCAAATCAGAAATTCACTTTTGCTGCAAGCTGATTGTGAAGTTAGCGGAACCATTTTTTCAAATACAAAGAATTTTCTCAGCGAAATCCATCCTCTCCCTACTAATTTGAAGCTCCCTAATCATCAAATCTGTAATCAGATTTGCAAAACTCGCCCGCATTGCAAAGATATTCCTCTATCTGGGTCCGCTGTGAAGTGCCCGGAACCACCTACTGGCATTAAAATTTCAAATTCTAATTTTTGCACAGAATCACTGCAATAGGACATACCAAGAGAATGAATTGCTTCACTGATCACAGGTTTGGGCCGTCCCGATTTCACGGGAGATTAAGTACTTGCGAGGAAAAAATGGATTTTACGGTTATCATGGACTTTTCTGCAAGCTGATTGTGTAGTTAGCGGGAAACCATTTTTTCCAATACAAAGAATTTCTCAGCGAAATTCCATCCTCTCCTACTAATTTGAAGCTCCTAATCACAAATCTGTAAATCAGATTGAAAAACTCGCCCGCATTGCAAAGATGTTCCTCTATCTGGGGTCCGCTGTGAAGTGCCCGGAACCACTACTGGCATTAAATTTCAAATTCTAATTTTTGCACAGAATCACTGCAATTAGACATACCAAGTGAATGGAATTGCTTCACTGATCACGGTTTGCCGTCCGATTTCACGGGAGGAATAAGTACTTGCCGAGAAAAATGGATTTTACGGTTATCATGGACTTTTCTGGCAAGCTGATTGTGAAGTTAGCGGAACCATTTTTCAATAGCAAAGAATTTCTCAGCGAAATCCATCCTCTCCTACTAATTTTTGAAGCTTCCTAATCACAAATCTGTAACTCAGATTTTGCAAAACTCGCCCGCATTGCAAAGATATTCCTCTTTCTGGGTCCGCTTGTGAAGTGCCCGGAACCACCTACTGGCATTAAAATTTCAAATTCTAATTTTTTGCAAAGAATCACTGCAATAGACATTACCAAGAGAATGGAATTGCTTCACTGATCACGGTTTGCCGTCCGATTTCACGGGAGAATAAGTTACTTGCCGAGAAAAATGGATTTTACGGTTTATCATGGACCTTTTCTGCAAGCTGATTGTGAAGTTAGCGGAACCATTTTTCAATACAATAGAATTTCTCAGCGAAATCCATCCTCTCCTACTAATTTGAAGCTCCTTTAAACACAAATCTGTAATCAGATTTGCAAAACTCGCCCGCATTGCAAAGATAGTCCTCTATCATGGGTCCGCTGTGAAGTGCCCGGAACCACCTACTGGCATTAAAATTTCAAATTCTATTTTTTGCACAGAATCACTTGCAATAGACATACCAAGAGAATGGAATTGCTTCATGATCACGGTTTGCCGTCCGATTTCACGGGAGAATAAGTACTTGCCGAGAAAAAATGGATTTTACAGTTTTCAAGGATATTCATCGGAATCTCAGGAAAATAAAATCCAACCCTCTCCAGATCAGCCGAACCATCATTTATTAACAGCACAATTCTATTGCACCATCACAATGTGTAATTACCTCTTGTGCGCTTTTCCTTCTCGGTGCATAGCTGTTTGTGCCTCTGAAGTCATTAGATGTTTGAAGAAGACGGCTTACAAGTGTTCGTCCATCGGAACGCTGGTATCGCAATTTTCTTCCATGTTTGTTGTTTGTAATTACGAGGTTAGTTAAAGAAGAAAAACTTTCATGTTGTCCTAAAAAGGATTCAGAATCGCTTCATTGTTGAAAGATTGCAATGCTTTGTAGCTATTGTGCATATTAATTCATTTCGTATCAAAAAACATAAAGTCTTAGTAGGATAACATTTTTCGGTTCCATGCTGTCAAATCTCTGCAAGATCGGATTGAGTAATTCATTAGTTGCCATAATATCCTGAGGTGATAAAGATAAGAAACTTGCTAATAAGTGCGATTCTTGCATAATGAAAAAAATCACGTGTGTGAAGTTGGCGCTAACCACTCAGGCGCAACCATTTTTGTTTTTACTGTGCCACTCCCAAAAATTCACATAAACCACACAATTCGAGGTCGCTGATTATGTGCCACTCCTCGGTTTCACGAAATTCAGCCACCTTTGGCCAGAAAACGCACTTCAAATTTCAAATTGGTTGCGCTGTGAAGTTGGCGCAACCAAATTTGAAATCAAAATTACTCAGCACACCCAGGCAGTTATGCTTCCACATAATAGTACCAGCGGATAGTGCCAAGTCAACATTCATCAGAATCAATCAAACAAAAGCAGTCTTTCACCCGCTCTAAAAGAATAACATCAAACATCAAATCACATGACAAAGCTTATAAAAAAATATTGCACAAACCGCGCAACCATTTATCATTTCGAGTGTGCCACTCCAGAAATGCATGATTCTAGTACAATTTGGGGTCGCTGATTATGTGCCACGCATCAGTTTTACTAAATTCGGCCTCCTTCACTCGGAAAACTCAATTCAAAGTTCAACTACATCACACAATAATTCCAGCGCAACCACTTTTCAAGTTGAAATTACTCTGCTCAAACGCCGTTTCACATCAAAATTATAAATAGCAACATCGGGTGTGCCAGGTCAATATTCATCAGAATCGACCAAACACTCGAAATGAAAAATGGTTGCGCTGACTCGAATTGATCTGAGGCTTCAGCTCGATCATGTCTAGGCCTATACATGGCAGGAAATCATGTGTTATTTTTGAAGGATGATATTTTTCTGATTTAGCAAGTGAATAGGTACGAGTGTTTGGTCGATTCTGATGGAATATTGACCTAGGCACACCGATGGTGCTATTTATTTGATTGTGAAACGGCGTTTGAGCAGAGTAATTTCAACTTGAAAAGTGGTTTTGTGCGCTGGAAATTTATTGTGTGATGTAGTTGAACTTTGAATTGAGTTTTTCGAGTGAAGGAGGCCGCGAATTTTAGTATAAACTGATGCGTGGCACATTAAATCAGCGACCCCAAATTGTACTAGAAACATGGGGCATTTCAGGAGTGGCACACTTCGAAATGAAAAATGGTGTTGCGCGGGTTGTGCAATATCTTATTTTTTTATACAGCTTTTGTCATGTGATTTGTATGTTTGATGTTTTCTTTTAGAGCGGGTGAAAGACTTGCTTTTGTTTGATTGATTCTGATGAATGTTTGACCTGGCACAACTCCGCTGTAGGTACTATTTATGTGAAGCATAACTGCCTGTGTGCTGAGTAATTTTGATTTCAAATTTGGTTGCGCCAACTTCACCAGCGCAACCAATTTGAAATTTGAATTGCGTTTTCTGGCCAAAGGAGGCTGATATTTCGTGAAACCGAGTAGTGGCACATAATCAGCGACCTCGAATTGTGTGGTATTATGTGATTTTTGGGAGTGGCACAGTAAAAACAAAAAATGGTTGCCGATCTGAGTGGTTGCGCCAACTTCACACACGTGATTTTTTCATTATGCAAGAATCCGCACTTATTAGCAAGTTTCTTATCTCTTTATCACCTCAGGATATTATGCAACTAATGAAATTACCAATCCGCCTGCAGAGATTTGACAGCATGGAACCGAAAAATGTTATCCTACTAAGGACTTTAATGTTTTTTTGATACGAAATGAATTTTAATATGCACAATAGCTTAACAAAGCATTGCAATCTTTCAACAATGAAGCGATTCTGAATCCTTTTTAGGACAACATGAAAGTAGTTTTTTCTTTAACTAACCTCGTAATGACAAACAACAAACATGGAGACAATTAGCGATACCAGCGTTCCGATGGACGAACACTTGTAAACCGTTCCTTCTTCAAACATCTAATGACTTCAGAGGCCAGCACAACAGCATGCACCGAGAAGGAAAGCGCACAAGAGGTAATTACACAATTGTGATGGTGCAATAGTATTGTGCTGTAATAAATGATGGTTCGGCTGATCTGGAGAGGGTTGGATTTTTTCTGAGATTCCGATTGGAAATCCTTGAAAACTGTAAAATCCATTTTTCTCGGCAATTACTTATTTCTCCCGTGAAATCGGACGGCAAACGTGATCAGTGAAGCTTAATTCCATTCTCTTGGTATGTCTATTGCAGTGATTCTGTGCAAAAATTAGAATTTGAAATTTTTAATGCCAGTAGGTGGTTCCGGGCACTTCACAGCGGACCCAGATTAGAGGAATATACTTTTGCAATGCGGGGCGAGTTTTTCAAGAATACTGATTACAGATTTGTGATTAGGAGCTTCAAATTAGTAGGAAGTGGAGATTTGGATTTCGCTGAGAAATTCTTTGTATTGAAAAAATGTTCCGCTAACTTCACATCAGCTTGCAGAAAGAAAAAGTGAAATTCAGATTTCCGGGTGAAATCTGCACTGTTTTGAAAGATGAGGCACATATTCCGTGATCAGCAACTCAACAAAATTTGATCGGGTAGTGACCAAAAGAAATTGATTTACTGCGTCAATTCAGCGAGACTCAGCAATTGGTTCATGCTGGATGGTTCCGCTAACTTCACAGCGGGACCATTCTTTTATCTTAAAACTTGAATTTCTCAGAAGCGACTGTGATTATTGTGAAATCTGAGCTCAATGATTCGTAATCAGGAGACTGAAATTGATCAAAACTAGCAGCTGTTTCGAATAGAATTAAGCTATAATAAAAAATGGTTTCCGCTGAGTGGTTCCGCTAAACTTCACACACGTCTTTATTGTGATGACGTAATCACATTTATTCATTTATAAAATACTTAATGATTTAATTGAATATGTGCAAAATTTTATGAAAAAACAATCAATATATTTAGAGATCTTATAAAATTTAATGAAATGTTTTACATATTAACGTTTCGTTATCAGCATGATATGTACGAAATATGACAGATTTTTTGCAATATTCCTAAGAAACATTATAATGACGGATCTGGTGGCCTTAACAAGCACAATTTGAAAACAAGTTGTAAAAGATTCGTTACTCTTTAAAGAATGGACGATCATTACATTGCTCACTTAATGACATTTACGGATGCAAGCATGTTTATTGCAGTCAATATTCTTATAGTTACGCATTATATTTATAAATTTGTCATCTTTCTTTCGTGCAGATAGTGGAAGAACACATGTAACATAGATCACTCAAAGTGACACAGACAAAGAAAATGAATGAACTTACGCAACGTATATTCTTATGGATAAAAAAATTGCTTACAACTATTATATAGCAACCAACCCACTTCGTAGCATTTACCAGCAGACATAATAAAATGATATAAACTACGTAACGTAGGCTATATTGTTATGGATAAAAATATTGCTTACAACTTGTATATAGGAACCAACCCACTTCGTACATTTATCTAATTTGATCAAGAATTGTGTGACAAAAACCTCTTTTCATTAATTTTTGATATACAATTAATCGAGGTTCTAGCTGTACTATACAAGCATTTTGAAAATTAACGGCGTCATACGGGAGGTGATTTTTCACTTTCATGATTGGAAATAGGCTCTCCCTGCTTTTTTTAGACAATTTATTGAAATTAAAAAATATGAGCGTTAAAAACCCAACGTTTCGTCCGTCACGGACTTAATCATGAGGGCAACAAAGTCCCAGCCATTTTTACAATGGGTTTATATACAGCTAGTGACAGCTCATATTTTTTATTTAAAATAAATTGTCTAAAAAAAGCAGGGAGAGCCTATTTCCAATCATTGGGAAAGTGATTTTGAAAATTCTTGCAAAAACCTTCACCGGATTACAATTCACCGGTAGTTAGACCAAATAACTCCAGTCTGACAGGACCAGTTATCAAACTTCACAAATTTAATGAAAAGGAAGTCAGTGTTCAATGCTCTCTTCTATGTTGCTTAATTAGTTTTCATACTTGAATGTTATTGTTTACCTTAACTACGATTTCACCTGTCTGACGATGATCTCGAAATATATTACAAAAAGAAAATATTCTAACCTTGAACAGAACATCAGTTTACTTGGTTCTTCTCACAACTTACCTTCAACACCCCCCTAATGAAACTTTATTTAATCAATAATGAGCTCATGCAATGCTGTTGTAAGTATCAAAATAAACATTCCTCACCTGTAGCGGGTTCCAAAATTTTTGATCAAATTTTGTCATTCTTCAGCTTTGACTTTGGAGGCAAATAATCAATATCACATGAATTTGATTTTTGGGTTTTCAGCGAAAATATAGAGACAGTGCAGTACGTATTTCACTGAGTCTGCAATTAAATGCGAATCAAGACGTGTCCTGTAGATGAAGGATATTCCAGAAATTATTTCCAAAATGTAGGCATAATCGAATTACGACAGAAATTCCTCTGAATGTCCAAAACACAAATTACTGACTTTGAAGCGTCGTTAAAAGTTTTATAAATTCGCATGTATTTGATACTGCAGATATCACAATATGGTGATGCCGGAGAGTTTGCTGACTGATATGCTACAGCCACATATCACGATGCAGTGGGAGTCAACTAGCAAATAAATGACGCCTGCCTTGGTAAACATTGCTAGCTCGCATCTCTTGTCATGTGACTCATGGAATGAAGGTCGGTTCAGCAGGCAAGCAACGGGGAGGGGGAAACTATATCATATAGTAAATCGGTTGTGCGCAGACGAGTCTTACGTAATTGTAGGAGCAAACCAGGCATCTGAACAGCATTGTGACTTCCCATATGTTCTAGCCCGGATAGCATTTAAGATAAGTTTCTGAATGGATAAAGAAGATGCAAGAAAACTGAATAAATGAATTACGAGAGAGAGAGTGAGAGAGAGAGAGAGAGTGAGTGAGTGAGAGAAGAGAATAGAAGAAGACGGAGTAGATTGAGCTAAATATTCCTTTTGCAGGTGTATGTATATAAATCACATGACCGCAATTAATTTCCAAATTTTCTATCTATTAATGTTATCATATGTCTTATTCTCTTCTTGATGAATTCATTTACAATTTCAGTTGAGGAATCTCCTATTGACTGACCATTTCAATTACTTTAAAAAGATATAGAAGAGTATTCATTTAATCAATGATAATCATCAATATGTATAACTTATACAATTGAAATTGATAGCGCTGATATTAAGACAATATACATTATCTTTGGCGCGCACGGTTAGTGAAAAGCAAACTTCCAGAACACAATGTGGACTTTACAGTCAATTTTTGCTGTTGAAACCATTAGCAGTGCTCGGTATTTCACAGGCTCAGCTATGTTTATATTACTAGGACATCTTTTCATTAATGTAAATTTTTTACGTGACCCAAAAGTTGTACGGTAAAATTATATTGCCGAGTCTGTCAAATTGCAGAACATTTTACAATGTAGGAAGTGGCACATAACTAAGGAAGCATGTGAATGATGTGTGTGCAGCTGCATGCACCATCTAGTGTAATCAAGGGCATACCCTGAGCATGCCTACGCTGCCCCTGTACGAAATCACAATTTGCCCATAGGTTACCCTATTAATCTTGCCCTGATTATCGAAATTTATTTGAACTAAAAACTTGCTCGTTATTGATTTTCTTAGGGAAATTATCAAAAATCTTGTCATTTACAAAGACAAAGAGCCTATTTTGAAAATTTATTGTTGCCCTAGTTTTGCCCGAGTGCCCTAAAGGGCCCCGTCAGGGACCCTGACATCATTTATCACCGGGTAAACACCCTCAAACTTGTCCCCATTTTAAATTACGAAACTAAACCTGAGTGATCACTGTGTAAATCTTAAATTGATCAAAAACATTCGAAACCAATAGCAATCTCTATGAACTACATGTAATGAAGGAGATTTTCGATATTCAAAAACCTCAACCGATGTACGATCAGACTTTAAGGGGGCCGACTCAGGCATTTAGCTCCAGACAAAAATAGGCCCAGCTAGGCTGGAAAATTTTAATTCTTATTTTCTTGTTCTCATGTGAAGGTCAATAAATCAGTCATGCCTAGATTTTGAAAGCATCAGTGAGTCGTACAGCCGAGGCTGTTATGCCTGATCACAGCTATGCATGATTACCATTGTCGTGAATGCTTGCTGTGATTCATGAACATGTAGAAGTCTGTGGAAGTTTCTGGCTACATACATACATGTAAATAGTGGTCTTTAATTCAGAAGCTGGCAGCACTGACGATTGTAGTGAATGTTATGCGGCATTAGTTCATTGATGCCGTCTCAGAGCCGGCAACATATAAATCATAGCACGCATTCACTACAATAGTAATCATGCCTTTTTCAAGCACCATTGATCCTTACAGCCTCGGCCGCTTGCAGCCTCGGCTTCACGACTCATTGATGCTTTCAAAATCTAGGTATGATTGATATATTAATGTGAAGTAGCAACTCGCACTAATTAATTATTGATTAGTATTATTATATTGAAAAATCGCTAATGTGATAGCAGCTTCGATTTCATCGAATGAACTCCTCATGATATCTAGTAAAAAGCCGCATGTGAAATGTGTGTATTTCACTGTTTGCAGAAATTACCAAGGAGTGACCATCATGCTACAGGATAAAGACTAATGTTTTATACATCCTTCGAGTCACTGACAAGGCCATTTTGGAGAGCATAAATTTTATTAGGGGTAAATCCAATTTAATCCACAACATTTGACGAAAATGTGTCTTTGATTTGTAAAATCCATATTTCTGAACCGATTTCAATAGTTTTTTTTTTAATCGAACCGTGAAGATCTCATCTATTATGGCATGGTTTTTAAAAAGTCACAAAGCCAAGACCTTCTTCACAAGTTGCCGTTTTTTGCCGAAAAAAGACCAAAAAAGCATGTCCAAAGTTGCAGTACTCTCAGTTCAACACGGATTTTCGATTAGATACATTCAAATACACCCACTAATATTTATATCATCTGAAAGAAGAAGATCAGCTCTTTAAGACAGTCTAATTTTAAATATTATAATCAATATTAATCATTGAATTTTCACTGGGTTTCCATTGTCCAATGAAAAAAATGTCCTCTGACCGAGACGTTTTCTGTCCTCTGACCGAGGTACCTTTTCTCGAAGAATATTGATTCTTCCATTAAACGTTTTGCACCAAACGAATCATCTAGTGTGCTAGTTTATAAATCCGTAAAGAAAATTCAGTTTGATGCCGTTACAAGTGTGCAATATTGATTTAAAAATATTTTTATCCTTTTTTTCGACCAGAGAATTTGAATATTCCCAAAAATTTCATATGGATGCTGAAACCAGAAATTTTGTCAGGAATCGATGAAATTTCACAGCATAGGAGGGATCCATGCTCTTAACATCTATGCAAAAGAAATTTTTCATCTATATCAATTAACCCTCTCAAAATCTCCAAAAACCACAAAAATGTCCTCTGACCGAGACCCTAAAAAATCTCGGTCAGAGGACAACGTTGAAATTGAAGATCTCGGTCAGAGTACAAGGGTCTCGGTCTAAAGACATGATAATGTATGCAATTACATTTAGATCACTTCGTTTTACGCGTTCAAGTATTCGTCCAAAGTTCCCGCAGTCTCATGAACCCAAATGCACAAACCGAAGAGTTTCCTGTTCGACATCAATTTGTCCTCTGACCGAGACCTTAAAAATCTCGGTCAGAGGACAAGGTGGGTCACGGTCAACGGACATTATATGTAATACGTTACATTTTGGTCACTTCGCTTTCCGCATGCAAGCATTCATCCTAAGTTCCCAGTTTCATCAGCAACCCAAATGCAGAAGCCGAAGAGTTTCCTATTCGACATCTATCTGACCGAGATCAATTTGTCCTCTGACCGAGATGTAGAAAAAATGGCTTTTTTAAAAGTGCTAGATTTCTATGGAAAGTTTTTATCTGGTGTGGTCGCCGCTACGATTTTCGTGTTCAGCGTAAAAAAATGAGTATATATGCAAATTTTCACGGAAATCTGAGTCCCAAAGTTGAAAAGACAGAAATGTTGTGGAATAAATTGGATTTACCCTTAGCATTTTAATTAGCTTTCATGGAAGTGGCATTTGCAATCACTTTAAGGATCATGTCTTGTTAGTAAGAGTACTTAAAATTTTCCACGCGTGTCGTAAAAAATTAACGGATAGGTAAAGAGTAAAATATTGTAATCAAAGAATGGCCGTAAGTAGCTTGAAACAAGTGGTCCGCGTTAATATTCAGATTAGACAATATCATTTGATTTATTGAAAGTAATATATCAAATTCATGTCATGCCGAAGAATATAACATTATTTTTAAGTTGAATTATTAGCTTAATATTTTAATAAGCTATTTTTGAAAAATTATTACTACTCAAGATATTTGATCCACACAGATAAATATGCTGAATTCTATAAAGCAAGTTGTGATTCCAACCTTCTAAGCTCGCATAAATCAATTCTACACAATGAATTCAATTAACCATGCGGTATGTTAATTAATTTAAGTGTAGACGCAGCAGATCCATGTAGCCGTGATATTTAATAGGCTTCATACTGCTTATTAATTAAAATCTTTGGTATCGTGCAGATAGTCTATCAACATAGGAAAAAATTGCAGAAATTTACTTTTTGATAATTGAACAAATATTTTTACAGTTCATGAACATAATTTTCGTAAAGAACTGAACATTTTGGTATGAAAATTTTCACTGTATGCTAGCAATTTTTGATTTGACACTCTACCCCACTATATCCCTGCTCTATGAATGAAGCAATTAGAAATTCCGATGAAAATGAATCCTAAATCGTTGTTCAATGTGGCTGTTCTTGATATCCCTGCAAATGACACAGTTAATCTACCCTGTTCTCCTATCGTTCTTGAACAGCAGCTGTTCAGAAAAGAATGAATTGATTGTGTGGCGTTTTACTTCTATCGCTATTTCAATTGAAGATTAATAAGCATATGTCTGTCTCGAGTAAGAAATGACAACATCGATAAGCACGTGTGCCTCAAAGAGCCTAGGATTGACTTTTAGTTTGCTGCACATAATATTTCTATATTATTAATTTATCTAATTCTTCGGTAGAACATGAAATTGGTTGAATTTGTGATATTTGATCGGGATTACTTGTTTGTTCGGCATGTTTGATTTTTTTAATAATTCAAAAAAATATGAAAATATGAAAGCTATTTCAATCAAATGTAGGTTTTTGCATTCAGGTCTCAGGTGTTGACATAAGGGACCTGCAATTCGACAATTAGCTTGAATTGACTCTAAAATAACTGGATATATTCATATTCGTAAATCAAAAAGAGCAAAGCATGAATATACCTTTCTTACACTCGGAACTACATTAGGTGAACGCCTTTCTTCCATGCTGTCTCACTCTCTTTCCTTCGTGCTGGCATCTTAATGAGAATGCAGACTGCAAAGCAGGGATGCGGAGTCGGAGTCCCGGAGTCCTATTATTTTTGCTGGAGTCGGAGTCCTATCAAATGATAGGACTCCGGACTCCGGCCTATAACTAGACCCGAAATATAATACAAACAAATTATTTATCCTCGTGCATAGCTGTCACTGTCCTGATGTCAACTTTCTCCGTCAAACAAAAGTACAGAGACACTGCTGCATACAAAGCTTGTAATAGTTGAGGGAATGAACCGTGATAGTGAAAAAAGGATTGTCTTTTCACTCGGCGATTTACTAGAAAAGACAAGCCTTCCTATCCTCGATCATACGCACCAAAGGTCACATCAGAGACAAAAATGAAATGCCAGTTTGTTTAAGAACATTACCTCTTACCCTCATGCTAATCGTGTGTGATTTCGCCTCCAAAGCGCATATTAAAATCGAAAGTGTACTCATATTTTTTGGAGAAGGATGCGGATTTTCCTGCCTGGTAGAGAAAAACCGTGTGAAGCACACATCAAGAAGATGGGAGGAACCGAGTCGCATGCATCCAACTTAAAGCGATATTTGATAAACTTTCATCGAAAATGATTGATAATTGTTACATCAATGATCACTAAAGATAGGTTTAGGTAAGTCTATAATGATCTATAATGTAGGTTACCAGTTTTTTTGAAAAAATTTAGGCTATATATGCTTGCCACCCGGAGTCGGAGTCCTATCAAAAGCCGGAGTCGGATTTGGAGTCCTATCAAAATGATAGGACTCCGCATCCCTACTGCAAAATGAACTTATTTTAAAAGTTTTATGTCTGACTCGGCCTGGGTTTGAAACAAGGTCTTCCGGCCGAAGAGAGAACGCTCCATCTTAAGGCTATAGCGCCTGTCACGTACCGAGATACACGTGCCGACTAGCAATTCGAGATATGCAAAACGTGTGTTTGCTTTTCAAACGGAAGTTATGACTCGCGCCCGCAATGGAGATTGTTCTGCTATCGAGAACTTATACCGCCTGTAAACTCCCTGGAAAATAATCTCATATCTCGCAGGAAAACGTTTTTGAGAAGGAACAAGGTCACCAAAAACATTTATTGAATATTACATGTATGAAGTAACTTGAACAATTGAGCGAGCGCTTTCGTGGCCTCTCTTCAAACGCATAACGGGCAAAGTAACAAAATTAGCTATAGAACATGATGAACTATTCACGAAGGGTTAGATGAACCTATAACTTTCGGGCATGACGCAACTACTGTATGTACAAATGACGGAGAAGACAATAAACGTGTAGATGAAATGACAATATTGATAGATATGGAAAATGACATGGTTACGAAGTCAACAACAAACTGTGCACAGACTGCTTTGTACACACAAAGGAGGGCTTTTGTTGAAAATATGTAAAGTCTCCAAAATGCGTAATGAAAAAGGAAATGAAGAAGAACATAAAATTGAAAAGGAAAAGAGTTGCATTTAAAAAAATCACAATCCACAACATGATTACACACCAAAGATGACGAAGACACGAGTTTGGTGACCTTGTTCCTTCTCAAATGTATTGGCAACCCTAATTATTTCAAAGAAATCGTTTTTGTTCAGAATGTGCTGTTCTTAAAATTCATTGTAATAATCATTCATCATGCCAGACATTATTCCAAACCGAACAAGCTAAACTCCATTCTGCGCTAACATGATGTGAAGTAAATGCCAAGTTGAAGATGACATGAAAGAAAATCATCTTAATAATCGGCGGCTCGACCTCTTCGTGTTTCCAAAATTCAGACCCAACTCGATTCAGGCCCGGATCGGGTTCTTATCAAGCAGTGACTTTCATTTTTGCCTCATTCTCCAGCAGAATACATCACTCGTCGAGTACAAAGTCTCATACTCCCTTTCAGAACAATAGGATCCACTTTCGAGACAAGACGCTGAGCATGTTGACAATGTGAGGGAAAGCGCGATAGGCCAATATCACAGATCGGCTCTCATTAGCATTGTCTATCTTTTTAATGTAGCATTATTAATCGTTGGAACCTCCTTCAGGTACACAAGAACGAAGAAATAATCAATGAAATGAAACTACTTCACAAATCGAATTGATTCAAAGCTGAATAATACTAAAACACCGACTATGACACGAAATAATTCATACTTAATTTAGATGTCAATTAATCTGCGCATACATGTGATGAATTAGCTCTATAATTCACGGAAATATCCAACAGAGGTCGAAGTTGTTGTATGTAGAATTTACAGCTGCTCAGGTTTCCATGTTTGATCAAACTGTCACCCCATTACGTAATCGCCACTGATAACCTTGCACCCCTCCGCAATCATTTGTAATCAATTCGATAACCCTCTCTTCCTCCTAGGCTGATTGCGCAAGCGTTGTTTGGTTCACAACTTTCTTAGATAATGCTTGCTACCAAAACATTCTTAGAGAGAAGATGTCTTGTCTGATAGCCTATGCTAATGAATGGTTTTGGGAAGAACCACGCATGCTGATGTTCTGCATGTAAATGGAAAAGGTTTCTCTTTCTCATAGAGCATAAAGTGGGAACCGATCAGAATTTTTCGGCCTCGGTCCGGTCCGTGATTTTCAATTGAAAGGATCGGGCCTGGCCGGCGTTTGATTAGAGTTAGGAACCATCTTAATACACTTTAATTATGCTTGAACAATCAATTATCATATTTCAAGATTGTCTCAAGATGTTTTCCTTTTCAAAATTATGTCATATCAGTATTCATTAGCTCACATACCCACATAGCTATCCAACTAAATGTATTTTTTGATTAATACAATAAGTATACGCATATTCATATATACACGTACCAGTGCTCAAATTAGAAATATTCAAGCGCGTGCTTGCTCTTCAAACTTTATGACTTCAAACTTTTTTTTTATGACTCGTATCTGAAAAGGGGATTTTTCTGCTATCAATAACTTCTTCCGCCAACAAGATGCTATGAAGATTATGATATAGAAAGCAGGTTCTCTCCCAATCTTTACGACGTTTTATTGAATAATAAAAATTGAATAACACAGACAGTCTCAACGGTTGAACCCTTGACTGTCTGTATAGACGAAACGCGTCGGGTGACTCGCATTTTTATTATTTAATAAAACGCCGTAAAGATTGGGAGAGAACCTGCTTTTTCTTTATCATCATGACTGACCTCCCGTATCGACAACTCTATCAGTTTATGAAGACTATGTTATGTGCAGACCCCGTCTCTAAATCCATTCATAGAATCATTTACAGGGAGAAGATAGCCCCTGTGAGCTCTCCTGACCATCAATGTCCGTGATGATATTAGCGTTAATATACATGTAGACTTGAGTGCAAACCGAATAGATTAAACTACATTGTTGTGACCTATTTCTTCATTGAGAATGCTCATATCTAAATGTCCTTAAACACTTCGACAAGCATATTCTCAATAAAAGTTTTACATAAAAAGCACAAGCTTTCAGACTTTCTAAGTCCGTCGTTAGGTGATGGATAAGAGAAGAGATGCAGTGTTTTGAAAATCACACCTTAATTTTAAGCGTTTTGTTATAAAAACCAAACAATATTGTTCAGTAAAGAAAGAAATGTGGTTTTACGAACTATTGTGTTCTATTTAGCTATCTATCGTAGACAAATTGTCTAAAATAACCAATGGAATTACTTTACTTTAGACCAAAAGTTATATCAATATGAAAGCAATGAAAAATCATACATTTTTATTCCTTTTTATAAATGTAAATACTTCTACTTTTTAGCAGCGGTCATCACAAACATGGACAACAGATTGACTATGTTTGCCGCAAACTGTGCGATGACATAGTTGACACTGGATGAATGCATTCAACTCCGATACATATTCTGAATGTCACGTCCTTTCCAAGATTGTGTTTAAGATTTGCTAGTGCCGGTGCGTGTCATGCGAAGGTCTAGATCCAAATCAATCATAATATGATCTAGATAAAATTATGTTGATTGCAGACCTTTAGTATAATGATCATCAAATATGTCTTATACATTCTCTCTAGCAGTTATTCTATTTCAAATACATTACACACTGATATGAATTTCATAAATCAATGCTATCTTTCCATTTCAATGTTTATAGACCATTAGCGCATTGAAATAGAGCATATGATCACATCCATCAAATATGGAATATTATTACTCGTTATTGCCTTAGACGGACATTCAAATTATTAGTCGACAGGTTGAAAAATATTGTATAAGGCTTAACAGCGATAGTGGGGTCAATCCCTTTAATTTCTTATTGTTATTGTTATATTCTTTACTCATTCACTTACAACTGCAATGCTATGTTGGGCTGATACATGTCATATATATCCGTTAATATACTGATTTATGTGATAACACAACGTCGGGTTCGAAGAACATTGGGTCTGGTCTGGAACATGAGGCCCATACTAAACTCTGATGTATCCATTTAGATATAATTTCCGAGCGTTACATAATTTTCATGTGAAAAAACTTTTACATTTGCATGATCCAAAGCAATATCTTAAAACCACTGGCATCTACTAATAGCCGCTAATTGATAACAAATAAGTTCAACATAATTCGCTTATGGCATTCTCTCGCTTACAGCTTACCCAATAATTCGAACAGTACACAGCAGTGTACATAGCACGTAGCACATGATGTAACATTTTTACGGATAGAACATGCCAATCTTCAATACGATATCAGTGAACTTCACCTTCCATAATCTGTTCATCACTAATTTCACTTCATGGTAATTAATCTCTGCTACTACGAGTAGGTATTTTCATCCGCTTCATTATGCAGGCAGTGAATGTTTCGTAAACTTAAATTATAATCAAGAAAACTTTTAATCACCGTGGATGTCTGGGTTAATTTTGGATCAAATACTACACTGATGAAGCGTCTAAATTTCTTTAATGTTAACTTCCATCACTGCTTTCCTTTGCAGCGAGAAGATATCCCAGAAGAAGATGAGGAAGAGAGTAATAATCTCTACATTCTCTTCAATTTCTTTGAGATGGCTGAACCTCCTCCAGGTGTTTCAACTTTCAAAGATGGATTCATGCATGTTGCCAAAGTCGTTAGGGGCCATCAGCAATTCCGGCTGGGAGTTCTTCTCAAAGACGTTGATCCTAAGGGTAAGGAGAGTTGTGCAACAGATATTCAATATACTCATATAACTTCCGATGTATAGTAATCAATTGATAGTATTTCATAATATGTTCATCTGTCATCATAGAGTGATACATTAGTTAATTTTCGATAATCTTCATCAGTCAAACATTCCCCCCCCCCCCGATACGTGTGCTGCATTAACCAGCTAAGCTCCTTAAAAACATCATCTTGAACTCAATGAGGAACACAATTTCAATTTTCCATGAAGATCATGAAAGGCTTTAATGTCTTTGACCGAGACATGCATGACATACTAGCATCTAGAAAGTCTTGAGTATCTTGAGTACAGGTTCTCAGAATTCTCAGAGAAACTTCGAAATGATTTGATGGTAAAAGGACTTATTGACTGTAATTTTATGTTTGTGGAATTCATCTCTAATTACATCACCATTAGATCATCTCTGTAACTACGTTGAAGCAGCATTCGGTGCACCATAAATGTACCATAAGGTTTTGTCCTGGGTCCGTACCTCTACGAAATTTTGACGGCTTCACACAATTAATGACAGCAATTGTTATGCGTTTAAATAATTGAGAGACCTTATGTGACTTCCTTTCTTGAAACATGGCTTTAGCAACAACCATGTACAAAAGGTCCACCAAGACGTGTTTGCACAGAAATAGATTGTTTAACCGTATCACTTTGTTAGAGGCACAAACTGATTCAAAACGATGGCACATGCAGGACTTACTAAGTGGGCAAAATGAAATTTTTAATACCTTGAAGAGATAGGAAAAATAATTGTGCGACGCTTGCGGATTGCTGTTAATTCCCCCAGAGTGCTCCAATTTCCACGATTCCTTCAGGTTCGAAGAATTGAGATCATTGCGCAAAAGTTTTCTCGATAATGTTGGGCTTTCCGATCATTATTAAAAAGGTTAGCAGGCACATGAAAAAACGTTCACAAGCTTCTCTGTAGAACTTGACATCGATTGTGTCTCTTTGTTGTGTATTCAGGTTGATGACAGTCACTGAATCTTCGCACAATTTGGCGTGTTTAATGTTGAACTGGCTGCTCATTGTTCGATTACTATGGTATTATGTCAGCAGCTTGTGCCATTTCATAGGCATTACATGTTCCAATTCTTCCTTTCTAGTCAAATAGAAGAAAGGACTATCAGTCTAACTCTGTGCCTCAGTCAGTGTCCAGGAGGTCTCTTACATTGCCGCGAGACGGACTGCAAAACATGGTGACAATTGTACATTACTTACATTGTGTACGATTTACATCTCAATGCGTAAATGCTGAATTGCTTCTTAATCTGCGATTTTTCATTTTTTCAGCAATTTCTGCTTTTCTTGCTATACTACTATCTTGTGATACGATCATTCCGGGTTTTGCCCAAAAAAAGTAGTACAAGTGAGACGATGCTTTCACATTGCAAATATAATGTAATTTCAGAAGTATGCTTTCATATCTATTTCAAGACTTTCTACACAACATATACTCCTCGGGATGACACTTTGGACTAAGATCAGCAGGAGCCTTTTGTTCTGTTTCCTTACACTGCATGTTGGTCATGATGACTCATAGTATTTATGGCTGTGATTCTCTTAAAGAAAAATTAACCCTCATGAAAGTGAATAGCCTAATTGCAACATCCCCCTAGCCCAGCAGTTAGATATTCAATCATCTCATTGTCAAATAAGACAGTGGAGCAGAGAAACCGCATGTTTTCCATTACTGAATAACTTAACTGTTTAGAGTGGCAGATATAAACTCCTCATTCATCCTTGTATCACTTTATAGTCTTGTATGTCAAATGAATATTCAACAGTGGCGGCTCGTCAGAGGAGGCGAGGGAAGCATTGCCTCCCCATGATTTTCTGCGGCAAGATAATTTATATTCCTGACATTTTTCTACTCTATTTTGTTTAATTTACTAAAATAGTAACATTGATCACACGGCAACACGCCTCAGCCGAGCAGCGCAGACATCAAACTCGCTGTAACACAACACAGGGAGGCGTGCCTCACCTCACAGTGTTATACGCGGTAGAGAACTTTGATGACACGTGATTGGCTGATTCATTCAGGTGCTTGTTTACAATGTGAAAGGGAGGCATGCCTCACCCATTATTCGCGTTCGACGTTCGGTGCTGCTGCTTCGAGATGGCGTCCGCTGCGAATGAAATATGCACAGCAGAGGAGGTTTCCTATGTGGACGGCATTCTCGAAAAGCCGTTTTCACGTTTATCTATTCAGGAAAAGTTGGACATCAAGAGGAGAGGAAGAGAAACACCTAACTTATCTTCGGAATCGGGAAAAAAGCGTACTTTCAGTGCTGCTTATTGGTAGATGCTGCTTTTGGCGAGCACATACCTTTAATTTTGGGAATTAATTGATTTTGAAATATCCATTTGTGAAGCGTGTCAAACTACTTCTGGCTTTTGCTTCATAGTTAAAATCTAATTTCTAATTTTTCATTTTTTGCCTCCTCATAGAAAATACCCACGAGCCGCCACTGATATTCAATCCATTATTATGTCTGACACGAAAGTAACTGAATATTCAAATGCTGAGATGCAAGTGAATATTACATGATGGTCAACTAGGAGCAAGTTGAAAAGAAGTTCTGACTCGAAGTTTTCAATTTTATTGGTCAAAAGTAAAAGTAAAATTGACTTTGGCACAGTGTGACGGGCATTCGGCGGCCATCGCCTTCTTACGGTTGATAGTCAACTGGCGGTCAGCATACTCGGTGTGAAGATTTATAAAGAAGTGAATGATATTAAGAATTGCGTTGTTTGTTGAATGTCAGGTGATCAAAGTAAGAGGGCAGACTAGCAAGGTAATGCATGTGTTCTATTGATTGTTGGCTTCAAGTGTGTTTGCTTCAGTTGATGTTGTGTCTCGAGTCAGCTTAGCAATGAAATCGACCTGAAAATCATCGATGCTACCTAGATCATTATGTTTGCTTTTAATGCTCATAGAGAGCGCAGGAAGCAGACTTATTAATTATTGCACGTCTGTGTTCTGCGTGCCGAGTGGAGAATTTTCTTACAGTCTTGCCAATATAGCATTCTCCACATTTATTACATGTGTACCTATATACTACGTATTTATCATTACATTTATACTTAGGTAAACATTGACAAACTTGACAGCTGCAAGTATTGGAGAAATTTTTATTTTTGCCTATTTGGTTCACAGTCTGTCTACCGTATTCATTATTAACTGCAATAGGCAAGTCAAACTTCTTAACAGCTTTATTAATTTTTCTATTACATTTATCACTGATGAATGGAACTTTAAAGTAGCGCTTATTTTGGTCTTTCATTTTGTTTCAACTTTAACGTTTGTTCCTTTTCTTAGGAAAATTCTTGTTACTGTAACCATCTTTAATCAAAATGTCATTAAATTCGCTAATTTTTTCTTCTTGCATAACTTCATTGATTCATCTACAGATTGTTTCATAAAAAATGGATCACCCTTAAACATCGCCTTAACTTCAATTTTGTCTAACTCCGCCAAACTTGAACGAATTTCTCTGAAATTTGGAAGATATGTCAGTTGTGCTTACTAATATCATTGTTGGAAATTTCATGCATGAATATTGAGTTGTTTTCCTGTTATAGATAAAAAAGTAGTAGATAATTTGATCTTCATTTAGCAATGTTACACAAAATCATACCTCATTCTTATAAAATTACATTTGTTTCCTTTGTTATGTAATATGTTGTTCTACAAGCCAAAAGCTATCAAGCAAAACAAAAATAAAGAAAATCGGTCAATCAGAGCCAGTATAGCACCATTATTCATCAACAAAAATGTAACTGCTACATGTGATTAACTGGACTTCATGTTCCATAGCTTCCTGACTTCGTTGCGGTGGTGTTGGCAGCACTCCTGATTGCTTTCAGCTAGAAATCTATCTCTTACCGGTTGAAAACAATACAAAGCACAAATGAACAATAACGAGATCGCGAGCTACAAGCAAGCGACTAAATGTCCCTTACACAAATGTGCATCGATGGCATAATGATGATTTTCGACTCTGTCGTAAAGAGGGCTCTGGCCGTCCACGCAAAACATCCAAACGTATAGACCGCCTAATTTTGAGATTTGTTAAAGTTGATCCAAGTCTCTCGTTAACTGAGATGGCTGCACTATACTCGTCTATTTCTAAGTCCACTATTCGTAGAATACTTCACATACAGCAAGGAACCATGAATTCTGAACACTATGTGAATGTTTTACGAATGAACATTGGCCAAATGACAGATCAACTTGGTGATCCATCGACTTGGTTATTTATGGATGATGATGCTACGTGTCACAGGAGTAGTTGTCGAGTCAACTTATGCAAGTCTCAATTAGGGCTTAGGACATTATATTGGCCAGCTCGTTCTCCTGATCTGAATCCCATAGAAAATGTTGGAGTATTCTAAAACGCAACGTTCGTCGTTCACTGCTACCTACAGATGGCGTATCACAACTTACGTCACTGTTGAAAAGAGAGTGGAGAAAGTTAGATCAGTCAAAAATCAACGATATCATCGAATCAATGCCTAGACGAATTGGTAATGTCATTGACAATAAGGGTAGGGCCACAAAATATTACTGTATCATAGCTTATCAAATTATATGAGGACATTTAAATATATTAGGGACATGAAATAACATGAAAAATGCTTTCTGTATCATACTTATGTTTTATTTAGTCAAATTTTAAGATGATCCACTTTTTATGAAACGGACTGTATTACTTATGTCTTTTAAGCGGTTATTAATGAAACTACTTTTAACATGATTGGGCACGAAAGAGTCCCCTCTTAGGGTTATGTCGGATTGGCCTGGTTTGTGGTATCACGCAAATTGAACTTCATTGTTAATTATCTTTACTTTTATATCTATAAAGGGTGACCATTCCATTGGGTTATTAGCTTCCATTGTAAATTTTATGTTTGAGTCA
Source organism: Prostheceraeus crozeri (assembly GCA_907163375.1). NCBI lineage: Eukaryota > Metazoa > Platyhelminthes > Polycladida > Euryleptidae > Prostheceraeus > Prostheceraeus crozeri. The sequence continues at coordinate 23,124 of CAJQUW010014265.1, forward strand.
AATTTAGTCATCATTTCCAATTAAAATCTATCTAAGTAAAATATAGTGTGCTAAATTTCAGTTGATTAGGCCTAGATCTGTGTGGCTCATCCAATTTAAAGCGATGAGAGAGGCCAGTGACGTTATCGCTTTTAGCAGAAATTCAATTAATGAGGATGTTATCTACAATTTTGCATTCTAACTTTTTGAGGAATAATTTCGTAGGAAAAATACCATGTTCTGACTCTTATACCTTTGAAATTTTAGGGTTAGTACGTCTTAATCGAGCCCTACAAACCATGCTACGATGAGTTGCAAATATCTAGATCTATATTTAAAAGAAAATCATCTGTTACTCCCAGTTTAATGCGGAATCAAAAATGGTGGTGGTAACGAGAATGTTTCTTTTTACTATTCTTACAGGGTAAGGACCTTTGATTTTGACTGACGGTCGTTTCGCTATAATTTGCGCGATTCAATCAAAAGAACTTAAACTGAGCAGGTTCCAGCATGACAATAAAGTTCCTTTGAGATTGTTCCACCGCTCATACGGCATTTTTGTTTACGACTCGTTGTGAGTTGATGATGTTAATTAGACCTATCTACATTCTCTCTTGATCTTTAGGCTCGGAATTTCTCTCTATCATCGCATCAATTCATGCGTGTACGGAAAAATTGGCCTGCAAGTAGTTAACTAAAATCATTCTTTGATCAAGAAAATCCCTACATGTTTTTAAGACAGACTCAGAGCCAGTAATCACAAAAAGATAGTAATCTGTAAATGCTTGTATAACACACAACATCAAAATCTCTGTCTCCTACCGTTGTTATGCTGATCAAGTCCCTTGTCATCAGTAGGCTCGACTACTGTATCCACAGAATCAGGTTGTTTAAGCGTGTCACTTTATTAGAAGTGTAAACTGATTCAAAACGATGGCACATGCAGGAATTTACTAAGTGGGCAAAAAGAAATTTTTAATACCTTGAAGAGATAGGAAAAATAATCGTGCAACGCTTGCGGATTGCTGTTAATTCCTTCAAAATGCTTCGATCGCCACGATTCCTTCAGATTCGAAGAATTCAGATCATTGCGCAAAAGTTTTCTCGATAATGTTGGGCCCTCCGATCAATTTTAAAAAAGTTAGCAGGCGCATGAAAAAACGTTCACAAGCTTCTCTGTAGAACTTGACATCGATTGTGTCTCTTTGTTGTGTATTCAGGTTGATGACAGTCACTGAATCTTCGCACAATTTGGCGTGTTTAATGTTGAACTGGCTGCTTATTGTTCGATTACTATGGTATTATGTCAGCAGCTTGTGCCATTTCATTAGCGTTGCATGTTTCAATGCTTCCCTTCTAGTCAAACAGAAGAAGAGACTGCCTGTCTAATTCTGTGACTGTATCGCTACCCTCACCGGACTGCCATAAACTTCATTCCAGCGTTTGTAAAGCGTATATCAAAGGTGATAATGACCATTTGAAAACGTCTGCACTATTGATCGTCCTCTTCTTCCAGTGTTTCAGCATTTCGTGCCCATTGATCATGCTTCTATCATCTGCAAATATCATTTTGTATCACCGTATCATCGTACCCTATCATCTCGTATCCATACTCATTTTTCATTGTAAAGTCGTTGTCATTCATAACATTGATTTTTTTGTATCACTCCAAAACGTGTTTCTGTTGAAAAATATACGTTCTGCTTATAGAGTAAGTATAAGTAGATAGAGTGTCGACTCACAAAGTGTCTGTATACAGTGAAAATTTTTATTTCAAAAGATTCAGTTTTCTGCGGAGATTACGTTCCTGCGGTCCAAAATTTATTTGAGCAATTTTTTAAAAAAACTAAAATTATGCAAATTTATATACTACCAAGATGACGTCCCTTTATAAGTAGTATGAAACAAGATGGATATCAGAAGATATGCACATCTGTTAACAAGCATCTTAATTAAGCGGAAATTAATTTGATGAACATAGAAATTTCATGAACATCATTGAAATGGAAGTCTTCATGAAAAAGTCGAGATCTTATTGTGCTTTCTTGGTTGAAATTTCAAGTTTTTTATTCCATTATATAGGTTATACTAGGCAGGTTATACTTTGTGATATGATCACGTTCAAGAAAGTGCTCTTATGTATTATAGTGATAGCAACCAATCGGATTGCTGGTTCAGCCAACGATATTACAGTGTCGGCGGAAATATTATGACCGCTTCTCAAAAGATTGTCTCTATGAGTCTGAAGACATGAAAACATTAGTTATTTATTCTCAAAACTTGTTTACTACTTTAAGAACATTACAGAATAGGAAATAATGATTGTTAAACATTTTAACGGTACACTTACAAGAAATAGTTAGTATTTCGTTGGATGGCCCGCACTTCTCTTCAGTAGGTGAATCCGGTTCTTCATTGAATTTGATAGATTTCGGCAGAAGTCGGGAGTGATTGAAAGGCACCAGTGTCGCTTGATCGATTCCTTCAATTCAGTCAATGATTTCGGTTGATCTTGAGAAACACGAACCTTCAACTATCTCCATAAATTCTCAATGGGATTCAGATCCGGTGAGTTTCCAGGCCATTGAATAACACGAACATTTTGATCAGCAAGCCATGAAGTGATCTTCTTCGCTTTGTGACAGGGGGCTGAATCGTGCAAGAAATATTCGCATCCCAGAATGTTCATATGAGTCATCAGCTTGTCCTCGAGCAAATCGAGATAAACAGCTGCATTCATGTTTATGCCTTTCGGAGGAAAAAAGGGCCTCCTCTGTTGTTCGCCGAGAAACAGCCCCAAGCCATCACTTTCTGTGGGTGTTTCACAATTGGCAATGTGTACCGGGGATTGTATCGTTCATTCGTTTCGTTGGTCGTCTAACGAGATGAGGGGCTTGATAATTCAACTCAAAAGTTGATTCGTCCGAAAAAAGAACTTTTGCCCAGTTACCGTTATCCCAGTCGCCATATTGATCAGCAAAACAACGACGCTGACTTCGCATCTTCTTCGTCAAAAGTGGTTTCTTCGCAGCTCTTCTGGCAGATAAACCAAATTTTCTCAAACGATGCTTAATTTGGGTGACACCGAGATGTATTCCTTCTTCAGACAGTATATTTACAATTTTTGATGCTGGCAAAAAAGGATCTTTCACTACAATTCGTCAAATCTTTCGATCAGTTTGTCTGGTGGTCTTCGCCGGTCTTCCTGTTCGCTGACGACTCTTCAAAGAACCGGTATCTTGAATTCTCTTGAGGGTATTGAACACAGTTCCTTTGGCAACCTTCAATCTTCTTGCAATCGCCTCGTTAGAGTATCCTTCTTCTTTCAACAGTTGAATATTTGCGCGGAGCGATTCACTCAAGTCCGTTTTCTTTCCCATTGCGAGCAAAATGTACGATTGCAAGCAGATATTCAAATTTGAATATTTTGACAGCTAATCGATGCGTCTAGTTGGAAAGGCGTGAAGTTGATTTCTATGGCAACGTCTATAGTTGGAAAGACTTGATGAAGTTGATTTCTATGGCATAGATATCTGAGAGAATGAATAAGTATATCTGTCTACAGTGTATTATCGAAACTGTGATTTTACTGCTTTTCAATGAAGCGGTCATAATATTTCCGGCGACACTGAAAAAAAACTGAAAAAAACTAAAATTATGCAAATTTATATACTACCAAGATGACGTCCCTTTATAAGTAGTATGAAACAAGATGGATATCAGAAGATATGTACATCTGTTAACAAGCATCTTAATTAAGCGGAAATTAATTTGATGAACATAGAAATTTCATGAACATCATTGAAATGGAAGTCTTCATGAAAAAGTCGAGATCTTATTGTGCTTTCTTGGTTGAAATTTCAAGTTTTTTATTCCATTATATAGGTTATACTAGGCAGGTTATACTTTGTGATATGATCACGTTCAAGAAAGTGCTCTTATGTATTATAGTGATAGCAACCAATCGGATTGCTGGTTCAGCCAACGATATTAACTCATCACACAGGTTGACGTGACACGGAGATTTGTAAGATGCTATTATTCCTTCTCTTTTGCTATTACGATCAGTCGACAAATCCAAAATTTCTACAAAAGTATAGAAATTTGCATATTTCACATGTGATGCTGGTTCTCATTCGAGTTCATGTAATAAAATCGAAACTGCATACACAACGGGCATTTCATTATTGCTGAGTTACTATTCCACCTAACAGGGGCGCCGGCAGGCGGACGCACAGACGCATGTGCGTCCAGCCCATTCCGGTACAAACCATGCTCATCGCTGTGTGAAATCTTTGTGTAAACCATTGAAGTAGACACCTGTGGTTTAAAGGTGAAGTCGATCGGGCAAATAGTTCGGGCAAATTTCGCCGCCAATTTCAGCTCAGCGAAGTGTCCTTCCCCACAATACTCTAGTTGTCTATGGATGATAGGTTGCGCGCGCTTCGCTTTTTGACTGGCTGACACAGTGACACGCTGTTTGCTTGATATAACTTCCCTGAGTACTCTTAACAAGCGCGCGTCTCATCTTTTGGAGATACAAATAATGAAATTTAAAAATTACATAGAAATTGTAAATATAGAAACAGATCTTAAATAATTAATTAATATCATTAATAATGTAGAATAACTTAAATTTGCTTACAACTAATTAACTTAAAATTGAATGTCTTTAAAAAGCAAAGATATATATATATATATATATATATATATACGTACATAACAAAATAAAAATAATAAATAAAAGAAAGTATATGTAGCTTAGGTTTTATTAATGAATAAATAATGTCATAATTTTATAGTCACGGCTGCAAGAAACTACAATTTGTAGTTTCACCTTTCGTCTAAAATAGTTTATGTACTGGTAGTAGCGCAAACAAATAGAATCGTGCGTCCAGTTTTTTTACCCTGCCGGCGCCCCTGCCACCTAATATACTTACTCTATGGTTCTGCTATTCTGCTATTAACACTTCTGTCCGCCTGGTTTTCTCCATTCAGCGGCACTGTCCGACTTCTCACTCACTCCATGAGCTGCAGTAACTTTATATTCAGTCTAAAATTAGTCCTCGACTTGCCTAATAGTTTACAAGTGCCGCATAAACCAAACCTACATCTCCACTTTCTTTCAGCATTCTCCTTACCAGTCCATATCAGAATCAGCCCTGCTTCCACTTCTTCACTTAACACGCCATTTGTGCGTCAGGCAGCGGTCTTAACGGCTTGGAATGATATTCCACAAAACACTGACACAACTTCCGTGTCGATGTTTAAGTGCTCGCTTAAACACTATTTCTTGTGATCGAACATGTGTTTAATTCGACTAGAACTCTAGCTTGCATTACGCCATCCTTGTGGCTTCTTCAATCAAACAAATTAGACTCATGATCATCTCCAGGTCTGAGAAATACCGATTACGAGCAGCAAAATTGCATTCTCATTCATCGTGGTCATTTCCACTAGTAGATTGACTCCAGTTCCGAATAATTCTGAATGAATAAGCCTGTCGATATTTGTGAGATGCAGGTGAAAGGTCTAGATAATTGAATTTCTTGTTTCTTCCTGGGACTTTCCAGAACTGTAAGGTTGATTATGCAATAAAATGCATTGAAATACAGATGCTTCACATTTGACATCATCAGTAGGTATTTACCTCAGTTATTTAGTTGTGAGAAGCATGCAGATTCTATGCTCCACCCAATGTATGCATGTCATATCAAAAGTAATTTCTTTCATTAAGCAGACTTGCATTCAGAAATTATGTCTCGTAATTACTTCTTGTTTTTCAAGCTGTTTCTTAAATGTATCATGCAGTTGAGACTCGCTATAACGAGCATCACGGGAAAAGATCCGCTGCACCGAGGAGTTCATTATGCCGAGGAAGGGGTCAATCATGTGTTTGGGCAGAGTTGGAACCGGCACCAATGCAGGTTTTTTAGAATCATTAGTGCAAATACATACTCTTATGTACTCTTATACTCTTATATACTCTAATCATATACAGTATGTAACCTGTGAGCATGTATGGATTTTATGAGTTGCGTGCATTCAATGTGCCTCGTAGAAAATGTATTAGGCCAACATATTCTTGTGATAAAAGAGAATTAGGGCATGACATCAAAATTGCTCAAACTGATACAGAGGTGAACGCTACCGGCATACCGACTACGGCTCTGACTATATTTTGAGTTCAAATATCCTTGCGTTTTGAAGAAGACCGTCCAAAATACATTCTTTTTAACTTTTTGCGTGGAATTGACAACAATGAAATTAAATAAACGATAGATCAAATTGCCATGTAAAAGATGTGCGGCTGGTAGGATTCGAACCTACGACCAAGGTTAACTAAACCTGTGCTCTGCCAACTGAGCTACAAGCCACGTATGCGACTGTGTCAATTGGCAGGATCAAACCCTCACCACCACACATCATTTGTCATAGAATAAATAACTCGTCACAATTGTGACCGCTGACATTAAGGCAAGTAGCGCAATGCCTTAAGGAATGCAATACTCAACATTATTCATATTGTTTAAGGCAAGTTTCAGAAGATTAAAGATAATTCGAGTTTCAACAAGGCATTTTCTCTCTCTCGATTCATATTGATTTTATGAAACCATGGGGATCCATGAATATAGGTTCGTTAAAGGCGAATGCTCTTTATAGAACATATCTAATGATTAATGTTTTTTTTCTCGACTGTATTGATCATCTGTTGATTTATATGTAATTCGCCTTTTCTCTTGTATTTTCTCAAGCAAATGTAATGGTTGATCCATCTTATTACTGAACCACAGATTGAAATGTGTTAATAGATTAACAAATTCTTCATTCATAGATACTTGCTTACTGAATGAGCCTAGCAGAACCATAACTGATATGAGTCAAAAGCGGAATTTTTTCATCCTTACACTCAATTTTGATTGTCTTTTATTGATTGATGATTTTTGTCATCTGAGTGTGTACATGTACCACACAGGCTACCTAGTGTGGCGATTGATGCATGTTTGTACTTTGACGAAATCGTTTCTTAAGCTAGTGAAGTCGAGAAATCGATAATATGATCCATTAAGGATATGATCTCAAAGTGAGTAGCGTAGGAGTTCCTTTTTCTCAATAAAATCCTTAGCGTGGGAGTTTAATTTGAACTATTGTTTCTGCTTTCATTGAAGCAAGATATTTATCAACGAAACTTGATATAACAAGTTTTGTTTCTTAAAATGAGCAAATTGTTGGTCGTCTAACTGTTTCGATTTTTCCAATCATTTTCTCATATGATTTTTACTTTCGCTACAATTTCTGGAAATGTACTTGTTTGCACAAATACTCTATTTACTATGCATTCATGATGATCCTCGGAATATAAGTGTGTATCTTAATGGTGACACATTAAAAAGGCAAATCGAATGAACGATTTACTATTAACGATTTAACTTTCTAAAACGATTAACAGATTAAACATGAAGTTAGAACTCTTAGGTTTACATGATCCCCATTGACAAGTATAATCCACTACCACAATTGCATCTAATAACACGATGTAAAATGAAGTATAAAATGCAGAACTGCAAATTTGATAAGCATAGTATAATGGAGTCACCATGTGGTAATCACGAAATATGAAAATCGCTATTATGTCAAGAAATTAAATTTATCTCTATTTGTTGGTATATTTATTTCAGAATAGTGTTCTGAATTGATTCAAAAATATTACTGCTCCCTACACATGTCAGTTGATTGTTGGAAAAAGAAGCTCCTTGCCTATTCAGAATAATTAGCTGATATATATATATATATATATATATATATATATATATATATATATATATATATATATGATATCGTTTTGTAATTTTAAGCATTTCTGTAAACTTCTTTCGGTTTTATTATATAGATCTTTTCCTTTTGTGCTGAGTTGTTTAAAAGCAATCTTTGCAATACCATCTTTGCAAAAAAGTTGGATGTTTCGGACACACATACAAGGTCCATTATGTATATATTAGACTTAATTAGCTCAGTAGTTCTGTGATTTTATGAACGTTATGCATTGCTACTTAAATACACGAGTGTTGTAGTGACATTGCCACTTGGTTCTTAATATTCGAATGTGTTCTTCACTGGAAAAGGTGACACTCTTGGATCTTGGGTTTAATTTTCGGTTGTACTCAAGATAAATTTTGGGTCTGATCTTAGAGTCCACCCATGACCCAAGATTGAATCTTTGTCTTGGGTCTTGTCCAAGATCAAAATTTGACCCAGACTTGTTTTACGCGGGTGTTGATGGTTGTTGACACACTATTTTAGTAATCATTTGTGTTATCATCTGTCTCTTCTTTGTTTAAAGATCAAAGTTGCTGAAGATCGTCACGTAAATCGTTCACCAACATTTTGGCGTTTGGTTTATACATCTGAAGCTCTGTATAACTTGGTTGAAATGTGTGTTTGTCATTCACTTCATCCTACGCGTTGCTGCTTCCGAATCCAAATATTGTTGACAACTGATAAACCTTGAAGTTCCCTACAGCCATCCCAACAAATTGATGGATTGAGTTTGGAAGTACTTTTAATTCAATTGTGTTGAATAATAGTTCCCATGGCACAATAAGTTGTTCAACAGATGCATGAAATACCTTGATTTCAGCTGAAGCAATACTCATAATATATCACAACAATAACAATTTTCATGATAAACAGTTTGATTCGTCGGTCAAATGAATTTACAGATGCCATTTAATATTTGTAATAAACTTATATTCACTTTATCAAGAGAAAAGTGTAAAAGTCATCGAGGTCAAATATTCTTTATAAGTTGAGCATTAGAAAATAAATTGTCACTATTTGTCACAATACAAATAATCTTTGGTCTTAAGAATGGAAAAACAAAAAACTTTTACTGATTGTTTAATGCAACCCGGGAAAGGAGAGTGAAACTGTAATAGAACCCCGAACGGGGGTGGTAAAGTAGATTTTCGATAGACAAGGCTATTAAGATGCTTCAGATCATCTAAGAAAAGATCATTCATAGTCATCTTCATGACTATTTTGATTTAAATAATTCATTACCTCCAACTTGCATGTGTTCAGTGTACATGTACGTACATTTCTCTTTGATTGAAAACACAGACATGACAAAGAAAACGGGAATCCTCGATGACAAGATCGATCTTGGTTCTGATTTAAGTGATGTAATTTTTTATCAATTAACGTCCAAGAATAAAATTACACTGCGCGCTAAGTACTAATGGTTATACAAAACAGAGAAAGGATGTGCAAAAGCACGAACATAGAGTTGCAACCTTTCGGTGATATGTAAATATATCATGATCGGCTATCATCAGATTATGGGTTTTTGTCAAATCTGTCAATTTATTACAGGTAGATTTCCATTCATGAAATACGAAATATTTCAAACCGATAGAGATTCTTCTGGAATCCGACATGATCCAAACTGGTTGAAGGTGATTCGTGAGGGTTTCGGAGAACTTCAGATACATCATCAAGGTATGCAGCAAAGTAATGTGTTATTGTATCTACATCTATCGCAAACGTTGAATTGATATTCGATGAGTTTGCAGTAACCGCAGAACTGACTTAGTGTGTAAAGTGACCGTTTTTCTCAGGAAGAATGAGTGGGAATTTTCAGAAGGCCAAGTTGACCGATATTGAATGCGATCAATCAAACTATAATAATTCGGGCTTTGTGTGGTGCATCGGTTCTTCTGCTTGCACCGATTCTCCGGCCGCTGCGCAGAAATATGCGAATTTTCATTAAATTGATGCTTTACCGTATAGCTTCAATAATGATTGATTCATTTTATCTGTAATCTCAGTCACAGCAAATTGTAGAGAATTGTAAAACGTAATTTTCCTTATCTAGCATTTTGATGGAATTTTAAGTTGATTATGATTGTGTTGTAAGCCTTGCTGTTTATTATTGAATAAAATATTTGATAGAATTACTTTATTTTACTAGTTTTTAAACAATTTTTCGAAGTTATGACACCATTCTCAAGTTATACAAAGATAGAAAAAAGAGATTCTATCTTTGTATATTTTGAGAATGGAGTCATAACTCCGAAATATTGTTTAAAAACTAATAAAATAAAGTAATTCTATCAAATATTTTATTCAACAATCAATATGTAGAGAAATGTATTTTAAGCATGCAGTATAATTTATTCAACGAGGTGAACATTATTCAATTCAAACTTCAAATTTCCGTGTCATGAAAATGAAACCTTTCGAAAATCACGGCTGCATCATAAAATAACCGATGCATTTACTGATGTTGAGAAAAATGAGAAATAGTGACGAAAATTCGATAATTCAAGTTGATGGGAAATCAATTTAGACCACGAAATCTCATTTTCCGTGACCTCAGAATTTCGGAATCTCATAGTGAATACTGCATGCCCTGTTGTTGCTTCCCATGCTAAGATATAAGCTATCTCAGCATTCCATTGGCCATCGATTCGTCCGAAAGACATTTTTCGGCATCTGGTAACGTAGCATTATATCACAGACACTATGCTTGAAGTTGAGTAATGTCGAAATGTTGACCTTCTTGCATAGTAGTTTGTTGATAGCGGCTACATTGCTTCGAATTCTCTCTACATTGATGTGTTAAGGTTCTTTAAAAAATCAAAAATAAGCTCTTCTAACTTTCGAATATTAATAAAGGAAATAATATTTAATTAACTTTTAAAAGATTGAATCACAAACCCGACATTCTTTCCCTCCACTGACTTAACAATTGAGTCATTGTAATTTTTTACAATTTTCTTGTTGCGTTTGGTTTCTATTTTCATCCAATTTTAAAGAATTCCATCAAAACTACCATCTTCTTGCTAACTGCGATGAGAGTCACTTGCAAGTATTGGCAAAATCAAATTAAAGGTGTAATTGTGGTTAATTCAATCTGTTTCAAATTCTCTAATACTGGAAATTTCCTGGTGGTTACTCTACAAAATTTGCTATTGAATTCTAGAATATATGAAAATTTTTTGCCGAAAATAGAGACCCTACCTTCAAGATATTGAAGCTACTATTACACGATAATCTAGAACGCGAAACAAGTCATATTTCAATATGTTAATATGTGCTCGTTGCAACTAGCGCACAGCCCTAATAAAAATGGGTAAATCTGAATCATCTTAGTGTAGGTGGCGTTGCTGTTTTATCAAAAAAGTACCATCCTCTTCACCCCAGTATACAAGATAGAGCACAACTTGGAGACATGCGAACTTAATGTTAAAAGATGTTCCATTCGTTGCGCAATTTTCAACTTTTTTTATATGTTTGCTGGAATATCAAAAAAGTATGTTCACAGAAACATTTTTATTAACTTCAATATGAATAATGGGTTAATAACAAAACTGAAATGATCTCTTAAATAAGCTTCGGCCTTGAGAAATGGTCAGCGCTACACACGTTCAAAATCTTGATTTTTATGAAAGCCTTTTTTCGCTTGCATAATTTTTTAAATTAGAAAAACATGACACATTGGAAACTTCACAATGGTCACGGATACAAAATTTACAATTTCTTGGAAGAACCGGTTATACATGTATATATATGGATAAATATTGTAGACACAAGTCACATTTTGCACGACCAGATACGATGCAAGTAGAAGGTTTAATGTGTTCAATGCAGCACAGTAAAAGATAAGTAAAAATTGAGATTATGAATTACCAAACTATATTAAATAGGAACCACAAAAATTCTCGTGTTCAAATTTGTATTGTTTTGTTCAAACGACATTTTGAATGATTTATAGGTCATTTGAACTATGTGCAATAAATTTACAATCATGCAATATAGACGCAAATGTTGGTATTTTTCAGCTGGTTTTACGGAAGTGGAAAGCTTGTGGATGGTAGATTCAACGCAAGGAGACTGGAAAGCTAGAAGGCCTGTGGGAAGTGATACTGTCTTTATTATGACTGCATTCAAAGCCGATGGTGACCTTGATCGTCTGGAGAAGAAGTGGAGACGATGGTCCGGTGCTGATTATATGCTCTGTAGTATGCCAAGTAAGTTATGTTATAAGGATAAACTGATTGGCGTTTTTATCCACATCAGCTGCCACATGTGCTCTTCGCCAATTTGAGGAACAACAAGGTTATCCACATAGGTCCTAAGCCACCACAACCAAATAAGCTACCTGCAATAATTTCTTAAAACCAGTTTTTAGCACATATTGATTTCATGATGTGTAATGAAAAGTATCATTTTTTTCTTGAAGGGGTAATAAGTAGACATCCTCCTCATCATTAAAAAATGTAGCTAGGTGCTATACCAGTGCGACAGTTGTTACGTAGGTAGCGCAATACCGCTTGTGAAAGTTTCAGTTCGTGATGCTTCAGTTAAACTTAGATATTAGCTTTAGAATAATTGCCAGGACCTAAAATATACAAAAATGCTACGTGTAACTTGTAAAAGGTTTTGTAGGGATTGCTATCCTGGGTACTTCTCCAAATCCCGGGATTTTTAAGTATTATAATGTCGGGATCCTGGGATTGGGAAACAATTCGCTCCATAGGTTGCTACAGGGAGACAATTTCTTTTTAATGATGATCTTCAGCTGTAAAATTTAGTACTTCACTTAATCTGATGAATTAGTATGGTACTATCTGAGTAATGCAATGTGATCTAATGTTTACTCGTGTGATATGCCTACATAGATACTACTTAAAATTCACATTCGCCAATGTTTCGCTACTGTTTTTGTTATAGGAGAAGTCTGAATTGCTATCTTCCCTGCATGCAGTACTGACTTCCACAATGAAACGTGATGACTTCATATAGCTGCTTTCAGTATTCAACAGAGTACAAGTATTTGAAATAGTTTGACTGAGTGATCGATACCTTAAATCCTTTCGCTGTTAAGAAATGAGATTCACATTACCGTCGAAAGTGTAAAAAGTCCCAGACACAGCAATGGAGCATGCGATCGCATTAATAAATAAACAAAGTTAATGATCGTCTCAATCAATGAGAGTTCAGTACATAAGAGATTTAAGTTATTGTTCTGGAGGGCTTGTGTGGAATTTGACAACTTCAGGCATTGATTTACTCTCACACTGATTAGCAATGATTAAAAATAGAATAATAACTACTGTGCGTAATTTAACTCTGGTGCAATGTGGAAAAAAAGTCAACAATGCATCGCGTAATGATGGTTTCTGTATCAATGCATGTCTAAGATATTTTAGAAATCTCAGTTGCCGCTTATCTGCATGTGTATTCATAGCACTACTGCCCGCTTTTTCCTACATTGCACGAAATTTTTATGCAAAGCAATGTAGTGCAATATCAAAGATATATTGTTATTGCAGAATATCTATAAACAAACACAATTTAGAGGGCAACAATGCTTCATTTGGAGGGCAACAATGAAAATGAAGTCAATGATACCAATACTTCAATGATATCTAATATAATTAGCAAATTCATTACACCTGAATATGGACATTCAAATGAAACTATGGACATGTCGCTGGATATCTAATCCATCTACGCATTGAATACAAACATGTGTCTTTACTTTAGCTAATGGTATGAATGAAATGATTTCACGAATGTATTTCGTAGTCATGGAAATTTCGTACAATAATATTATATCATAGAATTTTTTGAAAGCAATGTTACATTGTCACTGTGTAGTATCATTGCAGTCCGATTTCTTAGACATTGCATTCAATTGAAAAAAATTGAACAGCGAAGATATCATTGTTACCCACTATGTCTGTAGATATCTATTGCATAATCATGAAGAAGCATATTACGGACCGAAAAAATTTGCTATTCACACATGCATACATGCAGATATTATATATACAGATATATATGATTTAAAAGAGTAACAAAACAACAAAACCATATAGGCCCCTACATGTAGAATTGAAACAGTCTGATTACGAGAAATGAATCTCGATAATGTTTTCATCACCTCTACAAACAACTTTCATTTTTTTCGTTGATGGTCCGTGTATTGTTACGTTTTCTGCAACTTTCATAGATGATATTGTTTGGAATTGTGACTCATCTTGAGAGGTGGAGCTTGACGCAATTTGAAATTCTCGTGTACATGTAGTACTTGTAGCAGTTTCTGGCCTGTCGATCTGTGATGATGCACATGTACTTGATGTCCGCTGTTGTTCTCGTAATTGTAGTTGACTTTGGGAATGTAGAGAATTGTACAGTGATTTGTTCATGTTGAACATTTCTTGGTCGCTACATCTTTTCCTAATATAGGATTCCAAACTTCTCGAATTCTTGTGTCCAGTGACTTTGCAAATTTGCTCTTTCGAAAATCCCTTATCATAGAGTTGGTTTATAACTGTAGAACGAACGGAATGATTTGTATAGGTTTTTGACAATGATGCGGCTTTTGAAATTTCTGGCATCATTTTTCCTAGGGTATTTTTTCCAATGACAAGATTCCTGTGGTACCATTGGCCGTCATTTTCAAAACTTTTCGAGTCTTTTGGCCATAATATTTTAGGATCATGGATTCGAGATGAGTAAATGTCAAATACCTCAACGGGGCAATGGGACTTGTCTTCTTGTTCATACATTTTTGACCTTTTCAAGTCATCGAATTCCTTAAACAACAATGATGCCTTTACATTTTTCGATAGATGAGTTTCATTTATTTTTATGTAAGTTCTTCCGCTTGAATCTTTTTCTTTACTGAAAGTATGCACTGCTAGCTCGCGCATATTTTCCCTTCCTCTCATTCCGAAATTATATTCAATGTTATACCATACTTCTTGCTGTAGGCGAACTGGTGTTGACCGATTGAAGTATGAAGAAAGACGGGCCAAGTCATTTTGCTCAATTTCAAATGTTTGCTTACGTTGCTCTGCTCCACTCTTGAGATACTGCCCAACTTTGGTCTTCAGCATATTATTGGCTGCCTTAAATGCAGACCCGTTGATTATATCAATATTTCGGTTGTTTGGCGCCTGGGTCAAAAATCGATGGATTGCAGCCCTGATACAGACTAAAGTAGCTGGACAATAATAACTTCCGTCAGTTTTCTTCAAATTGTGGTAGAAATAACGTAGATAATCGGCTATAACAGTTTCTGGCATGGTCTCAATATTCACAGGGTAAATTTTGGATGACATAAAATCCTTGAACTTCTTCGCATTTTGCATCGTTTGGTAAACTGACGACTTTGGTCTCATACTCATTTCTGCTTGATCTAGTACATTCGTAATTCCCGGGTCTAACTGAGGATATTCAATTTCATTAGGGATTGTTGGGTATTCATATGTCTGTTGTTCGCTTGTTTTCTTTGCAGTCTCCTTCATTAACGCATTCAATTCGTTTGTGCTTAATCCCGAAATCAGCCCATTCGGCACAAAATCATAATTTATCAAAAAGTTGTTATCCAAATCAAATCCATCATTATCAATTCTATCATTTATTGACATCGACATTTCTTACAGGAAATTGTAACTTATTTGCGCTTGCATCGAACTAATATTCTTTTCTAGATGATTTTAAAATTCAGACGAAGATATAATTTTGATGATATCAATGTATCAAGATATTGGTTAAGTAATTATCAAGATGCAGCTTAATTAATTATCAAAAACATTAATAAACAAAGATGCTATGTGCTCTAGCCATGCATGACGTTTTGTGAGAGATGATCAATGATATCTGTGTATCAAGATATCATTTTTTTGAATGCTTGAATATTGCGGACCGCTCATACTCAAAATAGCTATATTTAGAACCCTTATACGCTTACTTTTTAATAAGAATCCTTGCACGTTTATTTTAATCATCCATCGAGTAAAAATGATAGAAGCATAGCTTATGAGTTTCGTATGAATCACAGTAACAGTGTAATTGCTGTCCTCTCAGCGCTACGCGCTTCAGCATTATCATTGTGGCCTTCCTTTAATCAGATCGCAATTATTCATTGCTGCCCAGTCCATTTCACAATATTATTAACATAGATTTTTGAGGTCAACAATGTAAGACATTTTCAGGCTCTTGCGCACCCTCAAATGTCCTACATTGTTGCCCTCAAAAATCCATGTTAATGTTATATTCATATCAAAGAGTAAATATGAGCAATCATTCACAAACCAAAGCACAAATATCTACTTGCAGAAATTCGATTTTTTCATCTGCACCGGTTGCATCAACCTGGATACGATTCTGGCTACAACCAAGAACAGACAGGACATAACATTAACTTATTCATGTATCAAAACGCTCCTCTATTAGTTATGTTCATTTTTGTATTAAGACGTCATTTTGACCATTAATTAAGCAAACAATTAATTATACATTAACTAAATTAATTGGAAGCAAAGGACGCAAGAAGAGATGATTGTGTGAGTAAATAATTTATTGACAAGATGATGGTTCTTTGATTTACTCCCACTTGCAAAAATGAATGCTGTTTTTGATTTTTAGTTGACGGCCACCTGATTGTGATAACTTTTTGATTACATTTCATTATAACGAGGTCTCAGATCATTTATTATTAACCCCGGTGTCCTTGTCCTCGTATGTGGTTCATGTGTTAGCAGATCCTATTGCCTTCGCTTCAATGCAACCCGCATGAAAATTTGCGGGGGTGGCTGTTAATTGCTCTACGGTTGATCTACAGATCTTCAAGCAAAAACCATTTGTCTTCCACTATTTCATATCACTTACACTTCGCGTGAGTTTATATTTGCTAAACTAGTTAATACGGCTGCAAACAACTCAACTGGGAGTTATTACTGGAATACCTCATATTCAGTCAATGCATTGTCCAGGCGCTGATGAATTTCTTTCAACCTGTTTATTGCAGTTTGTTTTGCGTCACTAGTACCTCTCTGAGTGCCTAGACGATATTGACAAAGGTAGACTTTGAATTGGAGAGTTGTGATGCTTTTAGTCCGGATGCCCTTCCTGTCGACTTTCAATGACAATTTCGTGGCTTGACTGCGAGACCAAATGATCACAAGGCCAAGCGCTTAACCACCGTGCCACGGGATCACTTCGTTAATACGTTGTTATTATATTATTAAATAAAGTAAAGTATCAAAATTATTTTTTAGCAGCGTTATAACCAAAATGATTATCAAAATAATTAATTAATAAGCAAGAAACTGCAATATTTTGCTATTTTATTTCCAATATTCCCCTTTTCTCTCAAGCATGGGTTGCCAAAATTTATTTACAATCAATTATTACTGTCATCAAATAATTGCAATCAACTAATTGCTTCTCCTTGCAATCAAAAATTATACTGATTGCTGTTTGTAATTCATTTGTGATAAAATCTGATGCTTGTATGATTATCTCAAGCTAAAGTTCCTTCTATGTTCATTGTTCACCTATATCTTCTAAACATAGTGCAAGCATTTTTGATAACGAAAGTGTAGCGTAAGTATACAAACTTCTTCAAACCGAAGGGTAAATTACCCACAAAACAAGTAGGGGTGTACCGATTAGTAATTTTGATAATCGGCCGATTACCAATTAATTGGTGGAAGGTAGCCGATTATTGGCCGATTATTTTTAAATTCCTCTGAAATCGACATTTTTATTTAAATGTCGAAAAAGGTTAAGTAGTTAAAGGAAACTTTAATTACAGTGAAGTACACCAAATAATAAGTAAATCAGGTCCTGAATGTGCCATACAGCATGCGTTGTGATGCTAGTCCTACGTTGAGTTGAAGAATTTTGAATTTTTGTCACTTGCTTTTGATTAAATTCTAGAAAGTTGCTTGGAGCATTACTCGTAGAAGAATATTGGTGACAGAGATGTACAGCAAGAGCTTTTTTTAATATGATTACATAGCATCACATGCCAACCAAAATCACAGCGATATAATCAGCATCATTAAAATAATGGAGACGCAAGAATCTATCCATTTTCTAACCAATGATGGCATGAAAGGACAGCCCACCCCTGATAGTAAGTCGGCTGAAGTGACTCGCAACTACTTGCTGTAGGACGCCACTTTGGTGAATGATAATTTCATCCCTTATTTACGAAAATTAATATACATGCCGATATTCTACGCTGGGATTTGAACCCAGGTGCCCTTGTTGTAATAATTTAGTCACAAGGCTACAATAGCAGCTGGTCATCTACAAGGCGAATGGTTATATGTCTTCAGTCAATCAGAGACGAGATCGTGACATGGCCAATGACTACCAAGACTTTGGAAAGCATGAAAAGTTGAGATCAGCGCTTCTGCTAGAGGGGAAACCAAGCACTGGCCTGGATTTTTGGAAACACAACCAGTCGCTTGTTCTTAAGATTATTTTCATTGTTATCCTCTCGAACTTAATGTCTATATACAGTAAATGTATTATGTTGATGATCAATCGACTATAATTTGAAGGCTACGGTTTACATTCATGTCTATAAAAGTGAACGGTAAAATCATTAGACATTGGTGGCTAGGCTATTGGCTTCCTTGACATGCGTAAAATCTTCTCCCAAAAAATTATGTTGATGGATTTAAAGACTAGTGAGTTCTGTACAAAACGACTAAGTCGTGACAAAATATTTCTTCGAGTTATGACGGAATGAGTGATTGATAACATGGGCATCTCCTCTGCGGGCGCGAGTTAAACGGTTTTAGAAGCATACACGCGTTTGCATATTGCGATTTATGAATTCGTTGCATCTACGAATATGAAAACATGCATGTACGTGTATACTTGCTATATGCTATAGCATATGCAGCTAAAGTTGCATTTAATTGGTGGCTAGCTTATGAGTACTCATATGGCTATATTCTGAACAAGTAGACATTTTGAGTGAATCTTGATAATGCAAAATGTGATAATTGATTGATCAATCATAATTTGCGAAAATATATTCAACTGGCTGCTAATTTGAAAGAAGACGGGTCTGGGCCAAAAAATCAAATCTACAAAGGGGTAAAAAAATCCGGGCCTTGGCTAACGGGCCCTGGCCGAAAACTGTGGGCCGGTTCCGATTCTGGGTTCTTCTGCCCAGGCTCGGCGAAAAAATGCGAAGTATTTTTGTACATGACAATATGCGAAAATAACTTTTTTTACCAGCATTTATGATCAATACGAAAATCTAGTCTATGTAAAATTCAGTTGCTCTCAATCATCGGAATGATAAAAAGAATTTGCTTGACTTTAGATTAGTAGTTTCATGCACAAATTGCATGTAGAGTTAAGTCTGTCTAAAAATTTGAAATCTTGGCTTTCCATCAGTCACCAAATTTGAATGAAAATTTACGAAAATCTTCAAAGGTCCACTAATCGCCAAATACTCATCGGTAGTAACTAATCGACCGATTACCGATTATCGCTCTGCCGTGTCAATAAATCGGCCAATTAATCGGTACACTCCTAAAAACAAGTATGAGTAAGTCACCTCTGAAGTTTGATGTATGCAGAATCTGTTACAAGGTCAATGTATGTAGTTAGATGAAGTTATCCTTTAATTTTGTTTCTTTTCAGAGGATCTTCGACTCTGTATACGACGAATTACTTTTCACAAGCGAATTGTCCCAAAGGGCAGTTTCATGTATGTGCTGCTGTGTGAGCTTATGTCGGTTCGTGCCGTCCTCTACAAAGTGAAAGACTTTGTTTTAAAGCTAAATCACCGACAATGTGGATATTCAGCGGCTTATGTAATTGATGAAGACTATACAAAATGAGAAGCTCTTCGTCAAATGTCTGTCCCCACAAACGTTCCACTATCATAATGGTGTTTATGATGACACGAATCTCTATGTAAATATTGATATGCTACAAGATACCTGTTAACTTTTTGTGAAATATTTCCGTTATCTGTGGAAGTCATTTGTATGTAAAACATTGCTACGAGTATTAAGTATAATTTTACTACTTTGTTTTACCAACCATGAGTATTACTGATTTTGAATATTTCCACCTGAAATGTACATAAAATATATCTAAGATATGTTCATTGTTTTTATTTTACTGAATTATGACCGCAAGTTCCCTGTGAAAATTAGCGCGCCGTTGTGAATATTAGATATGGGGAGGACCGGAGTTGCAAGTGAAGGAATACTGGTGCAGATAGGAGCCGATGGAAAAGAATGGAATGATGTCCTCAGGCATCTAACAATTTAAGCGCAGAATTTCTTAGAAGTTGCATGTTTATGTAGCCTATTTGACGTTCATCGCAATTTCATCTGTGTCATGACGTCAGTGCTGCAGTGGTAGTTCCCATGCAGTTCAGCGATCAGACCGAAGTTTATTTCTTTAAGCAGCCTGCTGCAGTGATAGGGTTATCTGATTGGTTAATTTTCCTTGTTTAATCTACCAGAACTTGTCACAGTAACTTGACAAGTTATCGTCCATCATGTGAACGCAACAGGATCGTGCAATTGAGTCCGTGCGAAAGTTCCCATGCATATCTATGCCATTAGTGATAAGTCTTTCCATGATTAGGTGGCAAATGCATGAAAAAAAGTTGCTGAAGAATGCTAGATAAATAAAGATGAGATTAAAGAGATGTGGCACATAATCCGGGATAACTGCAGTCGCTATAAAAGAGTGCTTCTGAACAAGAGAAGTGGTGAGGGTGCAACTTCGTATCAACCACAATAAGGTGAGTGAGGTGAATAAGGTCCACTTGCTAGATCTCGGAAACTGCTTAACGAATTAAAGCGCAACAAAAAAGAAATGAAAATAAATCTAATTTTAAATAAGTGTCAGAAGTTTTATCGATTTTGGTCCAGTGGATCACATTCTGCAGCATCTCAAAAAAAGTACATTCTAATTTCATCTTTGATACAATATTTGCTCTTCATTTTTTCAAGGATTTCATGACACTATTGATGTACAGTAAGCTCTTAACATGGAAAATTATCACTGGCGTATCCTCTCTATGACCTTATATAGTACTTTGATTTTTGAGTTCGGGAAATTGCGAAAAAACACTATGATTACAAAACGATGTCAATGTAGCCAATAAGGCCCATGCAAGATGCTGGTAATAAAGGCCCGGGCCTATCACAGTAGGCCTATAATCAGTACTCCAAGAATCCAATGAAAGTCAGATCCACGTAAACGTAAGCGCAGTCTTACGTACAAAATACAACTGCTTACAAAATAACTAAAAAGCGCTTTAAGCAAACACCTGTTCTATCCAAGAAGCAAGACTGTAGGCCTAAGCTTAGTTGTAGAAAAGCTGGCAATGAATCGTGTCATTGCAAAATTTGTGAGGAAGATGAAAAGTTAGATATAAGACAGTGTATAGCATGTGATGACTGGGTGCACAAAGATTGCTTTGGTCTAAGCCTAAGTCATGGAACTGACGAAGATGAGTTCCCATTTGTTTGTCCTGACTGTTCCAATGTGTAGGCCTATAAAGTCTGTTTATGATTGATAATATAATAGAGAGACTATATGGTCACCAAATACATGGTTTTACCATCAGTAATTATTTTTTCCTCGTGTTAAAAATATCTTTTGTTTTTCGATAAAAGTCGATGTATTTCGATGAACAATTTTGGCTTTTCTTTTTTTTCATAGGGGCGTAACGTCCTAACTCTGAATTACAGAAACATATTAGATCTAACCTCATTATACCTATTTGCGTACCAGAAGGCAAAAGATAATCCATTGTATATAGCCAAATGTTAGAAATAACTTATGAGCTACGTAAATTGAAGACATGAAATAAAAACAAAAGTGGGCACGTGTCGGTGATAGGCCCAATCGGTGATTTTTCATCTTTTTACTCGCACACCTGAAGTTTTGCAATAATCGACATGAACTTCTCACACATGTCAACTACACTAGAAATAGATAATTTGAATATAAATTCATAGTATTCAATAAAAAATCAAGACTGTGGAGCTCTAAGTCTGTTGTGGGCCCTTCACCTCACCCACCTTGTCAGCATTTGGATGTGTTGTTATTTCTGGACACACACATGAAGTCGCAGAGAACAATTTCAAATTTTGAGATGACTGCAACAACTACCGGTAGTACACCTGCAGAAGCAGACATGGAGGAGGAGATGGACTGATTTTCAGCTCCACTCATCAAGTCAGGATGAAGGGCCCAGTGCATCAAATGAGAGTCAGTGCGAATTGAGACCAAAGAAGATATCCGATAATTTTGAAGATATTGAGAATTCTATAATTCTATCGAATTCTCGCAATCCTCGAGAAGGATGATGACGAGGATGAGCTGTATGGTCGTTTGGTTGCGTCAACCATCAAACGATGTAAGCCACAGAAAAAGGCCTTAGCGAAAATGAAAATTCAAAACTTGCTTATTGAAATTGAACATCCTCTTCAAATTGGGATGTTTTTGAGGATATACGTGTATATAGTTGCGATGTTGTATGTACGTCTTCAATTGTATGTACAATAATTCAGAGAAGATAATTTCTAATTTTTGTATTCAGGAATATTTCGTATGGTCGATCGTTAATATCATTGTTTTGAACTACATTGCTTATGACTTTTCACGAGGTCGAAAAGATATTCGATGCGCCCTGTTCCTGACACCACCAAGAAAATGGCTTGCCAGCTGAGAATCGAACCTCGAAATGCTAACGCGGCACGAAGATCACCAAGAACAGCGCGAAGCACACTTTTCACGACCGCGTCAGAAACAGGCATAGCTCTGAGCGCGCATTATCGCATCATCCTCCTGCTTTGTTTTTTTAACAATAGCAGCTGCGTCCAGGCGACCTCGGAAAATCGATTACGCAATTCAGTGCCTCTGGCTTTTCATGGTGGTGACAGCCGCCACGAAAAGGGCGCATAGAAATATCTTTTCGACCTCGTGAAAAGCCAGAAGTACTTTATTGCCCAATGGATTCTCAGATGTCGCCTTGGACGCAGCTGCTGCTACATAAATCAACATTTTTCAGATGTAGTAAATGTGGTAAAATATGAAAATTGGGTGCAAGATGGTGCACCTAGAATGGATTAGAACAAAATGTTAGTTTTATCTTTGACAGAGTTCTGAGTCTATTGATGGTCAAGCAATAGCCTACAAAATAAGTCAGATCACCATTGTACTTCTTCGACCATTAATAAATAAATAAATAAAAAAAAAACATAAAAAAGACAGAAATAAATTTTTTGCCGTTGTTACGTGAGTGAGATTTGAAGCAGATCAAATGACCCTAATAATTCCAATATCGCATTCACCACAATATTTTCCTTTTGAATCTAACATAAACGTCTAGATAGCTTACTTTCGATTTATATGTTCAAGGTAACCAGCATAAATAAGAGTGAGATAAAAAATATTTTTCGAAAGTCAAGTCTGATCCCTTCACTCTCTTTCGACTTTTACTCCGACCGAGAACCTCAAAATTTCTCTGACTTACAGCAAATTGTGATGGCAATTTGAATAGCTCACTGTCCAGAACACCCACAATATGGTCGTTTCTCAAAGAGCACATAATATTAGAATTGTTATTAGTAAATCGCGAAATTGGTTTTAATATGATATGAAATGACATACTCCCGAACGCAGCCTTTTCTTTTCGACTACATTTCTACACTTCGACTACATTCATTCTACTACTACATTCTACTACTTCATTCATACTACTACATTCGACTGTACTTCATTTCTAAACTGTGGCAATTTGTAATTAGCCAATGAACGATAGCCAGACGTTACTGAATGTTATGTCTATCTACCACCGCACATCTTTTGCATAGCAATCTGATCTATCGTTTATTTAATTTCATTGATGTTAACTATCACGATGCAATGAATTTATGATTTAAAGGAGTGTAATTCATAAGTAGACAAGCAGGCCTATAATAGTGTACAGAGAATCGCTTTTCATCTTAGAGTTTTGAAATTATTATGTAAGCTTATAATTTGAAGGGTGTGTATAGTTGTCCAATTTTGCGATTTTAGGTAGAAAAAATTAAAGTGTGAAATAGCATTAATGATCAAAGAACTTATTTCTTTGATGAAAAGTTGGAAAAATTACGGGTTGAGGGACTTTATGATATTCCAGTTGTCGGCTTACGGAGACTGAGTATCACCAAAATGATATGGCGCATTATGTGATAAGTCTGCCTTCTTCCTCGTAGCTATGATGTTTTTTGAAGATGAACAATTTTTTGTTCATAAAATGTCTTAATCGAACAAGTTGACGCTTCTCGCAAGGGTTCCTCTACGAACTTGTGGCCATAGTAAGGATATATCCGTTCCATAAACCATACGGCAGTCAAGGAATTGTCAAATAACTATGCCAAAAATATTCTCTTACTGAGTTTTCTACTAGTTCTCTGAATTTTCGATGATTCCCGATCGGCCTGTATCACTTACCAAATGTTATTATTAATGCGTGTCATTAAATTAACACGAGGTGTAAAATGTATACGTTTTCTCATATTTTCTGTTTTACCTCAAAATGTTCGGTCCGAAAGGTCTCATTTTGTTTGAAGAGTGTTACGTTGATTTTATGATCGAGAGTCATTTTGTTGTTCTTTAATTTCGGAAAGATCTTATTTTTCAAAAAACATTCTATTATAGCCCATACTGTTTTCACTTCATGCACTAGCTTTCGGAAAATGTTATATTTTCGAAAAATTTGTAAGTTTGACACCCTTAAGTTATGACACAATTATTCATTACTCACTCATTATAGCCTGGTGAAGAAAGTACCATGAGCCAGTGGATTCCTGTTTCACATTTGATATCTGTTATATTATATGAAACGGAAATCAGTTGGTTGCTGGATTTCTCATCATTTTCTGAAGAGATAATTCACGTAAGTGTTATGTAAGATAATATCAGAGAGAATTTTTTTCTCAGTAAGAAATTTGAGACATTTTATGAGGATTTTACCAAGCAGTTTGATATTTGTTAAAATTGGCTATCCATTAGCTATGTCAAATATTTGATAAAATTTCAATAGAAGTTTAGTAAAAGGTTGTCAAGTACAGGGTGCGGCAAAAAGATCTCCCCGATTTTATATGGTATTGAAAAGTAAACGAAGATAATGATATGAAAAATATTTGTATCCTAGAAAAGTACATGTTATGCCATTATGATATTTTACGTTTTGAAGCCCCGTTGTTGCTATTTTACTTTTTGATTTCACCGAATTTGTATGTTAAGAAAACGACGACAAAACTATGAAAAATTTTCTATTCCAGAACAGTAAATGTATGAAATTATGTCAATTTAGGTTTTGAAAATTACATCGCTTAAGTGCCGGCCGTCATTGTCGATGCAGTAGCGAAGCCTCTCGCGAAAGTTGTCCATTACAGTACGAACCATGTCGATTGGAATGTTAGCAATTTCCTGTGTTATTGCTGTCTTTAAGTCTTGCAAGTTTCTTGGTCGGTGTTTGTAGACTTTTGATTTGATGTGTCCCCACAAGAAAAAATCGCAAGGGGACAAATCTTGCGAACGTGGAGGCCAGCCAATATCACCTCGTAAAGAGATCAAACGACTCGGGAACAAATTTTGGATGATGGTGAGTTACCGGCGTGAGGTATGCGATGTAGCACCATCTTGTTGGAACCACAAGTCATCCTGATCATTGAGTAAATCGGTGACTTTCGGACGGAGAAAGTGCTCTAGCATTTTACAATAACGATCAGACGCTACCGTTACTGTAACACCATCCTCTTCAAAAAAAAATAAGGACCCCAAACTCCGAAATTTCCTACGGCACACCAAACAGTAACTTTCGGACTGTGGAGCGGTCGCTGATGAAGTTCCTGAGGATTGGTGTCAGACCAGTAGCGAAAGTTCTGTTTATTAACTATCCCCGAAAATGGAAATGCGCTTCATCGCTGCAGATCATAACGGCTGTAAGGGGAACCTCCCTGAGAATGTCTCCACACACAGTTGTTCTGATTTCATATTCTGTCTCATTCAACTGCTGCACGACCATCATTTTGTAGGGATGCATGTTGAGTTCCTGATGTAAAATTCTGCGGACACTCCCTAGGCCTAGGGCAGCCGCATGTTTCCGTGCTGAACGCCTGGGAGAGTGCTGTATCGAAGCTCTCACAAGTGTAACATTCTCTACCCCTGTTGCGGTCCTTGGTCGGCCGTGACTTTGTCTTTTTAAAGCTGAGCTGGTGAGTCTAAAATTTGAAACCCAAAGGCGAATCGTCTTTCCCTCTGGGACAGGAGCATGACGACCGAGATCAAAACGCCTACGGAACGCGCGCTGCGTCGTTATCACGGATTCACCGTTCTTGATAACAAAGGCCTCGACAACAAAGGCACGATGCTTTCCACTCCACGCCATGACAATGCAATTCCAAGGATGCTGTTACACGGCACGTGAACGCCAATAAGAGAGCGGGGATGAGTCACTTCTGTAGTGTCTTTTGTTAACCTAGACTATCGGAATCGCAAATAAGAGAAGACACGTTTTTCATAGAAAATATGATAATGGCATTATATGAACTACTTTTGGAATATAAAAGAATTCTAGCATCTGTCTTCTTTTTCGTTTCATAGCTATGGCAAATCGGGGAGATCTTTATGCCGCACCCTGTATTTGCCTAAGGCATCTGGTGCTGTGTTCGTCCCGGGTCGTACGCTCGCAAGTTCACCTATTTTCAAAACAAGCGAACCTACTCGTGCATGTAAAGTTAAATTTGATGAAGAACAGCACCAGGACAATTCAGTTAATTCCCTAAGTTTCGATTGAAATAAGGGTTATAGCTAAGAAAGGAAATTTCAAAATACCGCAGTTCATTTTTGCGTTCGTACGTTTTTTTGAGGATAAATGTTACTCATTCTATACGAGCATAATTTAGCGTGGCTTAGTGGAAATAGGTAGCCTTAATTGTGATGTACAGGACTGTCACTCTTATTAAAAATATAAACCGCAAAGTCAAATCGGAATGGGTTCCCCCAAAATATGTAGCCGTACGGGGCCCCTTAAAGTAAGAAAATTACTATTATTCGATATCACACAATCCGATAAGCTTTGAAAGCGTTCAGATGGGTCTGTTGTAACAATTGTTAATCAATCCTCATAGTCAGCAAGTAAATAAATGGCATTATTGTTACTTTAACTTTTTCAATAATCAGTTTTAACAGGGTGCACTAGAATGCATGACCCAACAACTACTATTTTCAAAAGCAGTTTGAAGGCTGGACAGAATGTATTACAAAGACTCCTCCCAACCTCAAACGCAAAGTCAGCACAAATTTCTTGAGCGCCTGACGATTTATGCTCGATACAAAAACAGCATATTTTCGAATTACATGTAGGCCGATGTATAGCATCACTTAGCTGTTTCAAAAATAATTTTCCTCATTTCGTTCAAAAAATTATATATTCAAATTTATAATGCACTATTCTCGTGCAGCTGTCATTTTCTATTAATCATGACACGATAAATTATCTCGTTTTTATTGTGATGAATTTTCATGAAACCACTTGAAATTGGTGTTCAGCTGTTCGGCGTTTGGAAGACTGCTTTAGCAGAGTGATCTGGTCACAACAAATATCTTCACACAAAATCCATGGATCGACGCGGTTTAATAGTTTGGGCAGGTATTTCCTTATAAAGCAAAATTGAGCCATTTTTTTTCTTTCGGAAAACCGACAATGAATGGTAAAAACTTCCTTTCAATGCTATATAAAGTGATACCGAAAGTCACTGAGGATAGGAGCATCTTCAAGCACACAACTACTGAACGATCGGATATTATTTAAACATTGATTTTCCTTTATCTTGAATGGCACGTTATGGGAGTCTTGGAATGGCTTCCCAGATCACCACAATCAATGCCGTGTGATTTCTTTAGCTTAGTCACTTCACGAAAATGGTGCATTAGTCATCCTATGCATTTAAATGAACTAGAAAACGAAATTTGCATCGTTTTTCACCAGATCGACGAGCGATTGAGTAGGCCGAGAGACATGCTCTTGCGCTGCTGACCGAAGAATTAGACTGTGCTCTGGAAAATGGTGAGCAAGTAGAAAATAAATTGTTATAGTAGTACTAGTGTTAGCAACTGTTTTCTTATGAATCATAAATAACAAAGTTATCAGTGAGTCGCTAATTGCCATTTCATCAAAAACTTTGAAATTATCAGTGAGAGAATAAGGAAATTATAAGAAAGTGACATTGAGGATTCACTGTGGTATATCCTCCTCATGTTAAAAGGAAAGAAAATTACATTGTAAGCAAAGTTAAAAGCAAAACATCATCCCCCACGTTACACAAGCAAAAACTGTTTCATCCATGTCGCACAGCATAACTTGACGACTAAAAACTATCGCACTTGATCAATATGAGGAAACTGAATTCAATAATGTGCTAAAATATTACACATTACTACGCCATGTAGGCTAGCTCATGCTTTTTAATTTAAAATGATGCCCAGACCACGAATGGAAAAGTCAAGAGACGAGAGCAATATTTGATTTGAGCTATTTCGGCAAGTACTGACGTTTCTGAATTTTTAGCCGTCATCAGTGCAGTATGCCTGTAAAGAATCAGCAACTCACATGCAGATCGATCTTCATCCGAACTACAGAAATCTACAATTAATGAAATGTATGTAGTTGAAATCTCATTGTCCAGAGCTCGTTTTTAAAATTTGAAATTTGCAAACACGAATGCAAATAGATAATTCGTGTTTGCGTTTTATGCACAAAGGTCAGCTGCGGATTTCCAAGCACATCCACCTGCTGATGGTTTGTGCATAAGTTACTGTTTCTTTACAATTTACAGCACACTGCATTGATGAAGGCTAAGAAGGCAAGAACATTAGCAGATCCGACTGAAGAACTTCACAAATGCTTGCTTATAGCTCCGGCAATGATTCAAATCAAACCTTTCTCTCATCTCTTGTATTTCAAACACGTGCAATGAAAAAAGCAATGACATATTCAAGAAAGACGTTTAAACAAAATTTTGATTGAAGCTCAGCCACAATGGCATAAATAAACTTAACATCAACACAAAAGGAAATACTTATCACTTCTGCAATTGTTCTCAAGATACGTTATCAATTTTCGTTGGTGTCTTCGCCGAAATTTAGCCGAGCTTGCAGCAAGTAATCGCATAAAATATATGATTTCGTAATGTCGATCCTTTGTTTCCCAGAGGTGTTTTGGTAGATTTCTCTTTCATGTTTTTCTATTAGACATTTCTTGGGTGACTCATTTTGTGGAACATCAAAACAGTAAAAACTCAATTCTTAATCTACTCCATAAGAACGAACAACGTTTTCGTCAAACATTCCCACCAAAATTTATTTCTTATTTCTAAACCTTGATCACCTGCGTTTTTGAGTCTTGTTTCCTCAAGATTGACGAAGGAATCAATGACTTAATTAAAGAAGGATATTTTGCTCAAGCGTCACGTGGATTTTTAGAAAGTAGCTGCTTTGAAATTCATGATCCTTTGAAATTGAAGGGCCCTTAACATGCAGTTTGAATGGGCCTGTTCACAATTTAAAAGGCCCTACGCAATCCAAAAGTCCCTCTGCCCTGGACCATCACAGGGTAGTTAACCCGGCCAAAGGTAGGTAGAGCCAATTCTCTACTCTACACTTTGGTAATTCCTGTCTGGCGCGTCCACGTCGCGGGGGTGGGCATTGCGGGAGCAATGGCTAAGTTCAGACAGGGACCCAGTGCTGCGGGGTATATCGCAGAACCCGTGCTAGGGTTACGGCGAAGACCAACGGCGGATCCTTTGAAGACGGATTCTTGAGGACGAATCCATCAATGGAGAACCAATTGGTTGACTGACCCTGGAAGTCAACGGCGGCAACGGCGGACGAACAACCTGGAAGAGTAATGGTGGTCCACTTCAGTCCACTTTGCAGTAGGCAACGGGAAACCACTGCAATATCACCTCCCAAGTTCCAATCATGATGCAGTTTACAATGGGAAATCAGAGAAACAACAGCGTCAAGGATATTGAAAAGAATGTCTCGCTCGGTCGGAAGTATCATGGACCTCAGGTGAACTCGGACCGTCAACACGCTACTGAGGAAAATCGCATGCGTATTGCTCACTGGAATGTAAGAACCATGTCATCACCGGAAAAGATCGCAAATGTTGAACTAGAAATGAAGAGATTGAAGATCGACATATTGGGAATATCTGAAATGAGATACAAAGCCACAGGCGAATTCAATACAAATCAGTCTCGTGTTTTCTTCTCTGGAAATGTAAGAAAGAAAATAAACGGAGTTGGTTTTATTGTCTCGAAGAAATGGAGTCGTAGTGTGAGAAATTATTGGTGCAAAAATGAAAGAGTAATGTTGATTCAAATTGAAAATGCTCCCCGAAATATAAATCTTATTGAGGTATATATGCCGACCCAGTCTGCAGACGATCAATTGGTAGAAGAGGTGTATGAAGACATCAAGGAATTAATGAAAATAATCAAAAATAATGAGCCGTTATACATTCTTGGAGATTTTAATGCCATTGTTGGAAAACAGTGTGAAGACAGCAAGGAAGAAATAGGAAATTTCAGTTTAGGAGCCAGAAATGATCGCGGCACCCGGTTACTCGAATTCTGTCAAGAGCTAGACTTAAAAATTACGAACACCCTCTTCGAACACCACCCTAGAAGACTTTATACTTGGATAAGCCCAGATGGGAAAACTAGAAATCAAATAGACTACATCATCTGCCGCAAGCGTTTCAAAAATTCAGTCAAGAATGTTCGAACATACCCTGGAGCAGATGTAGGTAGCGACCACACACTTTTGGTAATGGACTGCAGAACAACACTGAAAAGGGTAAGAAGAAAACCTCCTGAACCAAGATGGAACCTCGAAGCCCTGAAGAACATCGAAGTGAAGAAGAAATTTCAATCAGAATGCGAACGACAGCTTCAAAACAGCACATTTGAATGGAAAGACGTAAAAACAGCGGTGATCTCAAGTGCAACCACCTGTATCGGTACCCGGAAAATTATTCCTCGTAAGCCGTACATCACGAATGAAATAGTAAAGAAAATGGAAGAAAGACGATCACTCAAAAACAGGAAGGATGATGAATCAAAGAGACGATACCGAGAGCTACACAATCAAATCAGACGTGATGCCAAAAGATCGAAGGAAGAATGGTGGACAAGAAACTGTGAAGAAATTGAACGACTGATGAAAGAGAGTAAGACTGACCAAGCGTACTACAATATCAAACAACATCTACGGAAACCGTCGTACAGATCAACAATGATAAAGTCAAATATTGGAGAAAACTTGATTGAACCTGAGGATGTGAAAAACAGATGGGAAGAGTATATTGGTGAATTATATGGGGACCCAAATTACAGTCCGAGACCTATCTCCGAGAATGCAGTACAGGAAGTTAACTCAATTCTCAATTCCGAAGTAGAGATGGCGATAAAAAGACTGAAAGTCGGAAAAAGCCCTGGAGTTGACGAGATCCCAGCTGAATTGATTAAAGGGCTTGAGCATGTTGGGACGATAACGATAACTCAAATGTGCAACAAAATCCTTGAATCTGGAATCTGGCCCGAAGATTTCACGAAAATCATTTTGATCCCCATTCCCAAAACTGTGCGTGCTACCGACTGCAAGAACTATAGAACAATCAGTCTGATTTCACATACATCAAAAGTACTTCTTGCCATTATCGAAAGAAGAATCACAACCAGAATAGAAGAACATCTTACTGAAGAGCAGTTTGGCTTCAGATCGAAACGAGGAACGAGAGATGCAATAACAGCAATCAGAACGCTAAGTGAAAGATATATCGAAGCCAATCGATCATTATTTGTTGCCATGATAGATTTTGAGAAAGCGTTTGACCGAGTCAATTGGAGTACCCTGTGGAACATTCTCGTCAGCATTGGAATAAATGAAACTGAAGTAAACATTATAGCACAGTTATACCAGCATCAGAAAGCAGTCATAAAAGTAGGTAATGATCTCACTGGAGAAGTCCCTATTCTGCGTGGAGTACGTCAAGGATGCATCATATCACCAATGCTCTTTAATGTGTATATACAATTCTTAGCTAACGAAGTAAATTCAAAAGTGGCAAATCACGGAGTCAATTTGTGTGGAAAAAGAACAACAGCGATTAGATATGCAGACGACCAGGCCATGTTATCTTCGAGCCTCAGAGGACTTCAAATCATAATGAACAGCTTAAATGACACTGCAGAAAAGTACGGCATGAAGATCAACACTAAGAAAACTAAAGTTATGATATTTTCGAAAACAAATTCGCCTTCTCCTTTCACAATGCGAGTGGGAAATGAAGTTCTGGAAAAAGTCGACAATTTCAAGTATTTAGGCTCAATTCTAACAAGTGACGGACGATGTACGAAAGAAATAAGGTCAAGAATCTCTCAAGCGAAACAGTCCTATTTCAAGAAAGTACAAGAAGTGACCACGACATTCAACAGCATTGAATTCAAGAAGCGTATGGTAAAGACCTACTGTTGGAGCACCCTTCTTTACGGTTGCGAGAGCTGGACACTCAGACATCGTGACGTCAAATACCTGGAGGCAGCAGAGATGTGGTTTTGGAGAAGAATTATGAACATCAAGTGGACTGACAGAGTAACAAATGATGAAATTTTGATGAAAGCAAATGAAAAACGATGCCTACTGAACACCATCACGAGTCGAAAAGGCAACTATGTGGGTCACCAACTCCGACACGATGGCATTCTCACCAAAATCCTTGAAACGAAGATCAACGGGAAGAGAACAAGAGGAAGAAAACGAGCGAGGTGGCTGGACGATCTCAAGTGGAAAGCCGGGGTGAATTCATATGGAGAATTGAAACGTCTGAGTGAAGATCGAGAAAAATGGAAGAAGTTTGTGACGAACATTTAAGCAATGACTTTGCAGTTATCTTTGACTTTGTTTCTTTCTTTCCTATTGTTGTATTGTGTGTGACCTACCACGTGGTAGACTACAAATATATACAAATATATATATATAATCCAAAAAAGCCCCTCAAAAACTCAATCCTAAAAGTTCCCGTTCTAAATCTTGCAAGCCCCTTCACACTCTCAAAGGTCCATTCACATCTAAAAAGAGCACTTGGAAAACTAGAGAGGGTGCCTTCACAATCTCAAAAGGGCTGCTCCACGATAGGCTTATTATGTACCCCTTTCAAAATCCAGAAAACGTCCCTAATCCACAATCTCAAAAGGGCCCTCTCACGTCGATCTTAATAAAGGGCTCCCTCACAATCCCAATGTGGCACCTCATGATCTCTTCATGTCAAAAGGGCCCTTTTCCTCAATCTTAGACGGCCCCCTCACAATCTCAAGAGGGCCCCCTCACTATCTCAGAAGGGCCCCTCGCGATGTCAAAAGTACCTTTCACAGTCTGAAATGCTTCAAAATCTGATTGTTTCTCGGTAGAGCATTTTCCCACTACTT
The DNA here is from genome assembly GCA_907163375.1 of Prostheceraeus crozeri. Classification (NCBI taxonomy): domain Eukaryota; kingdom Metazoa; phylum Platyhelminthes; order Polycladida; family Euryleptidae; genus Prostheceraeus; species Prostheceraeus crozeri. Next base: position 56,447 of record CAJQUW010014265.1, read on the forward strand.
AGCTTAGCCTAAAACTAACCGGAATTCCGATTAAAACCGGAAGAGTGGATATATGAACCTATGAGCATGTATTTTACAGTAGATGTTTTACAATTTCAGCATACCTGTGTATGTATTCTCGTATTGAAAATGTATGAAACAGTTATTTTTTAAAAAATCATTCCTCATTGTCTTCAAATTTGAGTAAATCAAATAATTTTGCATTTTTCTCGTTAAATTTGAAAAATTCTACAAATCCTGTTCTGGGAAATATCATTTGTTATCAATTTTGGGAAGATTGAATTCTCATGTTCCATGTCTGAGTTCACGTGGAATTGCCCCTCAAATCGGACTTCCAATTTTTTCAATTGCAACACTAGGCTTTTGCTTCGAGAGACGGGATTTCATGAAATAATCACGGGATTCTATCCCAAAGCTTTTGATCCGGTAATTTCGCTTATCTATAACATGCATAATCATCCGTCAAAAATCGTTTTCTCAAAGAGTGTGATGAATCTTAATTCCCTCGCCATGAAACAAAATACAACTGTATTTTCCGTCCATGTATTTTCGATTCGATTGAGGCATATACAAAATAATGACTTCACAAATATAGAGAATAGTAAGTCTGTGCAATGTTGAAAGACAACGAGACAAAACTAGGTGATTTATCGAAATGAAAGCCGCTTGAATAACAGCTCAAAGAAATAAACTGTCATCGTTGTTAGCACTGAACAAAATCAGGATTATAAAAAATGGAAAGTCGCGAAGGTGGGGGTAAAGAAGGAAATAAATGGCAAAACTTAACTTTGTTTTTATGAGAAAAACGAGCGACAAAATAAGACGAATGTTCTTTTTTTCTATACTGACACACGGCTCAATTATATACAATGTGGGGTTTATAAGACAAGAGAATTTCAATTGTTACATCAGAAATAGAAAATGAGATTGTGAGGAATACATCATTGACGATGTACTCAAACGTAATCTAGCTCATATCAACGGGCCAGAAATTGATTAACAAATGCTGCTTCTTACGTACATTCACAAAAAAATTAACGAATGCGAATTTGTCGAAATAATCACGGTTTGAAAAATTTATCAAAATATTGAGAATTTCGGATTCATAGTGTGCTGTAATGAATACATGATCGTGTATTTTTTCTCTCCATGCAATTCGCATTCGTTCTATACAGCAGCTGAATTGAATTTTGATAAATGCAGTGGAATTCACCACAAATGACGCTGACAATGAAGGCATTTATGACGAATATGATTGGAGAAATCTTGTAACAAAAGGTGATTTCTACAATCGCTCAGAGAAGCAAGTTTAATCCATACAATTACTTTCGGTAACGAAGAGGAATCGATTCAATAATACAGAGATTCTCATCTACTTAACAAGCAGTGTGATACATTTTATAACCTATTCAAACAAGTCTCTAAAAATGTGTCTCATTTACAATCCGTCACCATCTACGTTGAGGCCGAAGAAAGTTGCGGAATTTCAGGACAGTATTCATGATTTGAAAGAGCAGGAGATAAAAATCATCTTTATGCGGAGAATTTGTCTGCACATTAATTTATTCGTCAAAATCACTCAAAGCAATGTCATCGCCTACAGCCGATCCAGGTATTTCCTTTTTGACATTGACACCGCCGAGCGACTAAGAAGCACACATGTCATTGCGTGAATAAGATTTCTTAGGTTTCCTACAATTCTGCTTCTGAAATCTAAATGACTTCCCAGGCTAACTTAATAGTTGAAATTATGATCAATGATTTCATCTATCTATACGCTTTATCGGAAGTCAAACGGAAAGACTTCTCAACCAACTCATGAGAAAATAAATCAATTCTGTAATAAAAACTCGTTCAGGTGCTTTTCAATGAAAAGCACCTGAAGGAGTTTTTATTACAGAATGGATAACACTATCCAGGTGCGTGGAGAATTTCCTAAATAAAAATAAATCAACCTTGTGATCTACCCCGTCAAAAAAGCTGAAGTCAATCAGATGTGTCGTTCGGATTTTAATTTCAGAAGTATAAAAATAAAAGCACTCTCCTTTTCTCACAATGCAATATTTGCTGTTTTGTCGTGTCGATTGCGCCAGCGCAATTGAGAAAACGGATGCATCGGCGAAACATGCGGTAATATTGTTTTGAACGAAAATGATAAACAAAATTAGTATGCAGAATTCAGGTCGAGTTGATTTTTACCTTTAACAATAACAACAATCTCAGCCTTTCGGTTGTCATACTTGATCATTTCATTATATATACATCAAATATCATAAAATTGCGATAATTCACAAGAATAAATATTTAATTAATATTCCATTCGAAATTTTATTCGGACATAAAAGCAAAAACATTGTCGGTTCAACTTAAGTTCAATGATGGTTACACCACGGATCGATTGTAATGTCTTCAAGAATAACCCTTTTTTTCAAGGAGATATTCTTTTGATGAATTATGCAAGAGAATTCAGCTCTCCAAGCCACGATTTCATCACACGAAGTGCAGTCATTTCACCATGGCAAAGATGTGAAGTAACACAGATATCGTCTTCGATAAGAATGAGGCATTGATGAAGACCATCATCATCAACAATGGGAAGATTTAGGCATGAATGATAGCGAACAGGCAGGCAAAACTGCTTATGAAAGACATCGCGAATGATTTCTGCGCTTGAAACAAATGTACGCAAGCAAACTTCTTCGTTCTCCTTTTTCGGACGAGAAATACTCATTAGCACGTGTAGCACACTGCTAGTTCAGATCAAGTCCGTAATGATTAGCCCACAAAACATGGTTGAATTCTATACACAAATACACGATTTCACCCTGACGTGGATTGCGTCTCGTAAAATGATTTCTACGAGATGGTTCGTTGACAGGCAAATACTAAATCAACCGTTTGTCGGTATCAGGAGGCAGAACAGTACAGTACAAGAAAACATCATCACAATTTTTAAGCATGGTTTACTTGAGAACGAAGCAATGTTTGGTGGCTTCACATTTTTCGCATTTTCAGATCGAACTTGGTATCCGTTTAATGATGTATCTTTCGGAACCCACACGGAATTCGGAACTTCTCCACTCAGCTTTGCTGAAATTGAAAAAACTATAGTTTAATATTATCAATATTACTTACTACTTAAAATTGTTTTCACTTCCCCAAATATAATTTATTTTTCAAACGTACTTACTCAATACTTTAGAGCAGTAACGCAAACTTTCATGATTCTTTTTCTTTAAACGTCTTCAAATATTTTCACAAGTCGCATGTTAAAGATGCCCTATTTTGGTTGTCAAATGGCTGTCAATGAAAATTTCTCGTTGAATATTTTTCTTCAAGTATAAATCATGTACTTAGGAATTTCATGCATTTGAATTTGAAGAAATTGTTTAAAACTTTTAAATCTCAAATGATTGAAAAGATATGTTATAAAGCGATAATACAAATTCTGAAATATGGTTATGCAAAAATTCTTTTATATTTCGTCAGAGTATTGACCAATTTTCTAGAAATGCCTTTCTATTTCGCCGCCTCAACTAAGAAAACACTAATGAGTATACGGCAATATTTGGAATGTTAATTAATTGGAATATAATTGGAAAATAATTTTTTTGCGAAGAGTAATCAGACTGGAAATGTTTTTCCAGGAAATTTTACTAATTTTTTTTAAAAAAACTTAAATTTTCGGCGTAAGCCATTGACAGGAGTGGTCACTTTATTGCGGGTTTTTAATCATTATTTTCAATAAACGTTCACAAAAAATGGATCTAATCTCTTGCATACAAATGTGTCAAGCTCCATAGACAAGTCACTTCCTATCAAGTATGCAGGCATTACTATTATCATGCTTCTACTCCGTGATGTGTGCGAGAATTCAGAATGTGGCAGCCAAAATTCTTTAGGAGGTTTGCTGCATCTAAATGAGCTTCGGTTCATAGACTACGATACATAACCTTCAATATGCTTCCCACTGGATCTACTTGTGTTTTTCTTTGATCTTGTCTAACAAGAAAAGTATATTCACAGTAGCCACATACGCACGTATTGTACATAATTCTGTGTGTCTCGTATTCGGCCTCATTCCCTGCAGAAACTCGTGCTGGTGGCTGGACTATGTAGATCGTAAGATCATCTATTGTTGAGGCCAAATCTAGGATGCGTCAGTAATGCAGTCGAACCTCTACATAGAGAATTTCAAGGGACCAGATAAAAAAAATTCACTATGAGGAGAGTCCACTATAAGGAGGCTTTCTAAAATTCATGTGACATTGGTTTTAAAGTAAGCATATAAAGTCAAAACAATCATGCTAAATAATTAAAACTAATACAAGTATTTAGAAAACAAATTTTATAGGGGTAATTACCAGTAATACTGCATTGTATCACAATGTCACATTAAATGATAATGCAAACTCAAGATGCAATATGTAACAACTATAAAATAATCAGTACTGTATACAATATAAGCAACATACATAATTTATCATGAACGATGGAAATAACTGTTAATACGAGTCTGTGCAGTACATCGCTCGTCAACAGAAGCAATCATGCTTTCTACTCGATCAAACCCTTGTTGATCAAGCTTCACGGTCACTTTTCCTTTCGAGGAATTCCCTGATCTGACTCCGGTACGCTTGAAAACGCAAAAAAGCGCACGTAAAACTTGAAACTATTCGCTACATTAGCTACTGATTTGTATCTAAATTTAGATTGTAGACTCATAGACTTTAACAACTTTGGAGCTTTAGCAAGCTTTGGAGTAATAAGTATCATCGAACTGCTCGCCCCAATAAAGGTAGTACACATACATAGGATGCGTAGTAATTAAAAAGCATAATCAAACATCAATACATACTTGATGTAAAATATTAATTATGTAGAGGTTGAGACAACAAAGGGACTAAATAATATATTCACTATAAAGAGGTTCACTGTGTAGAGATATGCAACAAACGCAAAGTATACCATTTTTGCTGGGATCAAAAATTTAATTCTCTATGAGGAGAGATTCACTTTGTAGAGGTTCACTATACAGAGGTTCGACTGTATAGCAAGCTGTATCTCCCTCATAAAAAAGATGATCGCAAGAATAGATACCTCGCAATGTAAGATGACCCCTATGGTAAGCGTTGATTATACCTGCAAAATTAAAATTCACTCACGAGGTAATTCCATTGTTCTCTCTGGCAGTCGCTGTTCCGGTAGCGCACGTGAACTGCCCAACATATTTCCGGAGCCTTCGATTTGACGCGTATTGTCTGGTGTATCTGAATCGTCAGGGAGACCTAACTTCGTCTGAGGTCTCTCCACCACCTGCGGTTTCGTTGGAACATTGCCTGTTAGTCGATCTGTTCCTGATCCCTCCACTGAATTCGTTTCCTGCCACTGTTGCGGAAGACGAGGCGGCAGTGTAGGACGTGTTTGTGGCTTAGTTTTGTAGGTTGGCTTGACTACCCGACGTGTGCTCGATGGAACAGTTGGACCGAGTCCGCTGCCCTCCGACAGTGTTGGACCAAGGCGCGTTCGATCATCATCATCAGGCGGAAGTTTACGAAGGGACCCTGGCAATGACTGTTTGACAGGTCGTGTAACTGGCTCTGGACCATCTGCAAGATGAATTACAGGCGAACGTGTGAGAAAACCTTTAGGTTGATTGAAGGCATCAGTTAGCGTGATGCATTCTAAAGCTCAAAAAATGAAGGTCGCTCAAAAATGCAGGTGGTTCGAGGGTCCCGAAACCACTGGCAATGCTTTGGGAGGCAGGACTGGTTAACTACTAGAAAAAAGGCGGTTCAGTTCCACTGCCACAGACATGCGTGGGTAGCTTTACTGAGGGGTTTAGCCCGTAGTAGCTGTATCCGGTTCCTCTGTGGCCTACCTGACTTGCACCCATTGTTACGGCAAAGGGGGTTCTCATTCGGGTTTCCTCAAGATTTTGCGACATGAAATGTGCGCATAAGAGTCTTTTTGCACATTATTTATTGCAGCTTTGCTGCTATAATTTAGATTTTTATGATGCCTTCCGAAGTTTCTTGTATCACTTTGTTGTACAGCATGATTTTCGTTTATTTGATTGATATTCTACGAGAAATTATGAAAATGAGAAAGACACACAAGAAACGTAGTCAAGCGATCGAGCTCAAAACCCCTCTCAAGATCAGCTTTAGCAACGTAAGAGGACTGAGGTCCAATTACGACGACATCAACATCTTCCTTCTAGCCCTGTTGGAAACCAGGTTAGATCCCAGTGTGTCAACAAGCGATGTAACTCCTGATGGATGCATATTTCACCGGATGAATGAAGTACCTTGTTATGGTCTTGGAGTTTATGCCAAAACAAGTCTTCCATTGAGAAGGCCTTTTAGCTCATAAGATCCAATGCATGAGTATCTTGTCTTCTTTGCGCCGTTACAGAAAACCACTTTTCTTTTTATTTTTACTATACCGCTCTCCTTCAACCAATGAGGACATTTTCAATGTTCTTTCTGATAAGATAGATTCCATAGAGTGGGAATATATAGGTAGAGTATCGACTCAAAAAAGCACCTGTATATAGTAAAAATTTTATATCAAAAGATTCAGTTTTTGCGGAGATTACGTTCCCGTGGTCCAAAAAATTATTTGAACAGTTTTAAAAAGCTAAATTTTTGCCAATTTATATACTACCGACATGGAAGCCCCTTTATAAGTAGTATGAAAAAAGTTGGATATCAGAAGGGTGTACGTTGCATGAACGAATGTACGTGTAATATTAAATTTTAGGTGCAACGTTCTTCATGCGCTTGTAGACGATATTGCTTCATTTTTTGCGTTTCTGCATATTGGCAAAAGTAGGTGATTTTTTCTAGACTTATTGGCGCACACTTCTAGATATTTTGAAGCCCAAAAAAGACCTAATATATCTAATAATTTTTCATCTGAATTTGCGGAACAAGATTATATCATATGCATGTATATTTCAGAATATAAACCGAATACAGTCAACAAAAACAAGAAGACCAAATCCAGACAATTTATGTTCCTCAGAATGTTTCTAAATATTGCGGTGGCTGCACATGGGTAGCAAATGTTTATCGACAATTTGAGGCAGGCAATTGAGATCATTGCGCAATAACATTTTAATAGTGTAAAAGTCCTCTGTGCTGCAGCCGATGTCTGCTGAACCTGGCTCAGAAGATAATGACAAACATGTGGTGAGATGGAATGATCTCACGCTTCAATTATCGCTACGATGTATGTGTTCTTTGATCGAGATGGAATCGGAATCCACGGGGATCGATATCAAAGTGCACGCTTGTTGAGTAAGTGCTACTCTCAATGCGTTCTAATACGGCAACAAACGTCTATGCTGTAATGCACTCACTTGAGTCTATGGCTAAACGACCGCAGTGGATGGCCTCTTCAACTCGCATTACTAACATGAGTAATACTATTGTGCATTTACTTCGATCACTGATGGAGTATCTTTCTTGGCAAATGAAGGTGTGAAATAATCTGAGTACCATGGCAACATTATATATAAGCTGGCTAAGGATTAACATAAACATCAGTATGAGATTGATTGCATAAAAACATAAAAATCAAATAATTGGACTTGACGCATTATTTCTAGAAGTTATCTTGACTTTTAACCGCCTAGTCATGAGGGACAAGAATGCTCTGTATTTCGTAATATGACAATGCTGAAAACAATTGAAACAATTAATCTAACTACATTTTAAGAAAATTGGAAGATTCAATCAGATATCAGACAAGCCTGAATGAGTCCGGTAAGCAGCTTAATTTTTACAGGGCAAAAAAGATTGAGTGAAAACATTGACGCCAGGAGTGTGAGGAGCCTTCTTTCCTGTAAATAATTACTTCAGCGAAAGTAATTTCGACTGGTGATGTCTTTATGACACTTTCGCATGTGGTTGCTGACAATGTCCTAGAAAAGGAAGCGGCTCGATCAAAGCGCTACTGCAGCCATGGCCGTGCGCAATTTGCGTCGCATCAATGCGGTTTCTAGTCTAGCCAGCGAAATTGGTATTAGATAAATGCATCATTTAAACTTGACAATCATCCAAGAGACAAAACTTGCCACCAGTAGAAAAAACTTCCCCAACAAAATTACTTTATAGCCTGTGTTCTTCGTAGATTCATTCTTCTATGCGAATTCTATGTAAAAGAAGTGAAGGCAATAAATTATTCTTGAACTGATCAAATTCTTTACTGTGCATATATGAACTTGAAAAAGTAATTTCCATTCATGCAATTATGTGAATTCTTTTATGCGGTGCTTAAGTTACAGACGTGAAGGATTGAAACAGGTAGATCATCAGAACTTACTTGTGCTACGCGGCAAAGGCTTCATGTTCATACCAGAACTCTCGGTATCCATATTATATGCAGGAGGTCGGTTGGGTAGCTCTGCCGCAGCCATTCCCGAGCCTTCCAGTGAAGTACGCATCGATTGACTGAGAAGCGGACTGACTGGAGATGGTGGAATATATTTTACTTCGTTATTTCTCCGAGCTTGCTCACAACTTTCCGCTAAATTCTTCATCAATATCTTAGTTTTGGCAAAAATAAGATCTTTAGCACTTGTGTCCACTGCCACTTCAGGATTCGACACTTGAGCTCTCAAATTGTTGCCGACCAATTTGTGATCATATGGCGCTACTGCGGTTCCATTCCAACAATGCGCATTTCGACCTTTGCATGGTGATGTCATCAATGAGGTCCAAATATGCTTATATGGATTTAGAATCTGAAATCCACGAGAAGATCATTAACGTTTTGCAGAAATCTTATATCTCATGCTACTAAAAATTCAACCAGTAGTATGGAGAATCTGCATATTTATCCAAATGATTAATTTATCGACAGACCGTCATGGAGATTGAAATTAATTATTCCTTCGAGTTTCACTCTCATCCCGATTTCCTTTTGAAGTATCATTATTGAAATTGAAGGCTCACCAATATGACAGTCAAACAAGGTTGCTATCATAGCTCGGGAGGATATCAATCATGTCTTTCAATATTAACCCTCTCACCAGTTGACCGAATCACTTCCCGACCGACAGGAGACAGACATTGACCTTAAAATTGGTCTGCGATTAATCGCCATGCGTGAAGCGTCGCAAAAGCATTATGTGAAATCCCTGAATAAACAATATAAGAGGGAAAATTGACAAGAACTGATTGATCTTCAAATAATGCAGTCAATCATCGATATAAGGTGCAAGTTGGGGTGCGAAAAAATCGACCGCGTTGCATCTGATTGAGCCTTATACCGATTAGAATGCATTTTTAACCTTTGGGCTTGTGGTGAGCGATAATGCACAACTTGCGTGTTTTGAAATAAATATATAATTAAAAAAATGAATTATGAAATACAGTCGAACCTGTCTTATTGCAGCAAAATGTCTCGGTCCCAATTTTTTTCCTATCTTTACCATAGCCATGCAGCCTCTGTTATTGCAACTTCTCTTATTGCAAAATCTGTCTTATTTCAATGAATTTTCGCGGTCCCTCCAAAGACTTTACTTTTCATATTGCCAAAACCCTCAATCTCAGATAAGCGTTGAGATAAAAAACAATCCAATCTTGTCAGATAATGTAGGATAATGTTAATCTTGTTAGATAATGTGTCACATAAACCTGCTTTCTCCTCAATTTGTATAATGCTGCATGCTTCGGGGAAGTTATCAATATCAGTAGTCGATTGTTGTTATTGTACTTGGTTGATTCATTACGGCTGGATATCAAACTGCTTGAGATAGGTATTCTCATCAACACACATGTTGAAAGTATCCTATGTTATAGTATTTCTGTGCCTGAGTGCGTTTTTCTATATGTACTTGTAAACTTTATTCATGACGTCATTGCAAGATTATGATTCCACCTAGGATTAATAAGACCAAGACTACCGTACCGGTGCTGTGCATGGTGTGCCGACAATGTTTCGTACATGTAGGCCTAAATTGTAGGCATGCATGAGTTCTATACATCAACATCATATGCATGCACTGCAAGTAGTGGCGTAGGTCTGCATATGTGCTACAATCTATTTCAATCTACTTTTGAGCTTGAGGTAGCTGTCATACGTGACTTAGGTCGCAGATTTTTGCAGGTCAAGATTGCTGATTTCTTGGCAAATTGTTTATGAAAGTTTTTGGTTGCATGGATGTAATAATTTAAAAATCGTAATAACTAAGTGTCTCCGTCTGTAACCTCTATTATTGCAAAACCTGTGTAAATGCATATTTTTATACCGGTCCCTTGAATTGGCAATAAGGCAGGTTTGACTGTATATAAATAGATATAACTACTTGCACCAATGACTTAATCCACGTGTCATTTCATAATGAAGCTGTTGACGACTTTTGAAACAGAAATTAGATGGGGAGAGTTGCATCAAGAGTTCGTTTGCTTCCATCGAGAATCAAATCTACTTAGAACAAATTAATTTTCAAGGGATCAAAGTCTTGAATCAGTAATATCGAGAGCTGACTGTACATCCGCTTATCAATGTTATTAATAGAAAAGGTCATCTTTACAATAAATTATACTACACGTACTTACATTATACTTACATAAATCATACTATATAATAATACAATAAATCTTTTCTACTTGCACCACACGGAATATAAAATAAATTGATCAGCAATACTACATTAACGTGTATTCATATGGTTCAAAGCAGATGACAACTGCACTAAATCTCTTTACTAATGTTTCGGTAGACGCAGCTCAGCAGGATATTAGTGCGCACACAGCGAAGTTACTTACATCCTATTCTGTTTTCATGCCATTCAAATTGCAGCAATCATTCTTTTTGCACATCAATTATTCAGCGAGCCTGAGCGATAGGATCACGGCTCTAATTAACTCGCCTGTTCTTATTTCTAATTTCCTCTCGATCCGAGATCACTGATAGCGATCTGGTGCAAATCAGTGAACAAAATGATTGAGCATTTTTTGAAAATCTAAATCACCATAACCAAGATCTAAATCTCCCATCTTCCTCAGTTTTGTTTGATTCATAACATAACCAATGCTTATGTAAATGAAGATATACAGTACTGTACACATGCATATATAAGTAACTAAAAGCACAAACAATGAATAAACTCTATTGACAGATGGAGATAATGTCATTATTTAATCAATGCAAATCAGCGAACTTTCCTGATTTTAATGCAGCAGATGACATCAAGCCTCACTGTCAATACATTTCTAATTCGGGTTAAATCGAGCTTTAAATGAGAAATTCTCGGGTATTAAGAATCCCTCGGATTATCGTAATTAAGACCTCAGACGGTTGTTATTCCTGTATGAATACACGGATCATTACATTATTAAAATTCATGATTGTGACAGTTATTCGGTTAGCGGGATGCCATATATTCACTGTGGTTGAACAGTTCTTCTCATCATGATGTTTCAGATTATCAAGTGATTTTCAAAAATTTATTTTTATCTTATTTGAAGAATGAGATAAGAAACAAGTAATTTATGAATCAGTTTCTGCTGGCTTGTAAGCAGAAGATCAATAAAACATCGCGCATTGACATTTATCTTATCATTCTTTCAGTTTTCATCGTCCTGCGAATTTCTTTCCACGACAAACACAACTCGATAAGACATTTCTTCAAACAAATCGACAACTAGTGCATAAAACATAATTTCCGAGTGAGTATCTAGGTTAGACTGGGTCAGATGCTCTTAAGGATATCGTCACTTAAACAGTCAGAAATTGACTGAATCCGATGGTCACAATAGTGATACAAACTCCCGATGATTTCATCGTTTGTGACGATGTCTGACATTCATGTTGATTTCATTCAAAGACTGCCGACAAACTTACAGGCGGTGCACAGGCCACTGTCACTCATGACGATACAAGCGATGTCGGCATCAACACAGAAACCGTTAATAGACCGCCTGGGGTGTAAACTAAATGATTGGTTGGACGATAGTATCTGACTTACCTTTGCTTGAATGTTTTTAATCAATCTACTCATTTCGATCGTGCGTTGACTATAATCCCATCCGAAGTTGCTGCGTGATCGACCTTCACGGGATCGACCTTCGCGGGATCGGCCTCCACGAGAGCGACTATTAAGTGGCAGAGAAACTGACCGAGGACGCCGATGTCTTTGGCACGTCGCAGTCAACTGTAAAAAAAGAGGTATATACGATGAACAGATTTCATTACGAAGTTCGAATCCTTGTATTAAGTGAACAATGATGGAAATAAACAGCAAAATTATCAGAAATATATACATATATGCAAAGGGAAACCATCAACGTGACAAACAACTGATTAGTGATGACTAGGCTCGAGGCTCACTTTATTCAAAGTCATCAAGTATTGCTAATGTTTAAATAATATGATCGTGTTTCACGATTCACTTAAGATGTGCGCGGAATTTTTGAAAGGTGGGATCAATTGTGCCAAAAGTTGATACGTAGCTATAAGTGGACATAGGGGGGGGGGCACAGACACACCCTTCGTCGGTTTCCTTCCCTTTTGTTTAAATCAGTATATAATGCAAATTCGTTATAAAACAAATTATTTGAATAAACCTAGATCTTTAAACCACTAGACAGCATAATTAAATTCTCTATAATCGTGCAAGTACAATTGTGCATTGTAGACTCTTTCGACAATCTTGAGCACACAATAAGATCGGGGATTCTCATCTCAAAGGTCGCTCTGAAGAGTGGTGAAGGACTTAGATTTTGTAAACATATTCACGCCTCTCCAATTCTTCTTCACATTATTTAATGAGATTGGAGACTCAGCGCTAATCTACACAGTTACGACTTCTATTGACATGCCTTCCAGAGACTTTGTCAACAACATGAGTAAAGATCGAATAATTATTATTGATAACAAGCTTAACAGGGTGATCACATTTCATATAGTTTGAGGAGAATCGGACGGTAAACGAACTCCTGTCCACACCCTCAATCCGTGCGAGCGAGCTAATGGACACGATGATTGAGTCGATTCGACATCGCATCGTGAGTGCACGCAAAGAGGGGACGAGAGCCTCATGGGTGACAGGCGATCGTCAAGAATCAATGAGACGACAAACTCCCATCCATATCGTAAAGCTTAGACACTTATCTCTTTCTCTACTCTCTCTCCCTTCCCCACTTCTATCCGCTCCTATTCAACTTATACTCATTGCCAATCTATGCACCAGATTGACAAGAATACGCCGAAGATAAATCCGATATGGAACTTTTTATCTCTCACAATAAAGGAAACTATTTGATTTGAACTTCAATTTAAATCATTGATCCTTTTAATAGAGGGAGATTGAGTGTGTGTGTGTGAGAGAGAGAGAGAAAGAGATGCATGGAACGAGTGCTGATGGCAAATGAATGATGTGCTCGGCTATTAGGCTGAAAAGAAAGTCACTTACCAATATTTCACATCCACCGTGTAACCGATATTACTACTTGACTCGCATAGGCTCATTTCTTTCCCGAATAGAATTAGTAGAATATTTCCATGAATTAGCAGAATATCCACGTGACATGTAGCTAGGGGGTCAAATACATACGTTAAACGGTTGATCGATAAATTGCTGTTTACTCAATTTTCAGTAAACAAGTTTATCACTAGATATTACTAATTGTAAGATCTAATTGCGTTTGTGATGGCTACGGTTTTATAAAAGGTTTCTACTCGTATCTTGTCCAAGAATTGCAACCATGTAGTATTTTTTATCATGATGTTCATGAAGTGCATGATAACTTGGAACACCACCAAGCAGGCAGTTTGCACGTCATTTTTACAGCTCTACAAACAACTTATTAGTTGATATATCAATCCTTGCACAAATGGTATGATTTAATATGTTTTGGATGTTATGAGACCAGTCAGTGAGCTAATCTATCTACTGACCTGCTTCGAATAGCCACTGATTACCTGTTTGAGTACGGCGATAAATTTGGCAGTTTAAAATGAGCCAGAAAGAGACAAGAAAGTAGCTTTTTCGACTATTTTTTAAAATTATTTTTGACTATTTTCTTTAAGTTTTGTTTCTTTTTCATAGCGAATTGAAATAGGGATCAAATATCACTAAGATTTCAATAACTTTCAAAGAAGCGGTGTCACAAGTTTCTTTAAGATTTCGAGGAATCGATTGATGGATTCTTCCTCTACCCAAATAGATCCTACTGTAGAGAACGCATGATAAAAAATGCTGATTTTATGGAAACCAATATATTCACCTACAGCAAGATAGATTTGATTATCAGCCGGAAAGTCAGCCATTCTAACTAGGTTGTTTTCTTCGAAGAAACTTCTCCATAGTAGGCAATAATGCAAAATAAGCATAACTAAAAGATGAAATTTTTACTTGTGCACCACAACAATAATAGTATCTCAATCTCAATAGTTACTTCATCTTATTTCAGTCAATGATTTCGAGTTGTGAGAAATAAACGCCTGGGTCACAGTCAACAATTCGGAAACTAAGATACACAGCAGAAATAATTATCACAGAATGAAATCAGTAGAATACATAGAGAACATATATGTAGGTGGTCTCCGTGGGACAGTGGCTAAGTGCTTGGCCTAGCGATCTTTCGGTCCAGAGGTCGAGCCCCGAAAGTGTCATTGGAAGTCATCATGAAGGATATCCGGACTAAAAGATCACAACGATCCAGATTAAAGTCTGACTGTGTCAGCACCGCTCAAGCGCCCAGCAAGGGTGAGTAGTGACGTTAAACCAGAATTTTTTCATGTGGAGAACATAATAAAGATAGACTTAAGCATGAGGCCTGTCAGTTTAACAAGTTCATTCCATCCCACCGTACAGTTACGTATCTTGGTAGAGACAAGAAAATGTCATAAACTAGCAGCAACCCCTCTGAAGGATGTCTGGCTATTCAAAATCTTTTGTTTTTTATCCAATTCAGAGCTGAATGTGACAGAATAATGTCTTTCCTTTAAGCCTATTGCGAGAAGTTCACTAAAAAAATCAGCCCCCTTTGTTAAGTAAGTCAACAAAGTGTGATTCAGTCACGGTCACGATGGTCTAAAATCGTACAAAAACGATAGATAAATAACATTTCAAAATTGTGTCATTCAAATAGCCTTGCATAATCAATTAAACATTAATTCTGAGTGTCAAATCTACATTGGAATTCGGTTTCATATTCGTGTATTTATCTGGTGTATCATCTGCATTCCTGACTATGATGGCCGTAGGCAGCTCTCAACCAATTGTTTTGTGTGCAGTACGTCGTAAATATTGACATTATGATCATGTCGATTAAACTGACTTGATGCACACATAAAAATTACATCCAAGTAAAGATTTGACAGATCAAATCAGAAACGCTAGACATGAGAGTTCACTGAGTGCTTTGCTCAAGGCAGCACTAAGCTCAAACCCCAATATCTTAATCATCCGTTTCCTACATCTCAGTTACTCAACATACACCTACTATAAATTCTTTATTAAAAAAGCCAATGATAAAAATTTGAAGAGCTTCCGAAGACTTTCTGACCGTTGACCAGACTTAAGTTTTCCGGTTGGTTACCAGACTGGGTTCTGTATGTTAGCCGCCATCAGACCTTTTTCGGAAGCGGGTCGGTTTTTCCGTCGACCCTAGGCTCACGCACTCGAACTTGGTCTGTTCAAAATTAACGTAACAGAATAATATATGTTTTGTAATTCAGACTAAGTTGAAATAGCTTATTGTTAATTAACATTGAATAACTACTCTATAATCTAAATTATAATGAAACATTTCTTATTAAGACCAAAAAACAATAATTCTAACAATTTCAATGAATTTCAATCATAAGATATTTTTCAGTATTATACAGTAGTTAATTGGATTATAGCAAAATACATAAAAAATGAAAACTAATGATAGCAATAAGCAGTATGCTTATAACACGTTCAATCCGAGGACAAAACAAAAGTATAGGAGCGGTTATGATGTAGGACTTGAATGATTAAAATTCTTAAGTAAATTGATTCTATAATGAGACCTCAGTTATCTATTAATCGACCAGCTATCTCTTAGTCAAACCTTTCCACATTGACACCGTCACGACGCAGTTTGCAAGACAGCTGAGAGTGAAGTCGATAAAACTCTTATTTATTGACATGTTATTCAGCTGTCTCACTCAATATATTATAAAAGCTTTCGACAAAATGTCTTTATCAATTTATACAGCAACTATCTAACACAGGCTAAAGAAAAAGGTCTGTCTTTTTCTTTAGCCTGTGTTAGATAGTTGTTGCATACATTGATAAAGACATTTTATAGAAAGCTTTTTAATACAAACTTTTATTGACCTTGTCTTCTAACATTGATAAGAAATTCTTACTGGTCAATGGCGAATAGTATCGACACAATAAGTTAATATATAATATATTACATTATACATAGATTTTCATTTTGAAAGTCTACGATATAAGGCCGCGAAAACATGAATTTTGAGACCTGTCACATTTATAGAATCAATCACAATTGACTGATCAACAATGCACCAACAATCATCAACTAAATTGAACATAGCGCAACGGTTGGATGGTCCTCCTAAGGCTACCAAGGAACAGAGGTCGAATAGTATTGCATCAGTTTGCATTCTACAATCCTATGGAGACATCTCCTGATCCTCTCATTAACCAGTGGAGTAAAGTTCATCAACCACTACATCGTTTCATTCTTCAAAGCGGCTCCAACAGGAAAAAATGCACCACCTGTCCATTTGCCCGATACATGTCAATCATAACATGCAACTTTCGGTTCACATCATTGGGCATTCCCCACTGTCAGTCTTCTTTCATCATCCGGACAATTCCCACGAGGCCCACTGTAAGGTGAAACTGCACCCAGCATCGCGTCGGATGGCCTTTAAGTCAGCAGTGCAGGAAATTTAGCAGGAAATGTTATCAAAACAGTGGAATGGAAACAAAATATTTGACAACTGGTGAGAAGTCGATATCGGATTAAAGTATCGACAGTGTATGTGTGTCTGCGATCTGTTGGAGGCTTGTTCATTCGTCGTGTGAACATAAACGATATTCATGAGCTATTATAAAAAATTGGACAGTCACTCTATTTGTTCCCATAACCAGCAACATTTGGTACTTGATAACATTTGTGTCCTCAACAACTTTCATGCGGATAAGTTAAAAATAGGAAATAAATGAAAGAAACACTTGTGGAAAAAAAGTGTTCAATAACTCATTTTCATTATAAATAAATGTTCATCAACAAGCAGTACTTTATGTAATCAAAGTAAAAATATATCAAAGCTGATAAGAACAGCTTAATATCTTACGTGTATTTCTCGATAATTCGGCAATCAGCCTTCTCAAAAGATACAGTGATTGGGTGAAGTTGTAAAAGCGCACTAATGTTATCAGAATCCAAACGCTACTGGTTTAGGAACAGATAAATGATTGATAATCGTTAATATTCACACGACAAATTGACAAGCCTACAACTGAGACGAAAGTTCCATGATTGTGTAAGTTGAGTATGGAGATTGCAGTGATAAGATATGGGAGCGCAAGTTCCAACAAGCGCTTCAACATTGATTTCTCCTCTGATTAAACGATTTATCTCAGAACACACACACGTAGGCCTATTGGACCCTCGGAGATTCTCAGTCGAGAAACTGTAAATTCTACTATTGCGATGCTCTGGTCTACCGACAGTGAAATGAAAAGTTACATTACAACCTCTACCTGAATTCTTTCCAATCTTTCTCTTTTCTTGCACTAGTGTTTGGTTTAGGTAAGTATCACATCGGTAGGTATCAAATGTCGCATTTTAACAGTTTATATTGTTATTAAAGAGGCATTTTTGTCATAATGGCTTATGATAATATCGACCGTTCATTATTAAGATGCAGCTCATGGTGATATTAGAATATTTAACTCAAAGCAAATCCCTTTATAACACAGCTGCACACTGTGAATTCTGTTCTGACCTCTCACATTGACCTATTGCAAAAACCGTCTGCTTTAAATCAAATGCTTGTCATGTATCTCCACTTGAACTGTGTGATTTCCTACGTGTTTTATAAATTGTACAGTGATTACTGAGTTCCTCTAGTGAACCGATAAGGTTTATATCATTGTTATCTTTGTCATTGCTTGCAGACGCCGACATCCGAGGCAGTAAGTAGCCTACGTGGTATTTACAATTAAAAACTGGCTGCTGTTGGAAGGTGATTAGTCTCAACTAAGATTAACCAATGAAGAGCAGGGATTCGACGTTTGTGATATTTTTCTTGACCAAATACTATCTGTCCGCACCAAATTGACCGTGAAATTCAAGGATTTTAAACGTCAAAGGTCCTAAAATTCCTATGTTTTACGAATTAGTTGTATTTTCCATTGCTTCGAGTCATAAATTCATTGAAACCCGAGTCAAATTTCCTGTAGACTCTGAAGTTTGGATTTGCAACAATTTACAATGAAATTCCTCACTTCAAAGTTTGAATTTCTTTGAAAAAAAGCTTGATTCTTTTCAACTCATTTAATTATTCTCACAACAAATGTCAACTTTCTCGTATTTAATTATGTACGGAATCCTGCTATATTTGGGCAATCATGAGCGCATCACCCACCACTTGCATGTCACAAATAGTCAACTCGGAGTTACATTTAGGTAGCACTAGATCTATATTTTGCGAATAGTCCTCAATTCTTCCGACATGAAAGCCAGACATGCTCAACGAAAAATAGAGACTCCATAGCTCTAATATGCATCAAATAATGCAACCACGATTACAATGCATCACACGTATTCATCGTCAAGCAGCTGACTACAAGTGGGTCATCAGCCTGCAAAATCAAAATCAAATGGACGATTTAGAAGAATTGCCAATGGAGTTGTATGAATATTCATGATTACGACACATCCAAAAAAAGGCTTTTGTCCATCATTCAAAGTTTGATGACAAAAAATCAAGGCTTTTCAGGGTTTTAATGTTTTATCTCAAATTCTATGTTTTTCAAGATCTTGAAAACTTAGCTCCTTGTGAATGACAAATATGCCTTTTATGTTTTCACTCCTTTTATCCACTTAGTGGCATAGCATCTTTGTGTGTCATGTGAAAAACATGCTGTAGATGCTTGGATTAACATTACTTGGAAATTTAAACGCCTTCTTTCTTTCATTTGGCTGGTAGTCATCACCTCTAGGGCATATTGATAGCCAGGCTTCCAGTTACCGTATTGTAGACGCATGCTTATGCTGAAACTCGAACTTAAGACATAGTCCTGGAGAGACAGAACGCCAAACATTCACCTGCCACGCTTCTGAGCAACAGCGGAAACGGCAAAGAGCGACGGAAATGTTGAGTATTGACGGTGAGCACGAACTTGCAATTACAATTTAAGCAAATTGGTAATTTAAGACTATCACCAAAAAGTGTGAACAATAAGTGAATAGCCTAATAGATTGGCGAGCAATACTCAGTTCACAGTAAAATAAACACTATCAAACAAGCCGTTGCATTATAAATGGAAGGCAGAGTCTTTCATCAAAATTACGCAAGGATGAATTGACGATTAACTTCCGTATTTGATCGCAACAGTTAAAATGTTAACTAAATTGATAGTCAACAAATTTCAAAGCATTTATATTCATTTCTACATAAGCACAATGTTGCTGACAGTTACTTAAATGCGCTTCATGTCTCTCTTAATCGGAGTCCTACGTTTGACAAGGATTTCGTCAACGGAGGTGTCGAAAACTGCGATGCTACGGACTAAAATCGATGAAGCTTTAACGTTGCTACTCAATAAGAAGAGCAAATTGCTTCATGGTGCTCTCCACCATACTATCATAATGATTCTGAAATTACATCGGTCTGCATTAAATATCTGAGATCGAGGGTTTGTAATGGCCTATTTTACTGCAGACCTAGGTTGTGGATGCTGATTTCAAAGTTGACGGTTAGTATTTCTCAAACAGGTCAACGCTTTCACAGTGTGAACTTGGAGCTGATAATCCAGATGTGACATTTACACGATAATTTTTACTATCACCAGAAATGAACGCCCGGTTTCTAAGTACCACCTTGAAAAAGAGCGCAAGATTTAAGCAAGAACTTAGCCAGAGCGCACCTGCAAGCACGTTGTCCCTGCTAAAAGCCATGGAAGTCTATGGCAATGGATAAAAATGCAGAAATTTGTCAATCTTTCGTCACTTAAATACTACGTTAATATCTTAACCATCTTGCATCATGATTGGGAATCGGTAGCGTAATGCTCAGGAAAGCAAGTTCCTCGAATCCAAAGTTATTTAAAACAAGATTTGTGCCCAATCATAGTTTGAAGAGAAAACAACGCTAATTTTAACATCCCGATAGCTATTTCGCGGCCTCTCTTCAGGAGAAGTATGACCGTTGTGTAGACTGGCATAGACTGCGGACATAGCACTCGGACAAACTTCAGAAATATCTCAATAGTGTATTTACAAACACAATAAATTTACCGAGGACAATAGAATGTAACGAAGGCATGACAAAAGAAAAAAGCTAAAATCAAGGCAAACGTAGGATATGTTTTAAGTCTTGTCTTTGTGGATACATAGGTCAGGACGGTAACGAGATATATACAGAGATTCTAAAATGGGGAGAAGAAAAGGGGGCCGAGTAGCACAGTCTGATGAGCTCTATTAAACTTGTCTGTACTTCTCCTGAAGAGAGGCCGTGAAATAGCTATCGGGATGTTAGAATCCGAAGTTATTTAAAAACTGATTTTAAAATTTACAATGCGTATCTTCGTGCCTTCACATTTGTTTTGGCTCGACGACGTGTACATGAGAATGCACGAAAATTCGCTTTGTAAATTTTAAGAAAAGTTTTTAAATGACATTGGATTCGAAGAAATTGTTTTCTTCAACATCTTAACCATCTTATCATCTTCGAGTTTTAAATCTTTTAACTTCAATGATGATTCGTGAAACATCAGTGAAAATACCTCATTTCAGGGATATATAACCCCGTATATCCCTATATCTCTATATATCCCTGCCTCATTTGTTCTTGTAAAATTTCAACTTTCATTTAGATGGTTTCAATTTTTAGTTAACTTTTTAATTTTAAAGCCTTTTTTCAATTTTTTAAGGTTATGCCGAGGATGATCTCTATCTTCTTGGAGCTGTGAAGAGATGTGGAACCAGGTTCCAACTTTCCCAGTGACTCGATGGACTTTGTGCATTGTCGCTCCCACATACCCTGTTCCCCATTAAGTGCTGGGGTTCCAAAAGAAATAATTATAATATTAAAGCACTACTTATCAATGGAAATCGCATGAAAATACTCATTCTGGACCATCAACCGTCCAAAAGCAAATTTCATTAAAGTTCCTGGGCGTCTTCAGGTTTCCAAGTGTCAGTCACCACCAGGAGTATTATATAACCCAGATTAATTCAACGTTTTGACCGGCTTGGCGCTGGTGAAAACTAAGAGTGGTCGAAAATAGGGATCGAAGGGAAGTCTATGATTTGATGAGAAGTCATGAATCGATGAAATTCTGTAGGAGAAATGACTTCACTACGTCCACTCAAGAATGCAAGCAACGAGCACTTCTCTCCCATATCATCAAAATACGGCTCAACTTGAGATGATTTTGAGATGAATCACATTGAGGACCTGTTGTTTACAAAGACATTGAGAAAAATTCTCTGTGATAGAAATGTGATCCAGCTGTAAGTGAACTTTCATGAGTAGATACAGTTCACTCAGATGTTAAATCCTTGGGAGACCGAAAATCTCCAAGTTCTTTTAGCATCCTAGAAATAAAATAATTGATATTTAATACCTGATAGATCTACACTGAATAACATAAATTTCAGGAACTCTTGTAATCTATTAAATAATTGATGATGAATTAAATGCTCTACAGGATACCTTGACCCATAAGCATGTCTCGTAACAACCCAACAAGTGTTCCATACCGCCTTGAGATGTGTGTAAGTTATAGACATATAATTAACCGTTGCAAGTTTCGTCTTGCATGATACAAAAGCAATAATCACTATTATTACACGACTGTCTCACTTCAAAAATTCTCTTTGAATCAGTCCTTATAACATTCAATTGGACATTGGACATTACCTGCATGAAAGTGTAGATCAGATGATGAGTATCACCAGCTTAGCACAGTCAATGAATAGTGATTTTATGAGTGAAAAAGGTTATACATGCCTCTTAATCACGCTTCATGTGCTATGATTTAAATATTAAAAATCGAATCGTACAGTAAACGAAAAGATGAAATTTTCAGTTTTTGATATTTCAAAGATTACATCGACATCTGACTTAAATATGATTCAATGAATTGCAAAGTGCACCTATAAGTGCAATCCATTATTAAGTGCATAAAGAAAAATATATTCTGATGAGCAGAGCAGAAAGGTATTGACTGAATTCAACAGCATCCTTCGCTTGAATGATTATCCTTCAAACTTCTTTGATTATAAGGTTGGAAAAGAAGAGTCAAAAATTTCCAATACATAACCATTCCCTGGATTTCTGATTCTGTGAACAACAAAATCATGATATTTTTCACAGTGTCAACTTTTGCCCATCATTCATACACTTAGAGATATACTTTTCAAAAAACATAATTTGAGCATGAGGATTGTGAACTCTCTGGTTGTAAAAAAAACAAACAATACAGCTGTGTCTACGAGAAATGATAGTGCATAAAGTGATCTGTACAACCTGCTCTAAATTCTGTGTCGATAGAACCTTGCGCGCTGAAAGGAATCAAAGAACATCTTAGTGCCGAGTAGCACTTATATTTGTACGGACTTTATCTTGGTTATCTCAACCTTTGAACTAAGCAGTCGTTCCCTCTTGATATCTACATAATAGCCTCTGCTTTTAATACAATTACATTGCGTTTCAGAAAGGTTGTCTATAAAAGATCAATAAAACCAATACGGGTCAGCTTCAGGACGTTGGATCTTGGGCACATCCACGTTCAAGATCGAAAGGCGTAGAGAACCGGCATCATCCCCGACCGTCTATCATTATACTTTTTTATGCAATTATGACGTTTAAAGCACACGGGATGTTTGTTGATGCCATTGTCAGATAGAAATACTAAAGTTGCTCTCCCACAGATTTCACTCACGAAATATGGCCAATAATGGTTAATAAATTAAAAAATAATGGTTAATAAATTAAATTTAGTTTCATAGGAAATTTCCATAAGGTTAGTCCAAGTTTAAGGGACAGTAGATGGGTAAAATCAGGGCACTTATTATTTCGTTTGAAAAGAAATTCCATTCAAACGGTGTGGTTCTATTACTAGTATTTATTTCATGGTAAAAATGAATACAGACAATACTCGTATACATCCAGTCTGAATAAAGTTTTGCTAAGTAATTATTTTGCAGAAAAAAAGGGATACCTATCATTTTCTTTTGATTGAAGAAATGTAACTCCGTTTTATTTCAATTACCATTCTTCTTTCTTGCTTCAATTTTAGTGGTAGATATGAATATATGAGTGTGCAGGAATTATTAAATAAAATATCGCAGTCAATATAATTAAGCTTAACATAACATTTTTCTAATTTTCTGTAAACTAATTTTGTTTCAATGTTGGAGAACTTAAATGCAATTCTTGCAAACCATTTTATTATAAAGCCAGCACTTCGGATGTCCACAGCATCCATCTTCAGGGAAAAAATGAAATCATATTACAGGCTAACTTAATTCTAAATTCAAATCTTAGTACAATAATTATACGAAAATCTATGAATGAGCTTGATAGCTAGATACAATATAGAGATCAAACTTAAAATACTAAGAGATATTAAATAACAAAAAACAAGAAAAGGTCTTTCTACATCACTGCTAAACGCCGTGTAAGTTCTTGGTCTTGCTTATTGAGGACCGGCTCATTCTTCTTTATTAGCATTGCCTCGGCTATCTCCAGATCTTTCTTTCTTTCATATCTTGCCAGGACGATGGTGTTCTCTCTGATGATGTTGCAGTCTTTCACTATCTTATGTTCTTGTTTGAGATGTTTATAGAAAATTAGAAAAATGTTATGTTAAGCTTAATTATATTGACTGCGATATTTTATTTAATAATTGCTGCATATCGAACAATTTGCTGCCAAATTTGACGAATATATGAGTATACAAGCATGTATCAAGGTCACCTTTGATCAGACAAACCTTTAACTGGAGGAATGACAGACTGTTAGCGGGAGTACAAAAGGGGAAACATTTATCTTACAGCAATCTGATTAGTGCAAATCATCATCGCTAAAACATAGAAGAATAGTGACTTCTTCAAATAACTGGGCTTCATCGCTAGGTCCTCTATAACTTATAATTCACCACATTTTGTCATATCTCTAATTACGAAAACTTGCTTCCGTCATTTTTTGGGGGAATTATTCACATTTTGTCACACCAACAGTAGAAAATACACATTTTGTCAAATTTTGATGGGCAAATTTGTCACATCGACCCACCTCTGACACGCACTTTTGGAGAACT
Source organism: Prostheceraeus crozeri (assembly GCA_907163375.1). Lineage (NCBI taxonomy): Eukaryota > Metazoa > Platyhelminthes > Polycladida > Euryleptidae > Prostheceraeus > Prostheceraeus crozeri. The sequence continues at coordinate 80,967 of CAJQUW010014265.1, forward strand.
TTCGTCAAATAATGAGCAGCAGTCTAGATTTCCAGATGAAAGTCTACATTTCCCGAAAATATGAATATTTCAAGTTTCAGATTTTCTATTTTCAGATTCAATTTCAAATCAGACACCACTGTCACATATTTAGTAGCGTTAGGAATTTACCTGTATCCGAGTTGCGTTAGTGTAGAACTTCTGGAAATGCATTATTCCATCCGATAATTTGATTGCAAGCGATTTCAGATTGTTCTCGATGTTGACTGCTGGTTCACTCATGCGCTTAGCCAAACCATTCATTTTCTCTGTAAGCAGAAATTAAGTAGAAATAGGATTATCATTTTCATCAAAGTCGGCATCGTCTTTCATTTACTTCATCTTCTTTTTTACTGAGAAGCGGTAGAGAAAATCGACAGAAGACTTAGTATCAACCCTGATGACTTACTACTCTGCTAAGGGTACAAACCTACTTCCGCTGATGACAAATCAATTTTCTAAACTAATCTGGAAAGCTAAACACGAGACAATTGAGATCGTTATAGTGTTTAAGAAGAAACATATCCGCTATGATTAAGAAGTTTTGCTTTTGCGTGTTTTTCACGGTAAGCGATTTTTTAAGCACATCCATGCCAGGCACTGAAATTGATCGGGAGGGGGGGATTCGTCCCTCAAAATCCGAGGTATTGCTCCAATTAATTGTGCATGGAATAAAACTCAAACACACGTAGAAGAAATGTGAAAGGTCGTTGGAATACATTGGCTTAAAAAACAAAAAAGCTACATAAATAACAATAACAGCACCATTATTTCAATTTCTTCTTTACGTTGTGCCTGAATATTGTCTTTACTGAACTTTGTCAGATATTATGATGATGGATACCAGTACCGCCGGAGGATTCCCCCCTTAATTCTGCTGCGTTCAAGTTCTCTCTATTCTTTGTTCGTAATTTATCAGACCATCTTGGAAGATTGAAAGCAAATAGGCCTACTGAGTAAAGAAAATATGGAGAAAAACGTCTCAACGACTTGGTTTCATAACCGCAAAAATGATTTTGTTGAATGATTTGGTGCCACATTTCCGCTTCTTTAATAGTCGGTAATGGAAAAAGCTGATTCGTTTAAAGATGTAATCAATAAAAATTAAAGTAAAGATTAACAATAACACTTAAATTAAATCTGTTCGTGAAATATAAACAGTGTTGCCTGATTTGAACTGTTATAGCAGTTTGAAAGTGGCTCCGAACCACAATTAAATTGACAGCTGATCACTTCTTGATTAAGCTTTCGTGCACATTGCAACGATATTTGTTTACAAACTAGTCAGCAAAAATCTATGTAGACAAAAAATGAAGAAAAATGTGCTAATGTTGTAAGAGAATTTGTTTATTTTGAAGGACTCATAATTCACCTAATTTAACAACCGAAATCTAAAGATGTATTCACTTAGAAAATGGCTAAATCGTTAAAGATATCCACCAATGTCCAGGGTGTCGGTGTCTAACCACAAGCATACATGAAAGTTTATCAGGGCATCAGTCCGCTTAAATAGACATTAACATGAATTTTTCGAAAATGCATGAGCATTAACCTTTGTATTTTGCATGTTTTGTCTTCTGATTCACACACATTTCAATATTACTTTATTATGAATGTCATAAGTTTAACTCATCTTTGCAAGTTATGATCCCAACCTTGAAATATAGATGAATACTTCAGACATCGAGTCAATACTACCTTGGTCTGACATGCAAATATTTTACAAAACACCTTTGTTGCTATGATAGGATAATATTTTGATTTATAAATTAATTTAGTTAGCGAAACAAACAGGGTTTCGAAGAAATTCTTGGAATACGAATGTTTAGAAATTATCAAATCAAAGCTCCATTTAGAATATTTTTCGTGATCTTTGTCTGTTGGACACCATTGAGTTGTAAGATGAGATGAAAGCATTGGGATTAGCGTAATAACATAGAAAAAACAGGTGGAAAATACGAAGGTAATGAGTTCATCAGCATCTCCATTATCTATAATCAATGATCTGTCTATTGCGCATGAATTACAATACGCATGAGTAGATAGATTGAAAATATTCTCTCACAGAAATTACAAATGCGGAAGTTCTCACTTGAGAAAGATCAACTCCTTCACCACATCATTTACACATAGGAATTCCAGAATTCCGTGGTCATCATCGCCACATTTCATGATCTAATAATAATTCGTTCGTCAAAAACTATTGAAAACACGAACATCACTAGGTAAAGAAGTATTCATGCTTATCGTCATGTAACATGGATAACAATATTGAAATGTTGCTGTTGACAATCTGTTCATTGTGTGAATGAGTCAGTGATGCTCAACCACGTTTCCGAATTTCGAAGCACTTCGCCGTTTTGAAAATGTACGTAAATGCAACAGTAATAAATCTCAATTGATGAGCCCTGAATACGGTAGGATGTGGCCATGATCAGATGCATAGATTGATCAAAAACATCAGATGCATAGGTTGTAAATGTTTAGATTTTGATTTCATTGATTCAAAGTTATTGTCGAACTAATCATGTTTTAAAAGTTTAATAGTAAAGATTGTAAAAATTCTTTTGCTTTGATATTAACTCACCCGTCAGGTTAACCCATGCTGGATTGATTTCAAAGAGTTGATAGAGACAGCCTCGCATCACATTTTTACAAAATGCTGGACACGGTTGTGCTAGTGTACCGGCACATAAAGGACACATATTCAATCGTGTCAATGAATTTTGGCATTCTCGTGAAAGTGTGGCTTGTACCTGAAATTGAAAGAATTTCAAAATTAGAGAGAGGGCTATGAAAAAATTAATTAGCACATGTCATACGTGTACATTCAATTCAGTATTCTAAACAAATCACATTGAAGGAATGCCTCTTCGATTTTATCTGCAGCAATGACTCAATAAAGTCGTGTTTACAACGAAGAATATGTCGCAATTTTTGCATCGGATATATATCGGATACTTGGGTTTTTCCATCCAGGCTGTTTATGAAGGACAAACGATCTGATCCGGCTGATGTACAGTTTTGTAGTAGTCTAGAGGTGTACAATGCTGTGAAAGCTTCATGTACGACCTCGTTCCTAGCACAACTCGGTGCAGGCTCCCGGACTATCATCTATATTGAGAAAGAGACGAGCATCGAAGTCCCGTTTCGTCCTCAGACAATATCTACATGTAGTTTTTAAGAATAACTCTACCACTGGACATTGCAAATGGGATATTTTACATTCACAATTGCGAGCGGATTAGCCGTAGAATAGCGGAAACTATGATAGTGCAACAGTTGTATCCGCCGTTGAGAAATCGTGAAGAATGTCTTGTTTTTGTACACTTTTGTACTTGATGCTATTTACTGTTGTTTTCCAAGTACGCACCTATAAGTTGATTGTCTTAATTATATTCTTTTGTGGCCTTTTACATAATAGCATCGCAGTAATGGTGAATTTTATTTAATGACAAGTGTGCGAACTGCTCAAACAATGCAGGTTGATCTGGTCAATTGGGTATGAAAGCATCTACACCGATTTGTCGCTGTAATAAAATAGCGCCGAATCGGCTACAGAATTGTTTGTACTTCGTTCTTCAGGTACTCGGGTAAAAATTCTCGAGTGAACCTGCAGACACTACACACATTACTGACTATACAAGAATGCGAGTGGAATTTGGAAGTCGTTAGGAAGGGTATCTGAATCATAAGTATCACAAAGTCTGACGACCTTACCAACACCGCCCACGAAACGCTTCACAAATTCTAGGACATTCCTCCACGGTTTTGTGAAGTAATTTATGAAATTTATCTAAGTACAATATTTAAATTCAAACCGATTTAGACTACAAAACGTAAATGATTAGCACTACTTTTATTAATCTGCTGGTCAAGTCAACTGTGAACACAATGAAGTACAATTATCATGAAAAGAAGAAACTCTAAAAAATGCATAAAAAAGCATGGAAGAATGAATTTAATTATCATCAATGGTGTGAACCATTGTTCAACACATTGCTAGTTGGTTATATAAACTCTTCAATCTATCAATCTAAACGAGATTGAAAGAACAGAAAAACGCATCAAAAGATTGATAGCAGAGACGATGATGAAATAGATAAATTCCATGTAAGGGTCTCAACCGTGTGACATTCTGAAGGACACCATCTCCAAAAACGTACTGAGAGTGCTGAATGAAAAGTCATAAGAGAAAAATGTCACGCTGATGAAGCAGCGATGGTCATTAACTATAGATGAATCATCTAATGAGAATTTTGTTTCTACAATGTTTTGATGTATTTCAGGGTGAGATATTTAACAGAGCTGTCACTTTTAAACTAAGAAATGACATTTTCAGACCGACAACTGACATGTTAAGGAGTAAATAGAGCCATTTTATCTCTGTTAACAAAAGCCTCTTTCAATTACAGATATTAAAGAAAAATATGTTGGTACTTATGTCAATAACACGAGAATTGCATGCCTAAGTAAAAGTTGGACGACTTTAAAGGAAAGAGTTCAACAAGAGTCATCTGTAGTACTATTCGTCAGAATATTTCTAGGAATTAAGTGAGACAAGCTGTACTTGTGATAGGGTTGTCATGCATATTTCGACCGCTGAACTAAACAAATTGCATGAATGCAATCCAATCCAGGCATAAACCAGACATAAACAACCTACCTGGCTCTGGGACTCAGGACAACGCATAAAGACCCACCGTAGCGGAACTGGTTTTAATTCGACAACACTGTTAATAATGTGATGATTTAACCGATTAACGCAAAACTGTGGCAGCGTGACCTTGACAACAACCACCAAATTAGCTTGTACAAAACTATACTTTTCTTGAAATAAATTGCCTCCTTTTCACAAGGGCTTCAATAATCATTGATCGGTCAATATTTGCCACACTTCAAGCACATTCAATTCAATTTACTTGATGCTAATCAATATAGAACTGCATTTAGTGTGCCGTGTTTCAGTCCCGCTTCTCATACTGCCAAAGATATATGAATTTTCCACCGGAGCAAGCAACTCTGTACTAACGGTAAATTGAAGGAAAGCGTGCACGCCACAGATAGAATATGAAACAACGAATCGTATCTGTTGTGGCGAATTGTACTTTACGCACTAGCAAAATATTGCTCGTCAGACATCACAGAGGTCTCGATGTTTTCAACCCTGGCACTACTACATTCACACTACATTTATTAGTTAAGGTGGCTGGACATTATCATGTGAACAATTGTCACATCATGCTAACCCCGTGATGCCTGCTATCTATGATGCCAAGAACAGATGTATGGGAATTGCCCTTGGCTATAACTTATCGTCTGCTAATGCAGAAGGGCAGGTATTACTGCAAATTTTAAGTGGAACAGATCGGATGCATACAAATGATTTTCCATATTTCCACTAAAAACAGAAACTGTACTAATAGATGGGAAGAACAATAAATTAGATCATTGAAACGCTTCACTGAAAACATTTCTCACGCGGAAATGAAATGACTAAACATTGCAAGCGGTAAATAGAGACTTCACTTTTCACATCGTACTAAAAATACCCGATGAATATTTGCGATAGCAGACAAACACGAAGAGGCTTAAAATTCCTTCACCTGCGAAATCTGGCTTAGTAAGACGATACAGACCGACAAAAGCCAGAGAGAAACCATCACATAGTTTTTAGTGTAGATGACCCTATGATATGTAATTAGTGACCGCTTGAATTTGCCTGCAATTACCGATACATGAAACGATGCACGAAATAAATGCAATTCTAACGACGCGTTGGGTGCCTCAGAAATGATGTCGGACAATAAGTTGATCCGCGAGTGATCCTGCAGGCTACCAGTATTTCTAATTTTCAAAATATAACTTTCAATTTGAATTTAAATTCTAGTTAATTTCTAACTTCTAGTTTATGTCCATCGATTTCAATTGTTCACATAATGATGGCAGTTCTCTAAAACTGACCAACAATTGTCGTCTCTATCCTACTCCAGTCTTCATCATGCGAGTGAAAGTTCACCTATTCGTGCGAAGTAATGTGATCTATTCCTGTGTGCAACTACGGCTGACAGGATTCTCAGGATGAGGCCAATGATGATTGTAATTGATGACAGATAATTCACTTCAAGAATAATTAGGATTTCTTGTAGTTATAACATGCAAGAGTGAATGAAAACAGAAGTTAAGCTTCATTAACAAGAAAAACTGATCTCCAATTGACACTGACTTCTTTAGGTGTAGAAATTGCTTGCTGTCGCTCAACCTATCCACACCGGAGGAGAGACTCAGCCCCCATTCCCATTTTTACTGCGGACCTCGGACAGCCATGCCGTCAACCTGAAGTTTTGTGTTTTTCCTGAAGGCCAGATTCATGACCTATTCTGAAAACGACTCTCTTGAAGGTCTTAATAATTTTGCCATTTTTGCAGGCATTTTGTGTGACAAAATTCAACGAGCCGCCTCGATTTTTAATGTGAATACACGATTTTATAAATATATATCTTTGAGTCAGATCATGATCATATATTACTCCATAGACATCGAATACAAGCAGTCAATCTTTTTAATGTTCTTAATCGCTTGAATTCTTTGGGCATCCGCAAGCTGTCTATCTTCCTTGTAATCACATCTGAACATAGAAGTAGATAATAGTCTTTCTATGGTATTGTTTACTTCCATGCATTTAATGTTACTTAGAACTGTGGAACACCATTTCACAGATACTTTGAATGAAATGGTCTCTCTTGGAAGGAATCTCTCACATTTCATATTCTTGTGTTTGAGTTGTATTCCTTGCAAAAATCGATCTCCTGATCTCTTTTCGTACTCAGAAATGACTTATAAATACATCCAAACTGGTTGCTATCGTAAACAGCTATCATTAAGGACGGTTATATCCAAATTCGGCAAAAATTCAATTTTTCAAAAAATCGGTCAAACTTGTTCATTCTAAATTTTTAATTGCTATTCACGAAGATGAGCGATTTAGAGCAAATGAATACCGCCACTATATAGAGGAGGACCGAATCGGCCCCCGGGAGCCTGGCATGGAAAGGGTTAAGCAGTTGCTAACATGGCCAGTCTTTCTCACTGAGTTTAATCCGGATGCCCAGGGATATACTAACGAAATACTAGAGAAGGCAATTTCTCAATCATACATTCAGCCACATTATGTCTAAATATGTCATTTTCACCACATCTGCAACGGTCATGTGCAAACATAAAGTATCTAACTGACCCTCCGATGACAGAGAATAAAATTGACGCTTCTTACGCTGTCACTCACTGTACAACGAAATAGGATTTACATCTGAACTTTTGGATTCCTTCATGTTCGTTGCACGAATCAGTTCTTTTCTGAGCCAGCAGTTGAATTTGCACATCATTTTTCTGCTTGTATTAATTTTGCAACATCCATTGTTCGAATTAATGAAGTGAGCTATTGAAAGTTGTATCAAACTTTGCAAGAAATTTGCTTTGACCGTGACAAATAACTGGAAAGACAAACACACTGGCAATGCCATCATTGTTTTAAGGAAAGACAAAGTATAGTTTGCTAACTGCGAAAAGCACATTTTTAACGAAGTGTAGGTATTCTACCAACTTCAATGCAGAAATGACAAAAAAGACAAAGTAATTTAAAAATATGATTTTTACTGAGCTATGACAAGCATTGTTTACATTTCCATGTTGAATTTCTGCATCAGAAACAAAGATATAAAAGATTTGGGGAAACAAATGAGACGTGAATGACAGTAAAACAGTGAGCGATGAAAATGAAGACAAACAGAATCATATTATCATCATGAGAAAAAAAGTGGATGAAATATGCTTAGGTACAAAGCTTTATTCAAGTGAAAGGTATGTGACGAAGGAATTCTAAATCCTTGAGGATGTTCTGCACTCTTGCCTCCCACAGCGTGGGCAGCAGGCGGCAATGCTTGCATTAAGGGAGATGATGAGAGAGATCGGATGTCGAGCAAGATTGACGTAAATGAACCTTGATCTTCAAAATCGATTGCAGACAGTGAGATTGAAAGGAACATGAAACGTCTTTCTAAAGCAGGTGATACACATTACTCAAACATAAATGATAAAACAAAGTCCTCTCTGAGACGACCGCTGAATTGGATCACTTATCGATTGAGGAAAGAATAAAATGATGACAATCAGACTCATTTTAACCACTTCACTTTCGGTCTGTTCAGGAGTCTCGTCCCCAGTTAAATGACATCAACAAAGATAATGCGTTGACTTTATGTCAACCCCTAGAGAAGCTTAAACATTACCATTCGGTGCTGACATGGCCAGCCTTCAGCATCCTTTGCGGTACCTGCGATACATTAGGTCCGAATGCCTTCACTGCCGACTTCCAAGGACATTACATCCGTGAAAATCTATTCGTTCGGTTACAATCCCAAGTTCCGCATCTCTTCAGGTGGTGTACAACAGTGTTGGATTTGAGCTTGATAGCAGTAGGGGGGAAGTTTTCGACCGGAAGTTGCTGAGTCAAAGTCGCAACCAAAGCCGGAAAAAAGAAAGATAGAGGACATCGATTCTTGTACCACCACTCTCATCCTCCCACCTAGAACGCCCGCGAATAATTTCGAACCATAATAGTTGAACCATAAATGCAAGGAGGATATACATGTAAAGAGGGATACATGAAAGTGACTCTCCAATGCATGCATTTGGTGGAACCCGTATTCATCAAATGATGCTTCAAATAAGGTCCGTAGATACCCTTGTGAATCAAATTTATGGTAGTTCTACGCATGTGATGATCCCAATAAATATTCCTCAGATGGCCATTCTGAAATTTATTGCAATTAGAACTATAATGAATTCACAAAGATCAGGTTTCTATCAATATTCACGGAGTGAAAGGTAAACGATGCTCCTAAACCTGATTTTCTGGATTGTGAAGAATTTTATCACATTAGTGTGAATCAAATACCATGTGTTGTCGACAACATCCTGAAAGAAACAATATAGCATTCTGGATTCCACTCATTTTGTTATGGTTTCGTTACCTTTAATTATTCCAATAAGCATTTTCTGCTATTCGAATTCGTTTGTCATCTTTCTAAACAAAGAAAGTTAATTATTGATGATTAGACAACTAAGTATATGAAGAATCGTGAGGAAATTAGGCCTACTAATTCATTGGGTATACCCAATGCAAGTTATGGGCCAAAATTTGGGTCAAAAACCAAAATCCAAGCCCAAGTTTCAATAAATGAGTAGAATCAAGTAAATGAAGTGCATTCTTTGTGTTTTGTGCTGACTTAAGGATTCTTCCATAGATCAAAATCCTATTGGGACCTATAAGAAGTAAGGAATTAGTAGGAAACGATTTTTTTATTGCAATAACACTGTAATTAGTAGCTAAAGTACATGCATTATGTTATAAAGCTTTCCTTTAATTTAACCTACATTGATATACTGACAAATTGAAGATCTTTGATTTAATTATGATTGAATTACACATTGCTCATGACAAAACAATTGTTTTCATTATATCATTCAGAAATATAAACAGACTTAATAAATACTATAGCTGCGTAGTGAGTGTATGGCTAAAAAAACTTCGAATGCGAGATTGGAATGAATTCATTTTTGGATAAATGTCGGCTATCGCAGACAGAGTTGCGAAGATAACTCCGAAGATGTAAACTATATGAAATATATAAAATTCATTATGCACAAATGCAACAAAATACATGTAAGCTTACAGTAAACGCAATACGTACGAACTTTCAATGCGCGGTATTGTCAAGCCTAAATGAAATAGCTGATAATTACAAGTATTCAGGCCGTCAAGCGCCGATTTTCCTAAAAACAAAAAAAACAGACAGCAGATCCGGGAAAATACAGAAAAAAACAGTCAAACAAATAAAATAAAATGCAAAATAGAATGCTGAATCATATTGAAATTAAAAGCATTTGGAAAAATCTGTACCTGATTTACATATACAAAACATACTGGGGGACAGGGAAATGCATTTTTAATGTATATACTGCTAAACAAATGTTGCATATGAGCCAATTAGTCAACACTATACATTCAACTTGAAATTTCTCAGATATTCATCTCATCGAGTCCGTCAAACTTTGCCTTCTAGGGCGATAGTTGTCAAAGAATCGTATATTGTATCAATGTTTGTCTATCGAAATTTTCTTTGTTGAATGTAACTTCCTATGTCTGCTTGTCCTTTGTAATTTTTTTAACAAATAACCATGAAGTTATAAAAATAAGCTTAAGCCCATGACTTCTGATTAATATTCAGCAAATTCATTTTGGCGCATGCTACTTATGCAGGCCTCGTGGAAAACGCTACCCCATCTTGTCGAACAATGACTGTGTCATCGATAAAGAGCTGGCACATCAGTTGTATGTCACCTACAAGAACATAACTAAGTTATAATGGTTTCAGCGAGATTTATGTACATTAAATTTAGTAATTCAAAAGATAAAATAATTGCAGAAACAAATCTATAATAATGTTTCTCTCTCTCAACCAGCAGAAACTAAAGAAAATTTACGCAACGCGTACATAATTAACAATGGAAGATGTTTCAGAAGTTCAATACACAAGTTGTTTCAGTAGTGAAAAATCACAAATCCGTATAAACTATCACAACACTGCATTAGATATATCATACACATGTACATGTATATATGCGCATGTAAGTTTAACAAGATGTCAAACCTGATATAGTCCTATATAGTATGGTAATATCAACTTTTCCGAAAGAAAAACTGCTAGAAATGTTCTCTCTCTAACGTGTATGAACTTGTGAAATATGCAATAAATTCATCAAGATTTAATGGGGATCAACATAGCACGAAATAGTTCGTTCGGAAGAAGTAGGAGCCAAACTAAACGACTAGAAAAATTAATAAAAGAACTTAGACAAGAAAAATTAAAACAAAACGACTAGAATAATCAATTCAAGCAGAAAAAACTTTAACAATCAACTGATCTAATAGTAATTTCAACTATCTAATAGTTCTTTCTTCTTCATCAAGCTTCTGCTCCTTCTCGTCTAAAGTTTTTCGTTTTCTTTCGGCAGATTCGATGGCTTCTTTTGATTTTGATTCTTGCCGTTCCATTTTGTTTTCCAGAAGGAGCTGTCTCTCCTTTTCTTCCTGCTTCTTTCTTTCCGTATAATTTCCATGAGCATTACGAGCGGATAAGAGCATATCTTTCGAAAGTGTATCGACATTATGTGCACCGCCTGAATAGCGTGCAAACTGCTTGGCGAGTCTCAATAATTGAGAGTTTCCAAATTTAGGTTTGTCCTTTTGGCTGACACGGTGTTTTTATTGTCGGAAAGGCTTCTTTCTACACTTGCATTACCGTTGTACATGCACAAGAAGCTTTTAACTAGCTTCCGAAGCAATCCATATTGTTCATCTTTCATCGACGTCTTCAGCATTAAAATGCTCCATAAGTGGTCCAATCGAAGGGACGACCCGTCTTCCTTCACAGGCAAATCAACGGATTTCAACTCGGTTCTCAGCATCAGAAATTGATCCTTTACAAGTGACGCTTCTCGCTCACTTATCAAATGTGGAGTGGTGACAGCCAGTCTTCCAATTGAGTTGACAGTTGTTTCTTCATCGAGACAATTCACTCCCAAGCAATTGAGATCCTTCAAGAGTTGAGACTTCAGGGGTAACTTCTTTTGTATATGAAGCACCATTTGAATGAACGATTCTTTCATTGCTTTTCTGAGTTCTTGTATATTGGTCTCACTCCTGATTGATTGAAGACGAACATCATTCAAGATTGGGCAAGATTGACATCATGCCCAAAGTCCATATCTATCAAAGAAAGGTGGAAGTTCGGATCAGAAACATCCAATTCGATGATCTCCATCTGATCCAAAGAATTGATTACATCTGGCTTTATCAACCTTCTGATCAATGTCAAAAGAAGATTTGCCCTTTTTGGGTATAAAATGTGTATCAGCGGATCATCGCTTTGAAAGGTTTTCAGATAATGGGAAAAGATTGGACAGACGCCCAAAAGAAACTTGATTGCATGGCACGATTCACGCTCTTGTTACTAAATGCTGTTTTCACTTTTGTTATCAGAGTATTTCATAAAAAACAGAATTCTCATCGAAAAACAGAAAAAACAGAATATTCGCCAAAAGCCCAAGAAAACAGAAAAAACAGACGACTTGACAGCCTGAAGTATTTCATTTCTGAAATACTCTGTAAATCGAGTGGAATTTTGATAAAAAAATTAGGACTTTATGCTCCTATCATGTAGTTCTTCTAAGATTCAAATCAAAATATTAATTTTCATAACTTGATTTGTATACATGCAACATTAATAGAAGACCCAAGTTTTGTATAACTCACCCATGGTCGACTCAAAACCAAAGGTCCAACCTTGAGTGTCTGCCTGTCCCCTAGGTAAACTTGCTATCATGATTCACAAAAAGCACCTAAGAACCTAGACGGAACTTCTTCCTAGAACCTTCCCATCAAGTCAAGTACCGGACTCAGCCTTTCTACATCCAAGTTGTAGATTCCTCGAACACGCTTCAAAAAGTTTTTGAACATATACTCTTTCACCAAGTGCAGCGTGTATATTGAATACTTTCCCCCTAACAGTGACAGAAACTGACTATTTGTAATTTTGCTAGCTGCTACAAAAACACTTTATCCTTCTCTCTTATCCCCGAAATGTGTAAACCAGTTATCCAATTTGATTTCTTTGCCACTTTTCATGTAGAACCAAGCAATCCACATTATCATTGCAAATATATTTAGAGATGCGTCGAAGCTCATGCAGCTTGAGCCATTCTAAATACATTTCTTTTATTCAAGACGACCACAAAACCGAATGATCTTCAAATCAAGTCCTGAAACTCTGTACCGCGGAAATCGTGAAGGGTACACCTTTCAGTAAATAGTATCTCACTTAACTGATGCATTCCAATACAACTGATCGCATAACTCAGTGGATAACTAAATGGATTAGCGAGCAGCAGGTAAGGGGATCAAATTTAGCCATGAACAAACCATCACTAGGGTTGACTTTGAACAGCTCTTCGGAAACATACCGAGCTTCGGTACTTCCGGGTGGTCTCCGTGGCATAGTGGTTAGGTGGTTGGCCCAGCGATCTTTCGGTCCAAAGGTCGAGCCCCGAAAGTGTCACTGGATGTCGATGGGAAGGACAACCGGACCGAAATACCACAGCGTTCCAGATTAAAGTCTTGACTATGTCAACACTGTCCAAACCCACATTACGGGGAAATAGTGACGTTAAACCATAACTTTTTCGGAAATATCACAACTTCAGGAACCTATATATCCACCCTTTCTGTCCATCACTGAAGCTCGGACTGGGGTTTGGAACAATATCGTTGAAGTTAGGTAAGAGGTTAATGCCATATTGATCTCAGATCAAATTTAAAGACCAAAACTTCTAAGAAGTCAAACTGACCAGAATAATTGAAAGCTGTTTGTCGTGCCATATTCGCCACCGACAATCTGACCTCCAAATGGCCTGACCAAAGGGCCATTTCAACACAAAGCGAAGTAAGACTGGACATTTTAACGTAATTGCAATCTTACCGTGTCTTAAGATCAAGTTGTTTCAGAGAGCCACTACCTCTCAACACCTTGCTCCCCCTCCTACTCTTACCCTTCAGTGCACACGCTCCGGATGATCCGCCCGTAAACGCAACCCGCTGGGCGGCAGAACAAAGTGAACTACAACGACAGAAAGGTCGGTTGCATAATAAAGATGCCCGGTGTGATTAGTAGCCACAGGCTATCGTCAGTGCGTTCCGGAGGCGGTAAATGGTTTGCCAAAAGGAATCGATCAAGCAATACTAAGAAGGTGGAGCAGATATAATCACACGTGTGTCAACGTCTCCCTGATCCAGCAGCAGTCAGTCATTCTCACAAGTCAAGCGATCAATTCATTGTCAACTTTGAAAAACTTTGACCTTGACACTTAAGGAGCAACAAGTGCGATGATGGAGAATCTACAGAAACCATGAGACCACAACAAGTATGAGCTCATTACCGCCCGGCATCTCATTTCACGTCTCTATTGGTATTTCTTAACTGATTTGAAATCGAAAATTGTGTATGCACTAGATAGGGTTTTCATTGAAAACATCGTATACGAAAAGATTGTAGATGAAAAAGATCGTGAAATGAAAATATGCAGACCTTTTTAAAGACGCTGTTCCAAGAAGATCTATAGCACATATCTACACTCACTATAGAAAATTTAATCATAATTGTAAACAATATGAACATTATAAAAATATTCGGTGAATAGCTTACATACATACGTACATACATTGTGTTATCATTCAGGCGGAAAATAGGCCTATGTACACCTAGTTTACCCATCATTAATGTATATATGATGTACCGGTAAACCTAATTAAGAAATTACATGCAAGATTTTACGGTATTTTTTATTTACGATGATTTTATATACGATATTTTCCACTTACGATGCTTTCATTTACGATGTTTTCAATGTTAAGATTCTAGTTGTATAGATCCAGTTGTCAAAAACATTTTCACTTTTTTAACATTTTCCTTCAACATACTGATATGCAATGTTAAACAAAGTAATTAATATTAATTTCTGCTGGCAATGTCAGCTTTCATTTTCAAAAATCGTTTCATGTAACATCTGACAAATTGTAACTACCAATAAATGCAATAATTACGTTGCTTGAATACTTGAGAATTACTATTTGCAGAAAATGTAATAGCAACATTCTACCGAATAGCTTCGTCTGTTTTTGAATTAGCAATACAGATCGTTCTCGAATATTGACTTTTATGTCGTCTCTCGTCCTTTATAAAAATAGAAGAACTTGAATTGTATTGCTTCTTTTTGCAATCGTTGAAACACTTTATCAATGATTTTGACAAACAAAATAGCGAGGGGACCACTTTCCATTAATACATTTGAACATGATTTGAAGCTTTGTGAATATCCTTCAGTATAAGGTTCAATTTTGATTTCAAGAGTTTTAATGAAAAGTTGTTTTTATTAAATTGTTTGCATCAAAATTTATAGTGGGCTACATATTACGAAATGGTTGCAAAATATTTTCCGATGTTGTAATATGAAATTCTAATTATTATCAAACTGATAGCAATTTCAAAATTCAAGAACACAAGACATCGACATTTAGATTTGATCAAGTAAACAAATTCTAAAATATTATAATCAAATTTCATTAAATATTAGATGCAATTAAATATACATTAATATACACCTACTTAATCCATTATATTTTAACATGCACTTAATACGAGTATATATACCTGTAATTCACAATACTTAAATGATCATCAGCCTATGTGGGAACTACTATATACATTTTTTATTTCAATGAAAGCATTTTCAGTCATGGTTTTCAATTCGATCTTCTAGAATCGCGGATGGTGAGCATTTAATAATTAGGTAACTTGAGTTCAGGGGCGTGCAGGGTTTAGTTATGACAACAAATGACACCAACTGTGTTTCACAAAATGGCTAACATTAGGGTACAAACGATGTATATTTTACATTTACTTTTTAGGAAAATAAGGTGGGTATTCACCGAATACTCTGCGAATTATTACCGGCCGCCCCAGCTTGAGTTCAGCATAAAATACATCAATTATCAGAATATAGCACAAATTCAGGTGTAACACTGCAGTACGCACGCTACACACCGCAGTACAAGGTCAAACCATTCGAATTTCACATCTATCTTCGATTCATCCGCAATGAAAATTATGGTTATGTCTTGTTTTTGATTAGAATTAAATATAAATGCCAGAATCGCAATATGTGTCAATAAAGTAATTCAAACGCACAGATAGATTGAATGTCGAAGTTGTACAAATATATTCAAGCATTTGGGGGCATAATGTCTTAATGATTGTGAATTAAAGTCTATAACTTGCTTTATTAATTCAGCCAAAAGACAAGTCTATATCAAAATATCAAGCATGGAATAGCAATGTCCAGGCAACAAGTAGTCTAGTTGATTTTCAAAAAAGAAACAATATTTCTATCAGACTGGTGGTAGGGCTGGTGGCAGGCCACGCTTCGGTACAGAAGTGCTGAAGATCCAGGGTTCGAATCCGTCCGCATCGGGGCATCATCGCTCTCCCTAGAGGCTACTAACCCTAACCTGGTCTGAGTTGCGAGTGTGCGGAGGCTGCCACATCCCTAATCCTCTAGTATGGCTCTGAGCCTTGGGTGGAACAGTTATAAGTAAAAGATTTTCAATTAATACAACGATCAAATATGAAATAGACTGATCCACAAAGTAGACAGTCTACTTAAATAGAATGAGTGGTTACCGTGGCTGCATGATGATTATCCGATGCGTTTGCGAATTTTTTAAGAAAAATACCAGTTGATTACCAATTGTAATAATGCGGCATCAGGAGTCGGTAAATGGTGAGTCAAAGTATTCGTAGTAAGATAATTAAGTGACGTGAGGCATCAATGGGGTGGTAGGAGCCGAGAATGCGACAGTACGGACGATTTGACGACAGTGAGACGGAATTATCGAATGTGAAGACAGAAATCATTCCCTACTCTGGCAACTTAAAGGAGAGCGACACATCAGATCGAGCGCATTGAAAAAAATCAGGGACGTTAGCCGGACACAATGAATGAAGAAGACAAAGTTGCAGAGATGAAGCAAAACGCGCTTCATAATGGTGCATATAGATACTTCGATGGTGGTTATACGAAAAGTAGGGTGTGGTTCATCTACACTCCTTGGTATATCACATAACACAATAACCATAGAACCATGGTTACACAACTGAATGTTCTTTATAGTAATTTCCGATTACAAAGTTTTCGAAGAGCTCAGAAGTCACAATGTCCGCTTAAAATACATGTTATTACGAAAGGGCAAATTTTATGAATGAAAATTACATTAGGCGGCTTATGTCTACCCTTAGAAATGTCAACTACTGCATGTAAAGCGCACAAGTCAGTGATGTAAACGGTAGCATCCGACATCGTAAAAAGGATTGTTTTCTTGGCTTGCATTATGCATGTACATTTTTAGAATGTTGTATTGACTAATAATAACTGCAATGCACAGTTTTAGCAAGTAAAAAATTTACTGACATTTCTCGGTCTCCGTGACACAGTGGTAAAGTGATTGGCTTAGAGATCTTTTGGTTAAGAGGTTGAGTGAGTTCAGTACGTGTCATTGGAAATCGTCCGGACGGGCATCCGGAATAAAAGTCTGGATAGCGTTCCAAAAAAAGTCCGACTAAATTTCCAACGTCCAAGCTGCCAGCATGCCACAGCAGCTACCTCAGTATTTCTTTGAAAATAAAAAAAATGTGTATAAAATATTCAGGTGTTAAATCTCATGTTCGAAGTACTTCATGCAGAAAGGACAATTTCGAGCAGCTGCGTTCCATTCGAAAAGCAGAGCGGTTGCATGACCCATACTTGACAATATTTCGGGGTCAATGGATCTTTCACGTCAAGAAGCAGATTGGGATGATGATCCCAAAGCTTTTTTATCTAAATCTTCACACATGATATACCTTCGATGACCTCAAACAGATGACCATCATAGATCATGCAAGTGACACAGACAGCAACAACATATCAACTGGCTATGAAAATATGAATTATCAGATCACCATCAAAGGCAGATAAATTGCCAGTCAAGTTTCAGATTGATTTATACTCAATAAATGATAATATCCGGTGAAGTCATGCGATATCGGACGCATAATAGTGACAAATGTAAATAATTTTGATAGATGTCGACAAAGTTGATTATAATTGTACAGAACTTTGTCATTTCATAATCGGAACACTGACAGCTTCATAAGTTATTATTATCACTATAACCATCGATTATTTATAACTATCCAAATTAAACATACATGTAAAAGACGCACATTTCGATGGAGTAGCTGTGAAAATTGAAGCAAGTTTTCCAATGAAAATAAGTTGGCATACATTTGCGAAGAATTACGCTAAGACACTTATCAGTCTCATCCATTATCATCTCAATGATAAGATATACTTTTTTCGGTCTCAGTAGCAGACCACACCAGATTAACATCTGCAGGTTGATGTTATCACCATGTGCTATAGGAAACATTTTGTATTCATCTCCCAGGATTGCAACAAACAATCCAATGAATCTGATTAGTTAGATAAGTATATGACACTCCATGAATCTGCGTTTGAATGAATGCGCGGCGGAAGAATATCTAGGCATTGCCGTTCAACACTACATCATGTTGATAGAACAAGTCCTAATTGAATTGCAAATGACACGAAAGAACAAAAGCAATGAACGGGGACATGTAAGAAGAATTCCTTGGAGACGACAGCATGGTCGCTTGTCGAATCAATATTCAAATCAAGCTGTCTCAGACTGTCATTCAACTCAACACGCTGGGAGAAATGCGGTTTAGAGACAAAGATACAACAACAAGCAATCAGACAACGACTCACAATGAAATGACAATTTACAAAACCGGTGAGATTTGAAATGGTTTTGCTGCAATAAGCGGAAAATCTAATATCCAAATTTCATGTTGACTCTGTTTATTGAAATGAAAGTAAAATGACGGACAAGATTGCTAGAATTGATTTTCACTCACTTCATGAATTCAAACATCAATTCTCATCCGATGAAATGAACTTGAAATCTTGTCATCAAAATTCCTGTTCTTTAGAAAAGCAAAACTTCATGTCTTATCGTTTATTCTAGACAAATGACTTCAAAGAATCAAAATACAGTTATGCTACCAACATAATACATTTTGAAATAATCCCAGAAAACAATCATTTCGCTTTAACCCTCATTCGCAAAGCATCTAGGATCAACTTCAGCAATTCTGTCTACCCGTGTAGACAAGCATGTAGAAGCTATTTTTCATAAAAAATGATGGCATTAAATCAATTATTATTGTTCCTAGGGTTTACATAGCCGCATTAGGTCCAGTAACAATAGAATAGCATATCCTAAATAGGCTTGAAATACCCACGGAGGCTTTGAAAGCAGTAAAAACAAAATATGTTTTTGTCAAGTGAAAAGGGAATTAATAGACATCGAAACTATAGAAAAATACTGTGAACTTCTATTCATGTACTTGTTCATTGCTATCGCACTAAAGACTGTACAGTAGCAGTGTTGTTGAAGTACTATCGTTAGAAACTTGCCGCAAAACTTGCAAACAAAATGGAGCAATCGAATACTAAAAGAAGGTCAAAAGTTCACTTGCATATGCATAAGTGCATTAATGACAAAATAATTTTTCAACATGATCGATCGCTCAAACATGCAACTATCTATCATCCTATCATCATCAACCAGTGGGTTTAATAGCGCTACTTTATAGCATGATATTTCTGACTATTGGTATGTCATAGCCGGTCCATACTCGTATAGAACAATAGCACAACAAGCTTACTGTCACATTACGACTATGATTGAAAACTACGCAGAAACTCATCAGAAAAGAGGTGTGCATGCATACCCTGACCAGGTGAAATATGCATGCCACGATCTGACGCCAATCAAGCGAGAGAAAGTCTCGAACATTAGCGTTCGAATCCACGCCCAGAAATTGTTGGTTATGCCGAACTCTCTCTGTTTCAGAATTCTTGAACGGATTCGCTTGCTGATTGCTGATGCCAAAGTCAGGTCTGCTGATGATCAGGGCCAAGTCCGGCCCACTGGTTGTCAAGGCCAAGTCTAGCTGCTGTTTGTCAAGGACAAGTCTAGTCGCTGCTTGTCAAGGCCTAGTCCAGCTCGCTGTTTGTCGAGGTAAAGTTCGTCCTACTGATGGTCGAGGCGAAGTTCGTTCCACTTCTTGTAGAGGCCAAGTCCGGTCAACGTCTTGTCGAGGCCAAGTCCGGCTCGCAGTTTGTCCAGGATAAGCGGAGCTGTCTATTATATTGAACTTAAGACAACAGCTCGCCCGTTGTTCGGCCCGACCCTGCTCATTTACAACTTAGTATTTGCATCATCAACAAGAGGTATAACTGATGTATAGGAACGACTTTGTTGGTCGGCCTTATTACCTATTAAATAAACGGAAGGCCGAGATCCGAAGCTACCTTGAAGCAAATCCACAAGATGGCAGTCCTTTAAAATGCATAGGTTATATGAAGATGGATGAAGCGCGGGAACAGGCATTTATCTATGAATGATACAGTCGCATTTAAAATAGATGGATATATGCATCCGAAATAGGTTTTAATGATGCATTTCAAATTGAATTATCAAGGACCAAGGTTTTTTCAACAACAAAAAATGTCTCGATTTTTGTCTTACACAGCTGAATGTCAACAACATTGGAAATTCACTTTCAAGTCAAAATTCATAAACAAATGAAGTCAGGGAATTTGATTTGAAATAATTGAAGATGGAGGATGGACGCAAAAGGGAAATGTCCCCATTCAACTGATCAGCCATTCTATCGAGGAAGAGGGCATTTGATTGATAACATTCGTGATATTTTCTATTTACCTTTGCAATGTCGCATGGAGACAGTGATTGGTTTCAATAGAATTCCCGCGATGATTCTTGCTTGTGACATGTTCAGCCGCAAGGAATAGATAGCTAAATGTGTTTATTTCACGAGCGTTTGAAGTCAGCTAGATTTGTTTAAATCAGTTTACAAAAATCGGTTGCCAGATAAGATGATAATATTTCGTTTAACATTCTCTTCATCTCGTCCGCTGTGATATCACATCCAAACAAGGAGAAAACCTGTTAGGTAATGTTTCCGATGCTTTAATTTAGTCCATTCATTTTTGCTTTGAGTAGTAAATATAGTAGTCAATAAAGAAAGTGTCTGTTATAATTTAACACTTGATATTAAGTAAATATCATTTCATCTTCATCTTGGGAATAACTTCAGCACCAAAATGATGAGATCCCGGGAACTATAGAGTTAGTCAGATCGTCTCTTCTTTTGCTTATCTTCTCGCAGATAGAAGGCATCGCACCATGTAATGTTAATGAAATGGTACAATCTGCTGATATAATACCATTGCTATCGAACATTGTGCATCCAGTTCAACATTTAACACGCCAAATTGATCAAAGTTTCAGTGACTGTTGTCAGCTAGATCACACAGCAAAGAGACACAGACCATATCAAGTTCTCCAAAGAAATTTGTGAACATTATTTCGTGCGCCTGCCAACACTTATTAAAAATGATCGGAAGAACCAACTTTATCGAGAAAACTTCTGCACAATTATCTGTACCCTTCGAATCAGGAGGAGGCATGATATCATGATCCTCTGTCATACCACAGATATCACATGCAGCTTTGACATTTAAATTAGACTTTTGATGAATTAAAGCATGCATAAACTGCCTATCAAAGATTCTAGCAATGGCCAATTTAGAGGCAATTATGAAGGAAATAGTATTTCCCTGATAATTTCATGAAATTTTCTGTCTTTAAGTCATTTTAGCCTTTAAGGCTACATTTGAAGGTACTTAAAACACTAAAATATTATTTCATTTCACAGATAAATTGGAGCGTCTACTTTTCGAAAGAAAATCTTCCACACTTCACATGCGCATTTAGTTTTATTCCATGCAAAAATTTATCTAGTCAATATGTCTTTGTATCCAAACTTGACTGTTCAGTGCACCCACCCATCATAATTAGCATTCAAGCAAGGGTAACCAAGCTTCGACAACTTTCAAAATGTGAAAATTGGGGGTTCATAATTTTGAATTGCTACTTGTAGGAAGTAGCACGAGTTAGCGCAAATAAATATCGCCATTGCCGAGTTCATGTGCCACATTTGAAGAACCATGAATTTTCTGTCATTCGAAGACCCAGTTCTGAAGCATGCTTGATATTATAATTAGAAATTTTGGTACTTATGGGCTATCTCTACCCCCAGGTTTTCAAATTTGTCTAAAATCGACAAAAATGAATCAATCGTCACCAAACTTCAGGTAGGCGTACTTAAGCACATTTTCTACCCACATACAAACATTTATGCAGATCGGACAAGTACATTTTGCATCACAGACGATAACTTGAAGTGTAGAGATGTCAACAGCTTCGTCTATTCGTCGCATTATTGTTACTCCCATCAACTAAGACATATTAGAAATGTTCCCCAACAATGAAAACTGAGGAAATCTCTGCAATAAATTTCTGCTGAACTTTTGTCACTTTTTCTGATTGTAGATTACGGAGAAAATTGGCATGCCTGCAACGGTTTCAGGGATGAAGATGAAACAGAAGATTGCATTAAATGGAAAGAATGACCAGACAAGCTGTCAACCATGTTGATTTCTTGGATAACTGTTGATAGTCTGTCAATTGATGATCAACAACGAATAGCCATCATGACAGAATCAGAGAGACACGCCAGCCTGCTGTTTGAGGAAATCTGTTAGTGAAAAGGACATCATGTCGTGTTCTGGTTATCACACACGTACAAATCACGCAAGCAACTGTCATTTTTTAACCGGATACTTAGCCAAATGCTTTCTACAGTTTCTCCTCTATATAACATGATTGCAGCTCCACTGAAATATATTTTTAGTGAACATAATAAGTCCATGAAATGTTCTCCGGAAAATATTCACTTCGGAAAGTTTTATGCCTCAAGAATATCTCCGTGGTACAGTGGATAAGTGCTTGGGCTAGCGATCTTTTGGGCCAGAGGTCGAGTCAGGAGAGTGTCATTCGCAGTCGGCAGGAAGGGCATCCGGAATATAAGCACCACTACGCTCAAGATTAATGTCTGACTACGTCAGTACCGTACAAGCCCTCAAAATGTGGAGTAGTGACGTTAAACCATCATTAATCGCAAGAATATGTGTCACAGACATTTGTTATATGAATTTACGAGCATTCTCATTTGCCGATGCTTCTTACTTAAGAAATCCATTTTCCTTACTATTTTTCATGTGAATCGCAGTTCTAAATAAGTTTAAAAAAACATGTAATTGAAATTTTATAAACAAAGAACCTCATTTTTATTCGAACACTTTTCATCCTTTTTCCATTGAAGAATCTATTAAATGTGTCGGCAACCTCAAAAGCTGCTTTGATGTGTGAAATAAAGTAGCCTGTCTGTAATTTAGATAACATTGCATTCGCAAGTTCACTAAGTTGGGTGTTCATAACATGCTACTCATGTTTGCCGACAGCTACTCACTTTCTTGAGTATATTCCAAACTTTCGTATTCCTGTCTCTGGCAAACCACGGATAGACAGTAGACACTCTTCCTATAAATATTAACATAGAAGTGCGACTTTTCGATTTATTATTCAAAATAAAAATTTTAGCCTTAAAATTTGTTCATACAATCTGGAATCGAAGAGAACCCGCACTTTTAATGGAAAAAATCATTTATCAGTTCAATTAGAGAAAATACGGTGCATATATTTGAATTTCGGCAAATGATGGACGATAAAGATTGCCTCCGTGGCACAGTGGTTAAGTGCTTGGCCTAGCGATCTTTCGATCCAGCGGTCGAGCCTGAAGAGTGTCATCGGCAGTCTGCAGAAGGGACATCCGGACTATCTGTGCCACTACGCTCCAGAAAAATCTGACTATATCAGCACCGTCCAATGCTCCAGCATAGGGAGGCAGTGATGCTTAAGCTTCATACATCGATGGACGATATTGTTAGATAGTCAAATACAATTTATTATCATTATCACTTCCTCCCTCATCCACGGCATTTATCCTCATGTTGACAGATGCAAATATTTGAAAATCAACTCATAGTTCTAAACATTTCAATTATGTTTGAGAATTGGCAATATTTGTTTGTCTATCGACTAAATGCAACAAGGAAGTGGATACGAATTGTAGGAGTTTCACACCGTTATCCCATTCGTCCTGTCTTTCCTTCATCGGCGCATCTCAGTGCTGAGTTCTCCTGAGCGCGTTGCTGAGAAGCCAAGACGCAGTTCAATAGTGAGTCATTACTGGGGAAGAAGAATCACTCCTTCTCACAGACTGAAATTCATATTATCCTGACTTAACCCTTCTCATAGATGTGTAATACATTGCCAATATACTTTGATCAAGTCACTGGTGATAAACAATCCCATCATGATTTATGTCACATGACATAACGGTAAGTTGATAAACACACAAATACCTGTGCATCGGTTCAGAGAGATTTCGTGCCACAATGACCTTGTTATCAAGTGGTGACCGCGATGGACACATCTGCGAATGTCGCCGGGGAAAGTGGAAATACCCGAGGAAGACTTTTGGAACATATACAAGCTTTGCAATCATCCAAGTGGTTACATTCTATTAAAAAATACAACAGCTGATTACATTATAAAGACGCAAAATGTTAGGATCTGATATCATTGTCCTCAACTTCACCGTGGCTGAGTGATGAGTTGCATTGGCTAGAGGCTACAAGGTTAGGGGTTCAAATTTGACATCAAACAAAATAATCACATTGAAGAAGGACTTGGATATCTAATCAATTCAGAAAGTTGAAGCTTTCGGTTGAAAGAAGATTTATTTTTCTGAAATGAGAATCTAAATAACAACCGATGAATTCTAGGGATCAGATCTGGATCTCTTAAGACAAAGCTCACGTCCCTTTCTAAGACAAGAATTGAAAAACTCCACAATACAAGAAAGGTAGGCGACATAAAACTGTGACATTGTCGAATGATTGTGATACCTTCAATACGACTGCCTTTCTACATAGAAGAGGAAATCTACACAGGAGAATATTTCATGCACCATTCTCCTAGTTTTTATCACTGAGAAAACGTGGACTCTACTTTATATAATAATAATAATAAAGCGTTTATTGAATGCCCCAATATTGGCATCGTGAGGCTCATTACATGATAACATGAACATACATTTAGTACATATAAAAGAGCAATAACAATGAAAGAAGTAAGTAAATCAAATTAAAT
Source organism: Prostheceraeus crozeri (assembly GCA_907163375.1). NCBI lineage: Eukaryota > Metazoa > Platyhelminthes > Polycladida > Euryleptidae > Prostheceraeus > Prostheceraeus crozeri. The sequence goes on from CAJQUW010014265.1 coordinate 105,925, forward strand.
CAAATGTTAATTTATGCAGACGGTTGGTCAAGTTCTGAAGCCACTATTGTACAGTTTCGACATTAGAACGAAGAATGACTTCTTGAGCATGGAATTTGTGCACATGGGAATCCGGAAATGCTGAGAACGAGGCAAAAGAGGCAATGAAAGATCATGAAGCGAATGAGTCGGATCAGAATTCACATGTGAAAACAATCTCCAACCTAACACAATTCGGCGATAGTCAAGAGGAATGAAATAAGGACACACACAATTGCTGGATCCGCATATTAGTCGATGACAACGCCTTTGCACATTCTCTAATGATGCCGCGTGTGTGACATTTAGTCCTACAAACACCGGGGCACAATACTCCAGCAGGCTCCTGACACAAGCGTAGTAGATAGTTACAATTTGCTCTTTGTTGAAAAAAGGTTTCAATTGTCTGAGGATGTAGAGTCGTGAAGCGGCTTTCTTGGTGATGATGTCTACATGATGCTTCCAACTTAGAGTTTGGTCGAACATCACTCCCAACAACTTCAGCTGACTGTCTGGTATTTGTCTCGCCGAAAAATTTGAGGCTAATCTTGGACGCAAAGTGACCATCATCTGTTTGCACTTTTGAGCATTGATTTTCATCCCATTCTCAGTCATCCAATCCATAACTGATTTCACAGCGCCCACAGTGGGATTATCCATACCTTGTTGATCAACAACACCACAAATGATGATGTCATCGGCGTATTCAATGAGGCTCACATCTTGACGCAGTTGCAAATCAGATACAAAATAGTTGAATAAGTAGGGACCGGCAGATGAACCTTGTGGAATACCACTACTTACTGTCTTTAAACCACTCAAGTTTGAGGACCACCGTAACCTTTGAGAACGATTAGCTAAATAGTTGCCGATGAAAGTCGCAAAGAAGGGATCGAAGTTGTCGCTGAGTAGCTTTTCATACAGCAAGCGATGTGAAAGTCTGTCGAATCCTTTCTCCATATCAATGCTTACAATGTGGCATGCTGCAGTGTTTTGTCTGGACAAGGCATTCGCTATGTACTCAGTGAGTCGAATCAGAGCACATGTTCTTGAGCTTTGTTTTCGGTACCCATACTGAGTAGGATCCGTCCGTCTTTCAAACTCACATTCATATCGCTTGAAAATGTCCTCCAACAAACGGGCGGGCATCGGATGTAAGGAAATTGGGCGAGTCTCCAAGAGAGTAGGCCTTTGAGTTTTCGGTAATGGCACTACATCGGCAATTTTCCACAAGGATGGTAAATTAGCCGTCTGAACACATCTGTTGAATATTCTGCATAAAGGTTCGGCCAATACTGATGACAATTTGATCCAAATAATCGATGAAATTCCATCAGATCCGGGGGATTTTCGTGGGTTGATAGTATTCAGCATTTTCTCGACATGAGCATCAGTAAACACGAAAGGAACGATGTAAGGCTGTGGTGACGGGATCAGAGGATCTGTTTGCATTGTTGATACATAACGTTCATTAAGTAACTCGAGTATATGATGCACTAACAGATTCGGATCACATTCTCGTAGCCAGTCAGGATCTTCCGACGAAGCAAGTATTCTATTTCGAATTTTCCATATTGATGTACCATCACGCTTTAAACGTGCTCCCCAGTTATGCTTGGCATCATAAATAGCTGTCTTAACCTTCTTATGAAAATGAGCATAGAGAGGCCAGTTTCGAGTACGATATGCATGGTATCGTTTGTTGATTAAGAGCTTGACTGTAGCAGTCATCCAGGGCTTGTCATTTGGACTGATTTTGATTAAATCGAAGAGCACGGACGTCACACTGTCATTCAATATATCGTAAAATGTCTTGCACATGTCATCTAAAGAAAGTCCTTCGAATATTTGCTCAAAGTTCATGGAGTGGAAATGAGCGATGACGGTCCGTAGATTAGAATCCCGTAAGTCCAAAACTTTCTTGAAGGAAACCGGCTTAGGCACCTGAATAATAGGCTTCAAATGTATAACACAATGGTCACTAGAAGCTAGAGGAGCGTGAAATGTCGGCTTGTGATATTGACAAACAAAGATTTCAGGTAGGAGTATGAGATCCAGAGTCACATCATTTCGTGTCGGCTCTTGAACCACATTAACCAAAGAAAAATTGACTTCGAGAAATGCAGGATCTATTCTATTGAAATCCCCGACCACGATCACTGGAGTATTGAAATAAATATTACATTGATCATCCAGTAGACCGGAAATGTAGTTGAAAGCAACTTGCTTGGCAGCTACGCTCATAATCTGTCCGTGTGGGAAATATAGAATCAACAGGAAACAAGAAAAATTTTTGCAAGTCACTCTCAGCAGTAGTATTTCAACGTCGGAATTTTCAGAAGCGCTAAGGATAACGTCAACAGAAATATCGAGCTTAATCCACGCACAGATTCCTCCACCACGTCGATTAAAGGGACGGTCAGCACGATAAACACAATATCCTTGTAAATTGATAGCAATGTCTGGGACGCTTTCATTCAACCAGCTTTCAGTTAAGCAAACGAAGTCACTCGAGAAGTCAGTAATAAATGCGGAAAGTTCATCAGTCTTATTGATTATGAATCTTGCATCAGTCAAACAGACAGATGGAAGAAGTCGCTGTTGTCAATCACACTGAGAACTTCCAGGAACAATCCTTCCCTGACGTATCACGACATTTTCTCCATCATTTCTTCGAGAATTCAGTTCTTCCATTAGACGTTTGTTATCTTCTTGCTGAGCACGCGTGAGATCTGGGCGGATAAAGACTTTACCATAATCTTTACTTCTTCTCAGCTTCCTTACATTGTACAGACAGCGCTGTTTATCCTCCACTGTTTTAAATCGTATACGCATTGGTCTGGGCCATTTGGCATGATCTTTCTTTACACCAACACGTTGGTAAGAGGAAACCTATTCCTCGTCGATATCCATTTCTGCAAATAGATCCTCAGTGACATCCTTATCGTGCTCGATTTCAGAAACCGGAGATTCACCAAGACCAAATATCATGACGTTACATCGTTTATCGACGCGTTGTTCATGCTCATTGATGGCCTGATGGATAATCTGCCCAATATTTGAATCTGCTTGGATTTTCAACTGTTCTCTGAGGGATGAGATCTCTTGCTCGATAACAGAAAGCCTGTTAAACATATCGGATAAACTTGTCGATTTGCAAGAGTTACACAAATAGGTAATGTTATCGCTGGCGATGACGGATTTCACAACATTAGCTGGAATACCGGCACATTCTTTCTTTGCATGAAAGCTCTTCTTGCAAAGGCTGCAAACAATCAGATCATTGTCAATCGCCATTTCACAACCAGAACACATGCGTATTATCTTCGTGACGTCACTACCTTTGCGTTCGGCTGACATAGCGAAGAAAGGGACAAATGAACACAAATCAACAAGGAAAAGCAAAATGAGGAATAATGTGATGAATATTCGTCGACGATTTATGAAATGTGGACCAATGGATTTTTGATCACGAGAGGATCACGATGATGTAAAAATTAATACACAATCCCAAGTAATAAGCTAGAAAAACAGTGATAATAGGTCTGTTGACACGCGGAGAGAGAAGACACAACCGTCAGTCTACACACTAAAGTTAGGTTGATATGCTCAGCGAAATTTGAAAATTTCTACGTTAAATATTAACACAGTCAACCGCTCTGATCTCTGATCGCAGAGCTTTACTGTGCGGTATACGCATGCAGGATATAACACTATAGCCATAATTACCAAATAGAATAACCGGTAAACGTCATGGTATATTTTATAAATTTGCACAACTCACCCGATCCGAAATCTGCTGAAGCAAGTCACGCATGTGCGATAGCCCCATAATGAATGTTCTTGAAGTAACAAGAGTTTGTCGAAGAATTTGCTTTAACTTTTCCGGAACACCACTGAATGGCTTCCCTTTTGATAATTTGTTCAGAAGACAACTGGCAAGACGTGGATCAGTACGAGCAGCACCGTCCATCATAGATAACATTGTTTTCTGTTGAAAATAAAAACAAAATAGAAAAAAGTGCTTAAAATTGCTTTGGCAATAGTAAAAATATATCTCTGAAGTGTAAAACGGGGAACACGTTTGAGTCATCGACCGCAGTTTTTTGACCAAGGAATGAGATCATTGACTGTGCCGAGGTGACCGTACAGAAGCGCTGTTAGACTAACAAATCTTTAAGAGTATAACTTACACATTGAAATTTGCTTGACACTAACAACTCACTATCGAACACTTCCTGTGCAGTCACCCTGGGTGTTAGTTTGCGCCTTCTCAATTAGTTAGACTGCATGAGAGTAGCATGGCAAGTAAACGAATTGAAAAATGAGAAATTATCTAAGCGGGTTTTATGGTTGCAGTGCATGAAGTATCAGAATTTATTCATTGGGCATCAATATAGCCGAAGTTCAGCATGAATAAATGTTAACAACAGTCAATATACACGCATGGAGAGAGAAGGACTACTATTAAGTATAAACGAATTACGATACGCTACTTCGAAATTTGTTGAAATATTAAGTGATTAAATAGGTGAATGTTGAAATCCATTCCAGGGAGAGGGGTTGGCGAGAGGAAGGACCGATTCGGCGATTTCAATTTTGAATTTCTATTTATAGCACGCATATGAGTGAGTTAGAGCAAATCCGAATTCTTGCATTACAAAATTCACGCGCTAGATGTTGTACCGTGAGAATTCGGACCAATGCTTTGTGGGTTCAGGAGGAGAGTCTGATCAACATCGACGCGCTTTAGAGACCGGCATAGATGGAGTTAGCTTTGGGAGGGTGATGCAAATGGTACAGCGTTCAAGTCTGTCCGCCTGTTTACCCTCTCGCTAGAGTTTAATAACCCTAACCTAATAAGAGCTGCCAGTATAGGAAGGCTGTCCCATCCGATGAGTGGGGGAGCCATCGAGCCAGGTAATAGGAAAAAGAGCGCAAAAAACACACTTCGGTGGGCTCGAGCCCACCAAAGTGTGTTTTTTGCGCTATTTTTCCTGTCCCATCCGCACTTTGCTAGGAAGAACAAGGTAGAAAATTTTCATTATCGTTCAAATATAACAATCATATTACAATCACTTCAAATAAAGATAAAATGATGTAAATGTTCACATCTCAGATGATCAGACTTATAGTCCGTCGAAATTGATATGATGTCTTTGAGTGACGTGACATCGTGTGAAAAGATGAATCTAATCCCTGCGTGATTCTTAAACTATCATTTGAGCTTCGGGTTTAATCATCAACTCTCTCTACAGTGCAATTCAACAGAAGTTCAATGGCTTTCACGTTGTGCTGTTCACAGACAAGTTGACTCACACCATCTGCCATTACATGGTTAGTCATGAATAAAGTAAGCGCTCCTATTGAAAGTCTGCTCTTCATTTGTAGCTGAAGTCGTTCAAACGACACAATAAAAAGTGCAAACTTCATTTAAGAACACTGAAAGACTTCAATATGTACTCGGAAGACTCACAGAAACAAACACAGACGCTGCTTGTAACAAGGACAAGAGTTGTAGATATTGAGCCTTTTATTCATGCGCTAATTGCTGCTGAATAATGTAGAGTACATGCCTCTTGCATGTAACAAGTTTTATCGGCAGCTCAATGACAGCAAACTTTAATAAGATGCACAATCATTATCATAAAGAAATGCTGAGATTAAATCTCAAAAATATAATAGAGTAGTTGTTAAAATGAACCTTTCAACAACCAACGTCATTATATTGCAAGGAAGATTATCATGGACTTCTCTATTTGTAATCAATTGGATTTCATCAGCAAGTGACACAAGTCTGGCGTCATCCGACTTAAGTGATTTTCAACATAACTTTAGTAAGTGCCAATGCTATAAATATAAAGAATTTGAAAATTCCACCGATATAACATGTTTTATGAATAAAAAATATAGCAAAAAATGAAAATATAAAATATTTACAGATCTTTATAAAAAGCTAAATTTTCGCCTTCTCAGGTCGCATCAGAGGAGAGAAAGGAGCTACAACTTTGCAAACATAAATTTTAGAATTTAGATATAAGTCAATAGGATAGAAGGGAATTATATAGATATAGAAAGATCAGTGCATTCTAAGACATTTTGATGATAAAATTATAGGTCCTTGGTCATAGAATGAAAGGAATAGAAATTGTCGGTATTGATATTTTTCTTCTCTTGAGTTAATTTTCGATTGATACTTTTGTATTTATTGTGCCTCCATAAGTCGTCGATTTGTGCCATATTTTTCATATTTCAATATTTCAGTTTAAAAGTTGTTAGTATCACAGTTCTTGAGATAAGAACAGACGATTCTTCTCGGGTAACATGCACGCTCGGCCGTAAATATACAGCCATGTATGTACATACAAAATCTAAGAAGCGTAATGGTCTTGGGGATGAAGCACGCGAGACATTAATGCAATTAATATCTGCCATTATAAGTTAATTATTGATTTATTTATGCTTTTATATACCACGACGATGGCTTACAGGTCTAGTTGTTCAAGAATCCTCAGGCAAGCTTCTGCACTAAAACCTTTTGCTAACAAAGAATTCACGTCTTTGCGCCAACCACTTCCCGTTTATCCTTCTTAGGTAAAATCATGTATCCTTCCCAACAGATTCCTTGATAATTGACAAATTAACGCTAATTTAGCATTCCTACATGCTGTAACTGTAAGTCATGCTAACGACTTAATCAGAAATAGGATGAAACATGATGGAAAATATTTCTTGTCTTCGTTGGTTAACATGAAGCATCAGCAAGGTGAAACGTGTATTCAGGCGAACTCGATAGAAAAGGAAAGGCCCAAAAGCACTGTCTCTCAATTACATAATCAAAAATAGCTAACGGTCTACAGTGTGCCCCTTAACCCCAATAGCTCCCAGCCCTCAAGCTGTCACAAACAAATTCGATCCGATGCAGTGGCTTCAGCGCTTGACCATGGCGATAGTTCACGATAACTGGTCACATTCTTTCGTATCTCCCTCAGTTTCTTCTTCCATAAGGAGAGATCCACACATTCACCGATTGCTGTAGGTTCGACAATGCTGGTGTAAAGTCGAGCAATCATAATTCAGAATGTTCAATCACAGGGATTGTCAAAATTACTTAAATTTCAGCTAGTTGATTGGAAAGAGTAATTAAATTGCAATAAATTCTTGATAATCCCTATCAAATCGATATACTTCTCATTAATTGAAATCAAGTCTCAATATTTAAAAGCTTTGAATTTGAAGTAGTCGAACGGATGATACCTCCGAGGGAATGGGGAGTTCGTCAATTTGCTTCTATCTTCTGTTACAATCCATTGAATGGAGTTTAGCTTTAAAAGCATTATAATAATAAAGGAACCACACTGAATTAGTGGCATTGAAAAATTAAAAAAGATGAAGTGAAAGTTGCGACGTTTCAGTCCACCAATACCAAGTGTAAAGTGGAATAGACAGAAAGCAAAGCTGCAGCACAGTGTTGCGATTCTTGGCGTAGGGTAAAAAAAACGCGCAAGGTCGAAAAACACGCGCACATGTATTTCCTTACAAATAAGCCAAAATGGCAACTATGATCGCTAATATTTGATGAAACGAATTTTTGCAAAGCTTAAATTTGCAGATCAGATAGTAAGAGCTTTGGTATTTTTCAGGACAAGTCAAATACACACGTGCCTTAAGTGGCAGATGCATACGAGCAGTGGGCCTATAGGCTATCCATTGAGTGAGATGTTAATGAACCTAAATGATCTTTGATAGGCTATACATGTGGCTTATCTAGAAACTGCATGTAATTTGAAATTTTGATATCTTGATTTTAATATTTTAGAACCAAAGTTTTCTATTATCAAAAATTAAAAATAGAAGTCGAAAACTTAAAAAAAACGCGCAAAATGGATAAAAATGGAAAAAAACACGCTTACACGCGCAAATTGTCAAAAAAACGCGCGCGCGTGTAAACACGCGCGAATCGCAACACTGCTGCAGCAGTTATCGGACATGGACGCTATTAGCAAGTTTGTTTGCGGTAAGTACATCATGTTGATAAAAACCATCAACGTGAAGATTGAAAACATTGAGTTGATTGGACTTAATGAAGGCAGATTCTAAAACTCGTCTCACAGGTTATTACAGCGAGATAAAACTTTACAATGATCAAAATCAATAAACTGTCCCGTATTGTGAGAATGGTAGGCAAGATTCATATCAAAATTATCAACAATATCTTTTCTATGTTCCTGAAAACGAGTATCAAAGGATCACCCGGTTTCTCATACATAAAGCTTGTCACAATTTTTACACAAGATTCTATGAGTGCCATCAGTTTTCTTACAATTATTGGTTAAAGACGAACGAATGACTGGGAAACTTAAGAACAAGTTGATTATTAATAGAATGAGTAAACTGATCATTTCTCGAGGTGTGAAGATAAGGAACAAAAGAAAGAGATGAAACTTAAAAGAATCATTGTGGTTGACAGGTTTCAGTGATAATAAAGTAGATTTAGCTTAAATAAGAGATTTTTCAAAACAGTGGAGGGATAACCGAGTCCAGAACACCTCTAAAGCAGTCATTATAAGAATTGGATTTGAAAAGTTCAGCTGATTCAGCAACGTTCCGACATCTTCGACTACACTGGCGACCCCATTAGGCATGACTTCCAACCACTACGCGCCTGTTCGATTGACAGTTTACCTGACATGATTCCTAGCCTGAGGAATCATCATCAAAAACAACTGACAGAAACCTTGTTGGCAACAAAAATGCCTTACTTGCCAACCTTCTCTAATTCTCTCTTATCTTCGGTGAGAAAATCTTAGCAGGAAGACAAGGCGCCGGACTGACGATGAATCCGGGAGGAGATCTTGGATCTAACCCCTTCTCAGAGATGATGATGACTCACAGCTCCCATGCATGCACCGCAGGCGTCATTGAGTTAAGTAGCGTCTGACATAGAGCAAAAGATTCATAAGGAAGCAGCCAGAGCAAGGGTGGAGAGGATTTGGACGAGCGTAAAGATTATGTAATCTGTTTTCTACTTGCTCAGTCACGTGTGAAGGACAACTCGCATAACGCACAACTTCATCTTCAACTATCATCAGTTATCGACAGTTGCAGAATGAAAGTATTCCTTCATTGCGTGAGCTATTTACACGATCACATTATCGATGCCAGATGCGCAGAAATTGTAGTACCGCTTAAACAGGCGAGACGGAGAGATTTTTGATTTGGGAGAAGGGGGCAAAGACATATTTTTGCATCCAGGCAGGCCTGGACTTTTTCACTCTGATGCATAAGCTATCAGAGACGTTCCTCAATGACCAGGAGCCACTTGATCTTGTGTTCAAAGACGGGTGTAAAAAGTTCTATTAGGCTCATCACCATTTTAAATCGCAATTTCAATTAAAGACATACAAAAATGAGTGATTATGCAAACTACAGCACAATTGCAGTTGAAGTCAAGTTTGGTGGGATCATCGGACAAAACACGTTTAAGCTGAAGTTTGAATTCAAGTTTGAAATGTTCTTTATCCTATAATGGATGAGGCGAAAAGCGTTTCATTTTTGTGTTGTTGGACTTAGTTGTGATTTCCTCGCACCTCGGATGGTGCAAATTCGAGAAATTGACATGAAAGGATGATATATTTTCGATTAGAACGAGGTATTTTCAGAAATTATTATCATTCAAATGGTAGCTAGTTATACTGCGTGATGTTCATGGATCTACATTGGAGCATGAGAAGCGGAGTGCAAGGTCAGGTGGACCTTGCTTGCGCATCAGAGAGCTTCCCCAGAGCTTCTTTCGAAAGCTTGGACAGCGAAATTAAGGCATTTAGCAAACAATGAGTTATTGATGGATGTCAATGCTGCTGAGTTGAGCACATTTCTATGTGTACTTTCCAGTTTTGTATACTCAGCAGTTTTGTATTATCTTCTAATCGTCTAAAAGAATGACTTTCTATAATCTATTTTAAAGACAGGGATGGCTTCACAAATATTTTTTTCAGTATATTTCATATTGTTTTCAGTATTATAGATTTACAGGTATTTATCATTTATCATGTTTTATTATTCTCTTCTTCATTTTATGTCCATATCAGTGCTGTATTATTTCATTCCCGTTTACGTCATTGTGAAGTGATTGCATGTATGTTTATCGATTTCTTATTGGTCTTCAGGAATGTATTGTGCGATGACTTTATTATGAAATGTCACGTAGCTCTTTATCACTTGTTGTAAGTTCACGAGAGAACAAGCGAGGCCATGAACCAGCTAAGAAGTTTTTACTTATTGAATATTTTTTTCATGATGCTGGCGGCAAATATGATATACCGCAAAACCTGTAGCAGACCATCCCTTGAAATAGACATTGAAAAACATCCTGACTAAGTGTTAAAAAATAGACCGCCACTTCCCTTTATGTCGGAAGTATTAATAGTGATTGCCAAGACAATTGTTTGTGTAAGTCTGTGTGAGGCCTGTCCTGTGATGTGTCATTTGCAATTACTTGTTCGCTGCACAGCCTGCTATAAGAGGACACGAGCTGTTCCGACAGCGAAGCTGACTTTCTTTGACTTCTTAATTATTAACAATTGCTTTAGATGAGCCATTAAATGCCTGAAACGCCAATCACGATTGTGTTGCTGATCATCTTGCTGGTATAATATAGGCCTATTAGATAGATATAGTACGCATCTTGTTAAGTGTTGATCCTCTATTACTAGCATGACGGTGAATTAGGCAAATAATACTTAATTTATTGAATATTGATATTCGAAAATATGATATTTCATATCACGTTAAGCTGCAATAATAAGAGAGTAAATTATACAAATAAATCAGAATGCAAATACTGCACTTTCATAAAACTATAACGCATAATAGCATTTAGTAGCATTAAGTTATAAGAGTCTAAAAGATGGAATATACACTTAAGCGAAAGCTCTATTGAGGCGCTATTCCTCAATAACTTTTTAGACTCCAAAATGTTGAAAAATAGACCACCACAGTAGTAAGCAAGTGACAAACACTCGACCGGCGCCCCCCCCCTCTGGAACGGCAGAGTGTCGTGGTCGGCCGCCGTGGTGCTTCGGGTCTGAGTCCCCCCCCCCTCTGGAACGACAGAGTCTGTCGTGGTGTGCCGGCCAGGTGGGTTCACAACATGTTCGCTGACTCCCCCCCCCTCTGCAACGACAGAGTGTGAGACTCGGATGTGTTGGTCTCGTATGGGTTGACGTGACCGACCGCCTAGGTTGACGTGGCCGACCGCCTAGGTTGACGTGGGCGACCGTCTAGGTTGTCGTGGATGGTGAAATGGCTGCCAGATTCGGATTCAGCGTAAAATTCTGCATCGGTAGGGTGAGTTTCAAGGCAATTGGCGAGAAAAAATTTTTCTTCAAAATTTTAACAGAGTTAGAATTTGGGACGTTTTGGTGTGTAGCGCCCAAACGAAGCATCGGATGAGAAAACGGAGGCCAGATTCGGAATCTACGTGAAATTTTGGGTTAGGAAGGATGTTTCCAGCGAAATCGGAGAGAAAAAATTTTCGGCTGACGTCCCCCCCCCTCTGGACAGCTTGCTTCGATTTTGGCTTCCAGTGGACGGATTTTGTCGTGCGATAGCTCGTTTGAAAGCTAAGAGTGAGACAAATTCAGTGAAAGAATCGGCTTGTTCCTATCTGTCTTCGTTTAGATGTGAGACGCCATTTAAGATTTTGGGACATTGGTGAAAAACGACAGAGTTAGAATTTGGGACGTTTTGGGCTCTAGCTTCAAAACGAAGCATCGGATTGGAAAACGGATTTCAGATTTGGAATCAGCGTGAAATTCTTTATCTGTATAGTGAGTTTCAAGGCAATCGGCGAGAAAAAATTTTCAACATTTTTCGAAAAAACGACAGAGTTAGAATTTGGGACGTTTTGGTGTGTAGCGCCCAAACGAAGCATCGGATGAGAAAACGGAGGCCAGATTCGGAATCTACGTGAAATTTTGGGTTAGGAAGGATGTTTCCAGCGAAATCGGAGAGAAAAAATTTTCGGCTGACTTCCCCCCCCCCTCTGGACAGCTTGCTTCGATTTTGGCTTCCAGTGGACGGATTTTGTCGTGCGATAGCTCGTTTGAAAGCTAAGAGTGAGACAAATTCAGTGAAACAATCGGCTTGTTCCTATCTGTCTTCATTCAAAAGTTAGAGCGGTTACAAGATTTTAGGTCGGAGCTCGCTCACCTGAAAAAATCCTAAGTGTCAGAGTGGCTTTGTATGGGTAAAAATTTGAAAATTTTCCAAAGTGTGGAATTTCGACCTGGGACCGTCACCAAAACATTTTTCATCAAATTTTGAAATTTCACTGACGTCCCCCCCCCCTCTGGACAGCTTGCTTCGATTTTGGCTTCCAGTGGACGGATTTTGTCGTGCGATAGCTCGTTTGAAAGCTAAGAGTGAGACAAATTCAGTGAAACAATCGGCTTGTTCCTATCTGTCTTCGTTCAAAAGTTAGAGCGGTTACAAGATTTTAGGTCGGAGCTCGCTCACCTGAAAAAATCCTAAGTGTCAGAGTGGCTTTGTATGGGTAAAAATTTGAAAATTTTCCAAAGTGTGGAATTTCGACCTGGGACCGTCACCAAAACATTTTTCATCAAATTTTGAAATTTCACTGACGTCCCCCCCCCCTCTGGACAGCTTGCTTCGATTTTGGCTTCCAGTGGACGGATTTTGTCGTGCGATAGCTCGTTTGAAAGCTAAGAGTGAGACAAATTCAGTGAAACAATCGGCTTGTTCCTATCTGTCTTCGTTCAAAAGTTAGAGCGGTTACAAGATTTTAGGTCGGAGCTCGCTCACCTGAAAAAATCCTAAGTGTCAGAGTGGCTTTGTATGGGTAAAAATTTGAAAATTTTCCAAAGTGTGGAATTTCGACCTGGGACCGTCACCAAAACATTTTTCATCAAATTTTGAAATTTCACTGACGTCCCCCCCCCCTCTTATCGATTGCATATTCACAGGGTATATAAGAACGGGATCGGGAGAGGAATTTCACTAAGTTGAGAAACTGACTACAGGTAAGTCGTTTCTCTTGAGGTCCGATATCGGACTTCTGACTTTACATTGCTGATATCAGCTAAGGTGTCAGACTTATAGGTTAGTCAGTATAGCATGACTGACCATTTGATGATAGTAGGCCGAAATCTTCAAACGGCTATAACTTTGCTTCTACAAGTCCTTTAGACTTGATTCAAAAAACATTCGACAGCGTTTGCTATGCTGAAGGTGACAGACTACTTATAAACGTTTTATGAGTAGTACTAAAATACTGAAAAATTTAAATTCATATTTAATGATAATAATTAAAGTTTTTGAATAAAAAGCAGTCGTTTATGAGTCTCTGTGACTTGGGTCGTTTCCTCTTGTAAATAACTCCACCGGTTTTCATGTCAAAACTGGGGCCCGGATACCAACACAGTGATATGACGCACGCTCTGTCCGATCGAGGTTGGATTTGTGGGTCGAGGCCTTGGAGCTGGGATAAGATCCCCTCTGAGTAATGCCTGTAACGGATTCAAGAGCTTAACACCCAAACGGTTGCTGACTTGCTATCAAATGTTTGGTGACTTAGTCTTTCAATACATATCAGCAAGTAGTATCCTATAAACACTTGCTATCAAATTTTACTCTATCTTTACAGAATTATCATGACGAAAGCGAGTAACGCCAAGATGCTAGTGGGGAAGTGCAGTTGTGGCAAGATTGCTAGAGGTAGCGAACTCAAGAAACATTTAAAAGAAAAAGAGGGGACGATGGGCCATGAGAGGAAAGTGATGTTGAGGTTGTGTGTGTCTTGTCGGAAATGTGTGATGGGGGATGAGAAGGAATTTATGAAGGCGCATTTGCAGTGTGAGAGTGGGAACATCGGAGAGAAGGGGTTCAAGGCATGGTTTGAGGGAGAGTTGTTGGAGAGGGAAGAGGTGACAAAGGCGGTGGCAGCGATACAGGACGTGATTGGGGAGAAAGTGGTGAGGAATGCGAGTGAGGGGAGTTCGAGTGATGGGAGTTCGAATGAGGAAGTTGAGTTGAGAGCGAATATGAAGAAGAAGGATGATGTTGATTTGGATGCGGTGATGGAAGATTTGTTTGGGGACATAGCGGATTTGAAGGAAGAGTGGGAGGGGGAGGAAGTGGCTAAGCCGATGGCAGCGTCATCGCCACGGCAGCAAGAGGCGTATGACACGGAGGTATTTGTGAGAATGAAGGATCGTGTGATGGCTTTGGAAAGTAATAATAGAAAAGTTTTGAAGGAGAATGAAGAGCTGAAGGTGAAGGTTGAGGGGTATAGGGCAACAAGGGAAGAGTTGGAGAGCTTGAGAAAGAAGGAGAAGGAATGGATGGCGGAAAGGAGCGAGTTGATGAGGAAGGCAGGTTTGGTGGAGAGTTTGCAGGCGAGTGTGTCGAGGAAGGATGAAGAGATAGAGCGGATGCGAAGCGTGGTGAAGGAGACGGAGGAGGTGAAGGTTATTAATAAGAGGTTGACGGGTGAAGTGGAGCGACTGCATGAGCGTTTGAAGTGTCGAAAAAGGAGAGTGTATGAAGTCCATCTTCCCCTCTTTGAGAACAATGTGTGCGACGCCCCAACCATCACGGATGATCCCAACGTAACACAGCAGTGTTATGAGGGCGACGGAGTCCGATGTCTCCACATGAGTATGGACGTTACCGGCCAGCTTGAAGACTTCGTCGTCCGAAAAGTTCGGAAGAAAGTTCCCAGTAAGCTTCCTCAACATGATCATTTTTGTAGCTCATCTAATCTCCTATTCTTTTTCTTTCAGAGTTTTTGCAGAAGTGAGAGGAGTGTCGGTGGACGGAGAACGACCCATGGGCTCTTTTAAGGGCCAACCTTCTAATGCAGCTAAAGCGGTCCCAAGCCCGCCACATATCCTCGGATATGGAATGCAGAGGGGAAGAAAAATAATGAATGGAATGAAATGGGAGGACACTCACGCGCCACACGCAACATAACACACTTCTCTCTTCCGTAGTCTAACAAGCTCTTTACACATGGATCGCAGTCGATTGCTATCCCTGTATCAGAAGTGTAAGCTATCTTAATTTTATTTGATACTATTTCATCTATCATCATCGTCCATATGAAATGTTTAAAGATTTACAAGTTAAACTAAGCGTGCTACTATTTCCAAATGAAAATGTATACATGGTTAAATCATCCACTTAACCCCATCCGTAGTCTAACAAGCTCTTTACACATGGATCGCAGTCGATTGCTATCCCTGTATCAGAAGTGTAAGCTATCTTAATTTTATTTGACACTATTTCATCTATCATCATCGTCCATATGAAATGTTTTAAGATTTACAAGTTAGACTAAGCGTGCTACTATTTCCAAATGAAAATGTATACATGGTTAAATCATCCACTTAACCCCATCCGTAGTCTAACAAGCTCTTTACACATGGATCGCAGTCGATTGCTATCCCTGTATCAGAAGTGTAAGCTATCTTAATTTTATTTGACACTATTTCATCTATCATCATCGTCCATATGAAATGTTTTAAGATTTACAAGTTAGACTAAGCGTGCTACTATTTCCAAATGAAAATGTATACATGGTTAAATCATCCACTTAACCCCATCCGTAGTCTAACAAGCTCTTTACACATGGATCGCAGTCGATTGCTATCCCTGTATCAGAAGTGTAAGCTATCTTAATTTTATTTGACACTATTTCATCTATCATCATCGTCCATATGAAATGTTTTAAGATTTACAAGTTAGACTAAGCGTGCTACTATTTCCAAATGAAAATGTATACATGGTTAAATCATCCACTGAAGCCCCATTCAAGTACGTCAGTATGAAAGCAAAGATAATACGAAATAAAAATTTATTATGGCATGTATTTCAAAAGGTCTTCATCGTCAATATCGTCCCAGAGTCTGGCTTCACATAGATAACAAAAACAGTTCAGTTGCTTTAATCGTTCTTCCACTGCGAGCCTCACTTTATCAATATACTCCCACTCTGCCATAGTTCGTGGCTGGGAGTTAGGGGTGTACCACTCCCATAATTGGTGGAGGAATTTCGTGCTGTTGATCTCCATCACATCGTCAGTATCGTACTGGAGATACTTCCACCTCACGCCTGTTAAGTCGGGACACTCCTTCTCACATACACTCTCCTCTTCCTCATCCGCTGGTAATGATAACTTCCTGATATCGTCCAGTTGGTACACCTTCTCCACCTTCGCCTTTCTTGGAGCGTTTGGTGTAACGAGCGCCTTTGGTGTTGAGCATGGAGAAGAGAATTTTGTGTTTGATGTTGTCGGAGGGCTTGTCATGTTGACTGTGAATAATGACTTTGAAATGTTTTCTAATTCTTAAGTATCAACAAGCAACCAATCAGAATGAACATCCAATGAATGAAGAGAATGAAAGTATATAAGCAAAGTGACATCCGTATCATTTCACTCTGTCTTTGAGACGCATAAGTGAACTGTTGTCTAGCGAATTCTGTATTTGAGGCGTACAAGTGAACTGCTCTTTAGTGAATTCCAAATTTGAGTGAAGTCTCTATCTTGTTCAAGTATCAAGCTTAAACATAATTTCGTTCAAATGGTAAGTTGAAAATTTCCTCTCTCATCTCCCTCAAACGTGTGGCTAATAGCATCTTCCTCAATTTCAGGCATCAACTTCATCACCAACACCCTCCCTTCTCGAGGAAAGTTTAGAGTTGTTGAGTCAAGGTAGGTTGTAACAATATACTGACACTTGAACAGAGATGAAAGAATGATTTCTCTTTCAGGTGATACCAGTTCCATCTCGTGCGAGTCCATATCAACATTGTCGCGGGAATGCGACGATCGGCAATGTGCTGACTGTGGACACATCTTCACGAGGAAGCGTGATCTCACCCGACACATCAAGCGAGGTGTTTGTCAACCTAAGCCGGCATCAATCTCCGAAGGTAGGGATGATTCTGTTAACGATGTCTCCTTTTCTTGCGACTTGTGCGCTCAGTCTTTCGAGACACGTTTTGAACTATCTTCGCACAGACTTCAACATACACACGCGAACGATACCTACACCAACGGTACCTCCTCTATCCGACTCACTGAAGTGTCCATAAATAATTTAGTGAGGAACTACCAGATGGACTCCTCAGAAACCATTGCTAACTTTGAGGAATGGTTTCATCAAAATTCATCATTGATAGAAGCGCTCTTCAACAATTTAGACAATTTTAGGATGAAGGCGCTCATCTATCTTAAAATAAAATATGTAAAAATCGACCACCATACTGGACAAATAATAGAGAGGTTGGAGTTTCACATACCCTCCTCTCCTGCAACCGAAGTTGTAGACTGTGAGTCTTGGATAAATTTTCATATCCAAGGGTTAAAATTAAATATAGATAAATTTAACGAGCGTGATAGTGGACTCGTTTTTGATGGTATTGAGACCGCCATGATTAAAATCAGTTTATTAGGAAATCATAGTGGTCGAGGCTCCTTTAAACTTCCGAAAAATTTAAGAAATAAAGCAGCAGTCATTTCTGTAGATTGCGAATCGCAATGTTTTAAGTATGCCGTCCTCTCCATTCTCCACTATAATGATGTGCAGAATAGTCGATACCGCAAGAGTAAGTATCAACAGTGGGAGAATGAATTAAACTTCGATGACTGTAATAGTGACGATATGAAAATTAAAGATATAGAAAAATTTGAAAAATTGAACAACATCAAAATAGTTCTCCATGTTTGGGAAAAAGGATTGAAGGGTGTGCGCTACAACTCGCGTTCGAGTTGTTATGAACGTACAGTAAACCTGTTATTAGTAAAACAGGATGATAGTGAGGAATGGCACTACTGCGGTATTCCCAAAATCTCTCGCTTATACCACCACTTAGAAAACTCTAGTAGAGAGTTATATTACTGCGACAGATGTATTCGCCACTTTAGGAGGAAAACTAAATTTGAAACTCATTACGAATGGTGTAAGCGAGGTAAACTGCAAATGGAGCGCATGCCCAAAGATAAGGAGTTTTCATATAGAGAGAATGGTGATGAATTAAGTCCTCTTCGTGTCATCTATGCTGACATCGAATGTTATATCGATGATAACATCCATCGACCAGCAGCCATTTCCTGCTATGAAGTATGGCATGATCACTTTAGGGGTAGGCAAAATAAAATGCGCGTCTGGCAAGGTGAGGATTGTATTTACCAATTCCTACAATTCCTCGAACAGGCTGTAAAATTTCAACAAAAACATGATGGTGAACTCTATCGCAGATCATTGCATATGACAGCAGATGATCAAGCAAAATTTGATAGTTGCAACATTTGCCCCAAATGTAGGAAAACATTTGACGATGATAAGATTAAGAAAGTGCGCGACCATGATCACATCACTGCTAAATTTAGAAACGCACTCTGTTCAAAATGCAATTTTTCACTTAGGATGAAACGGCGTACATTACCCGTCATTTTCCATAATTTCAAGGGCTACGACAGCCATATGATAATAAAAGGAGGTTTAGGTCAAATGAAAGAGTGGAAGCTTGATGTAATAGCGCAAACGAGAGAGAAGTTTATGGCCATGACAGCAAAAGTGCCTGTCGATAAAACTAAAGAAAATAAGACGGTCTATTTTGATATAAAATTTTTAGATTCCTACCAATTTATGACTGCTTCACTGGCCTCTCTCGTGCAAAATCTAAAGTCTCTTCCACTAACACAAAATCTTAAGAAACAATACCCAAATCTAACCGATGAAGTCATCACACGGAAAGGAGTCTTTCCATATGCATATTTTGATGCGATTAGTAAACTCGGCGAGACTTCTCTTCCGCCCATAGATAAATTTAAAAATGATTTGACCGGCGCAGAATGTAAGACCGAAGATTATGATCATGCACAAGATGCATGGATAAAATTTGACTGCCATACATTTGGCGAATATATGATTGCCTACCTTAAGTTAGATGTATTTTTGCTGGCTGATGTATTTCAGGAGTTTCGACGAGTGGCATTAGAAGAAGATAAGTTAGATCCCGTCCACTTTGTCAGTCTGCCAGCCATGTCATTTAAGTCTGCTTTTAAAATGACTGGTGAGACCATTCATCTCTTACAAGATCCAGAGATGTATAATTTATTTGAGCGAGGAATTCGCGGTGGTCTCACATTTGTAAATAAACATAGGTTAAAATCTGAAACAGTAGGCAATGACCAGACTCATCTGAAGTATTATGACCAAAATAATTTGTATGGTAGTTCATTATCCAAACCGCTACCTCACTCTGAGTTTAGCTGGTTAGATGATAGTGATATTCAACATTTCTCCAACCCTTCTAACATACTAGCAATTCCAGATGAAGGTGATTGGGGATATTATTTTGAGATAGATCTAATCTATCCAAATAATATTAAACATAAAACCGTAGATTTTCCACTCGCACCCGAATCAGGTGAAGTGAGTAAAGATATGTTTTCCGACTTTATGAAACAATTTCATAAAGATTTAGAATCATGTGGACAACCCGACTATAAGCCTTGTCGCAAACTTTTACTCACCCAGTATGATAAAGAAAACTATCTAGTCCACTTTAGCATCTTAAAATTTTATTTAGAAATGGGTATGATTTTAAAAAGAGTTCACCGCATTATTAAATTTAGACAGAAAGCCTTCCTCAAGCCATATATTGATAGCAACAGCCAGAAACGTGCACTAGCCCAAAATAACTTTGAAAAAGATTTTTATAAATATAAGAACAACAGTCTATTTGGTAAGACGATGGAGGATGTTAGAAAGCGCGTAAACTACAAACTAGTTAATGATGATCAAAAGTATCACAAATTGACCTCATCACCTCTATTCATCGATAGAGACATTATCGATGAGGACCTTATAGGTGTTAAAATGATAAAATCTGAAGTTGAGTTGTGCAAACCCATCTATATTGGTCAAGCTGTACTAGATTATTCTAAGCTTGAAATGTACCAACTCTTTTATAAAATACTAAAACCATGTCCTCTCGTAAAAGAGGTTCGTTTGTTGGGTGGTGATACAGATAGTTTCTTCTTAGGTATTACCACTCAAAAAGATTTAAATTTCAATGAAGTAGGAAAATCTTTGGAAAGATATTTTGATACATCAAATTATCCTGCTGATCATCCACTCTACTCCATCAAAAATAAGGCAAAACTTGGCTGCTTTAAGGATGAGACAGCAGGGAAGGAAATAGATGAAATGATTCTCCTCCGTCCAAAAATGTATTCTATGAAATTAAAGGATAGTGATGATAGCATTAAGCGCGCTAAAGGCATATCAAAATCCATTGTGCAAAATATGAAACATAAGAATTTCAGGAAAGCCTATAGAAATAAAAATATAACGTTTGTCAATATGACAATCTTAAAATCTAAGTCGCATGAGATCAAAACTCATACTTTTAGGAAACGGGCGCTTTCAGCATGGGAGGATAAGAGGTGCTGGTTAGAACACAACATATCTCTTCCACATGGACATCCTGACACAAACATACCACCACCCAAAAGAATTAAACTCACACTACCACATTCAGGAGACGTCTTAGCATAATCATCCTTAACTTAGTATTTTGATGTTGATTTCTGTAGATAAACATTGTTGTTTTATGTATCGCATGAGATTGTTTTTTCCTTGTGAATATGTGTCCACATCTGTACATTCCCCATGTGATGACTTTTCCACTGAAAGACATTTTTCCTATCCCTGTATATTTCCACCCTTCACGAAGTAAAAAGACTTTTTGTATATAACAATGTTTATTGAAGTGCGCTCATGTATATATTTTCAGTGGATGTTGTATAAAGTCTGTTGCTTCACATTCATGTACATATTTCAATAAACATATCACAATGACTTCACTTTGTTTTCCGAAACACTAACGTTATGAGGGATTTAGTATCTTTCACATGGATGCACTCTTGTAAACCATTGGTAATTTTGATAGCAATAGAGGGTATAGTTTGTTTGACGACGGGATGATAGAAAATAGATTCAAACATCTTCTCGACTATTCCATATGAAGCGTCTTTATCATGAATGAAATCACGTAAAATGTATTCTTTTTTCTCACCAACAGAAATAGGTAGAATCAAATCACTTTGAATGTAAAGGTGCTGTTCATGTTTATCAAGTGTCATTGGTGTTTCTATACCAATCGTATGCGCAACAGCAAACACTGTTTGTAGCATTGAAAAACCAAAGAGTTTTTTCAAATTTTTACTCAATTGACATTGAATGTCATCACCCAGTTTCAGAACAACGCGTTGATTTTCAATTGAAAACGAAATGTGGTGTGTCTTTGCATCATATTTACTTTTCATCACATGCTTCAACTTCTGTTGTATATAAGGATTTACTACATGAATGAAGCTTTCAACTGTATGATATAGACGCGGCATTATATTGATAGCAACTTTAGATTCTTCATAAGACTGGTAAATTTTCTTGATGCGATCGCCATAGATGTCCACCCACCATTCATCATTAACTGAATCAGCTTTAGTGTGATATTCATGAGAAGCATACACCACACCGCTTCCAATAATAGGTGTATAATGTCTTACAAAATGACGCAAGGTTGGAGAGAAATAAACTGTAAGTTTGTCATTATATTTCTGAATAACCAACTTATTTTTGTCCGCCATAATTTTCTCTCCATACTTCTTACCCACAGTCTCATTCCATCGTTTTACTAACTCAATAAGTGATAAAGGTTGAACACCACGCTTTTTCAAAATGATGCGTTCTTCGCATTCTACAACATCTTCATCAAATATTTTAAATCTATAATGAAATTTGTTGATTCGATTTGAATAAACTTTTCTAACATTTGCAGTAGCAATTGACGTTAGATGTAGTCCATGACCAAAACCGAGATGCGGATAGAATTCACTATCCAACCTCAGCGTAAGACCTTTAGTAAAAGAATGAAAGCGGAGGAACTGTCTCCCACTCCAATGATAGATAGTAAACTCATAAGCTTTCTGATTTTTATTCTTCATGATGGAAGTATTACCACTGTTGAATGCCTTAATAATTTTCTCATTCCCAAATGGCTCATAAGAATCTGATTTTATCTGAATCCATTCATAGTTCCACTTTCCATCTGATGTTAAATTGTATGGGAACTGAAATGCATTATTCATCGTTATTCCATCATGGGTGCGAGGAGTTAATATCATTTCTTCCAAATCATTCACATTCTGAATATTGCTATCATAGCAAATACTAGAAACGCCAACCTCCCATTCACCTTCTAAATGCAGTGGGCGATTTAATTCTACTCGATAGTCTGATGGTTTATTTTTGGGAAATTTATTCATAGAAGCATTACTGGGCAAGTAGATTAGAAACGAGTCCTTATTTTCACTTTCCATATTATTCACATTGGAAAAATATATTAGCATACGTTTGCATTAACTCTTCATTCGGAAATGGAGTGTGATACTTGTCACAGCATCTTTATGAAAAGGAATCAACGCACCAGCATCGTCATAAATGGCAATATCAATTTGTGGGATGTAGTTTGATTTCAGCTTTGTATAATGCACTTTCTTGAAAGTATGCTCAGATAAAATACTGCAGCTCTTTGGCTGGTATGGTATCATTGCTAGCAATGGAGCTTCAACATCTCCCACACGTACATCTTCACCAATATTGGAATATATCTGAAAATAGTTAATACGACGCGATAGCGACATGTCTGCGCTAGCTTTGGTTACAGTACCACTTTTAAAGATATTTTGGTCAAAACCCAAAATGTCCATTAGAGTTTTATCCATAATTAGTTCAATACCTTTTCCACTTATAGTGAGAGACAAAGTACTTTCTTTTTCAGAAAATGAAATATGTTGCACTTCATTTAAATAATCTACAACCAATTTAACCGAAGTAATAATGCGAGGCATCAACACTCTTGTTTCATGTAAGAAACCACCAAAAGGCTCTACACACTTTCTGTATAAAGATACGGCCCATTCTGTATCAAATTGATTTGGCCTTTCACATGGTAAATGTTGCATATCAGATTTTCCATGAACAGCTGCAGAACGATGTCGTAAGAACTGATGAAAATCTTTTGAACAAACTAATACTAGATCATCATCATTTAATTTGCTTATTGCAATATGATTAGATGATTTGATATAAGTCAATGTTGCCACTTGTTTACCATCAACTCGAAGGAGATAATTAAATTTCTTCAATAATGTTTCAGGAGTCATGTTTGTCTTTCTTGGCTTAATCACAATCTTCTTCACCAACGTCTTCTCATTTCTTGGAATAAGATCTACATAATAAGCTTCCTCTCGATATATTAACTGTTTATGACCACTTATGTGGTAATTAACGTTAAAATTATCATAGCTTGTTAAGGCGCTAGCGAGGTAGCCTAAATCATTTCTTAAACTTGGACTTAAACCAACAATCCAATCTTTCTCAACTACATGATGTACATAATTATAATCATCATTGTGTGGAGTAAATTGGACAATATGTTTACACGCTTTATTCAAGAAATCATATATAAACTTTTTACATGATAAGAGATCTTTCTTTGACCACTGTGGAATGTATACTCGGCACCCCTTTTCACATTGATAAGCAGCTGTACGCCTCATATTAATAGTCATCACCTCATGATCAAAAGTATAGACACAGTTGCTATAAACAAGTTGAGTGACACCCACTTCCCAATTCCCATTTAGCTGTTGTGCATGATCAATGGGAGTAGAAAAGAGTGCGGCTCGATTACTAGTAAATCTCTTTGTAGCCGCATTGCTAAGCAAAATATGATAAAACGACATTTTTATATTGCTAATCTGCAACTTTGCATAACATCATGAAGACTTGGATTTTGGACTCTCTACAATATATCAGAGTTGATCGTGATGGAAACGTACATTTCAAAAATTCTCATGGTCATACATCAAGAGGAATTACATTAACATGGCGACAATTTGTCAACCTCAATGATATCATGAGGGATTTGGAATATTTTGAAACATTAAGATTCATCTCCTTGGGTGATCAAGTTTGGCTTCAACATTACAGAAATGAAATTCAAATCTACCATTCTCATTCCGCAAACTGTTTCTCATTTCGCAAATACAATTGGGAGAAGTATAGAAGATACATACATCGCTCCATCATGACATTTATTCGTCGTGAGTTCATCGCCCTACTATGCAAATCTTAATCAGATATGATTACCACGCACCATGAGTTGGAAATTAGATTCCCTACAACGTATTGAAACGGATCATGATCGAAACGTCTATTTCAAAGATTCAACTGGAAATGTGAGAAGACAGTTTGCTTTATCTTATCGTCATTTTCAATCTCTACATCATATCATGAAGGACTTGAAATACTTCTATATGAAAAGACATTCACGTATTGGAAATCGCATCTGGCTGCGCGTCAACAATCGGCGAATTCAACTCTATCATTCCCAACTTCATACTAACTTCACATTTCATCAAGGTAGTTGGGAAAAGTATAAAAGGAAGGTACATCGCTCAATTTACTCATTCTTTCATCATGAAGCGCCATCGCTACACCATCGTCAACATTCTCCGTCGCTTCAGACTCTACACCAAAATCGATCTCACAACATTACGCCAACAGCTTCCAAACAGCAAGTATTACCCGGGCCGTCCTCAAATGTTAGTGGTGAAGATGAACAATTCACGGAATCTTCAACTCTTCCCAAATGGGACTGTACAGATTCTCGGCGCCCTTTCTCATTCATCGGCGCAGTCAATGCGCTTAGAGCTACAAAGACTACTACGTCGGATATGGAAGAGGGAGAGGTGTGTGATGTCGAATCTGACTGTGGACAATATGGTGATCTCTACTCAATTGAGTGACAGTCTATCATTTTTGAAGATTCGTACCAGCAGTTACAGTTTGTGTTATGAACCCGAACTTTTTCCTGCAGCTCTCATTAGTTGTTGGTTGCCTGTGCATGTGGCAATCTTTCATAATAGTAAAGTGATCATTACTGGACTAAAATCTCATGAACAAGCAAATATGATCCTAGACTATCTCATTGAGTATGTACGTACCCAGCGGATTGTAAAATAAAAAACAATTTTTTCCAACATGATGTTTTTATTTCAAATCATGATAGAACTTACAAATCATTTTTTCATTAGAGGATGGATTACATGAAAAGTTTTGAATAATAGATGCAAATCGAGATACATGTAAACGTTTTAAGATGAAGTACAGTATAAAAGCACCACACGTTGATGAAAGTGGATGTTGTAGTATGCGTTCATTTCGCTGATATTGACGCGTATGTTTTCTCAACCACTGCTGTGTTGGTATATTTGGAGGTTGAGCAAGAGAGTCAAATAGTTCACCACGTCGGTCTTCTCCAATAAAGATCGCTTTCCAATGCTCACCGCCTAAATTCTGTGAATGAGTGTTTAGCACAATAAAGATGGGATAGTGATTTACTGCAGGTGGTAAGGTATCGAGTGAATAGACATTATCGAAAGCTTTCAACGTCGCTTCGTCTGCATTACGCTGCACTTTAGTCTTAATATCGTCAGCAGTCAACCAACTCATTAACGATTATACTGAAGAATCACGTCACGATACTTTGTAATTTCAATATTTGAATCGAAGACTGCATAAATTAATACATTGATCGTCTCAGGTAGTGTTCTTTTGAACGTCAAATCCAAACGAATATTATGAGGCACGTTCGCTTGACGATAGGGTGCACTAATATCGCTGTCAGCAGTTAAATCAAATGCATAAATAGTATATCCACTCTTAAACTCTTTCATAGTCAGTCCGTTGGTGTCATCCGTATTGTAAAAGCCAAAAACATCCATAAAATCAACATAACTGCGCATAAATTGATCTGAAGCAAAATCTGGTTTGTAGGGTGGACCAGGATGACTCACACCATTTACACGTAAAGCAATTTCACTTAACTGATTGTGTTTAAAATTGAAAGGATTCTTCTTTATATTACCATTAAATGCATCATTTTCAACCATTGCCACCATGAGGAGCTTCGGTGCTTCCGATGGAAAGAGGCCATCTTTCATGAAACTCTTTTGATCTTTCGGAATTGTAAAGGTGAGAAGCTTTGTATGCTGAATGGGGTAAATGGCATTTTGGCGGTTAAGGCCTTCAGCATGCCCTCTAATGACACTTGGATTCGGTACTACTCGACGAATGTAAAGTGCAATATCTTCCACATGAATTCTAAAATTGTCAACTTTAGCAAATGCATTCAGCGCAAATTCAGGCTTATTCAATGTCAGCTTGAGTCGCATGCTGGTATTACACAGTAAAAACTTTGACTGTCTAAAGAAGTCTAAATTCAGCGGACCATATAGCTGACATACTCTACTATCTTTAATCATAGCAGATCGCTTTACAAAGCCACTGTTTGTTTCAACATCAAATTTTCCTGCTTCATCTCTGTACCATCCCATGGCTTCCATATGACTTTTTTGTGCTGCTGGATGAAACTGTGATACATGATTGAAATATGATTTATAGGGATAATCGCTTTGACCACCTTCCACTTGCTGCTCTCCAATCGTTAGAGAAACATCACGAAGTAATGTAGTCAATGGTAAATTGTTCAGTCCAACTTTATGTGCATCGTCAATAGCAGTTCCATCTGCTTGCTGAATTCTAAACCTCAAATCAAGCATCGCATAACTCAAATCTATGTAGTCATCACTACCACCAGGAATAACAAATTCAATGGGGCCAGCATTCTCAGCTGTTCGAGGATGATAATCTACAATACTTGAACTAAGAATATCTGTCTGTATGGCTTGTTGATCGAACAAACAAAAACCGGAAGTTTTACACTCCATGATTAGAAGTTATAGCAGCGTCGTCGTTTAGCGCCTGATGAATGATTAGAGCCTCTGCGACGTTTGCGTGAATGCCTTTTGACTGAAGATCGCACCTTACCAGCTCCGCGATGTTTCCTCCTTCCTTTATTCATTCGTTTAGGTGATTTCTTTCCTTGAGTAACACCAGCAATGGTCTGCTTCAATGTTTTTAAACCGCGTTCCTTCCCACGATTCAACAAACTGCTCTTAAAACTTCTACCTCTGGAAAGATCACTAGCAACATCACCAGCAAAGCCAACGGCATTACTTAAAACATTTCGTTTTAAAGATCTACCGACATTGGATATGAGAGGTGCTACAACAGATTTCAGTGCACCAAGTATGCTACCTCCACGTTGGCGGCGAGCACCGATGTAAATTTGTCCTCCGCCACTTACATAGGAGGGTCGTGAATAAAATGAGGCAGTTGGATTCATAGCTCAAACCCTAAACATTGTTAGTTACAACTTTGCATGAATCACTGTCGATCACTTAGATGAAAGATGTCGGCACGACGCATCCAAGAGTTCATACTTGAAGGATAACCAGCCCATTTAACAAGACACCATTCTTCACCTTGCCGTTTTTTACATCGAATGATTTTCTCTACCAAATATGTTTCACTTTCAGTGACTACCTCAATCTCATCGCGGTAAAAGCTACCCTCAATTTCTTCATTATCGTAATCTTTCAACTTGTAGGTGGTCGGAGAGTCTTTTTGATTAATCCTTGATACTGTAAATACCTCCTCTGTCCAATTCGGAAGGTACCCTTTAGCAAAAACACTTTTCACTTTTGAGATACGAACTTTATCGCCAATTTTCACATCACTTTTTACATGAGTGCGTTTACGTTGGAATGATTCGCGCACTTTATCTACATTGTCAGCATTTACATCTACTGGTCTGAGTCCAATAGAACGATGGATAGAGTGATTGTAGGCATGGAGTGTATCTTGTAGAACCTTTGTCCAATTTTGTGTCAAGTTGGCAGTAAAATGTCGCCACAAGCGATTTTTTAATGTGCGATTAAAACGTTCAACGAGTGCAGCTTTATAAGCGCTCTTTACACTAAACAACTCAATGTCATGCCTCTCAAATAATCTTGTCACATGCTGATTTTCAAACTCTTTTCCTTGATCACTCTGAATTCTTTTTGGAATGCGACCTTCTCGAAAAATTGTTTGGAATGCTTTTGCTACTCCTTTCCCTTCTTTAGTTTTTAAAGGTTGAGCCCACGCATAACGCGAGAAAATATCAATGACGGTTAAAATAAAATTATTGCCCGAGTTATGTTTTGAAATGGAGGCAACATCGCACAAATCTGCTTGCCACTGTTCATCGATGTCATGAACAATATAATGGCGGGTGCGGTACTTCTTTTTCGCTTGTTTGTGGAGTGTATAGGTAGCCTGACCCTTTAACCATCGTTTCACTTGTGATTGTGGAAGACCACTCGCTTTTGATAATTTCTTGATAGATGCAAATCCTGCCGGATGTTTTACATCATAATAGATTGACTTCAAACGTTCAGTCGATGACGGCTGACTCTTTTTCCTCCTTCTCATCTTTTTTCTTTCTTGCCTTTCTACATTTACAACAACTGCAGCATTTAGCTTTAGCGGTTTTGCGATCGTGTTCACATTGCTTAGGGGTTTCATTATGAGAGCTGGCGCAGCAAGTGCAAGTGACAACGACATTCACCTCTGGCGGCTCATTACATGGCAAGCAACACATCTGCTTCATATTAATAGTCTGAGAACATGTATTTCCTAGGAGGAGCTGTTTTACGTTTTCCTTTTACCAGTTTTAGTGGCGATGTAGATCTACGTCGAGTTCTTCCTCTTGTTTGCTTAGTGAGTGTGGGAGGGGATGTAGCAGGTGACGTCTTAAACCAATTTGTTGGCATTTTCATCGCCTGAAGCATTGGAGTAGTAGCCACTGTTGAATCAAGTTCTTTCAATGTCTCATTATTTAAAGCAAATTTTGGCACATTATGCTTTTTCAATAGTTTAAGAAAGTATGACCAACCAGGTGGAACATAGCCCTGACGGCGCTTTCTACGTGTCGCATACTGAATCAAGTCTTCATAACGTGAAGCATCAATCACTTTATTTTCATCTGTAATGATTTCTCCTCTATCATTTACATTGAGATGGGGTTCAATACTGTTGAAAAGAGATATGGCATGTGCGCGAGATGCTAAAGGTGTAGCAGTCGATACAGAGTCACGCATCTTATTCTTCAAGTTTTTCAATTGCTCAACAGTTTCCGATTGTAATAATACAGCACGATGTGGATCTTTGATGTGAACATTTTGCTGATAATCTATTTCTTTCCTATACATTTGATTTGCAAGAGGTTGCTTTACTTGCTGCATGGCAGTCAATTGTACATATTCATCCTGAGGAATAACAATCATGCGAGAATAAGAACTCATAGTTTGTAGATAATCATGGGAGTTTTCAAAATATCACTTCGAAATCTAAATTCTTCCGGACACTCTTGCGTAAAGTCAATGAATAAGTAACCGTATGGTTTTTCAGTAGCTGCTTGAAAAATTTCAATTAAGGCTTTTGATCCTCTGGGTGCAACTTGTCGCGCTAAAATTTCAAATTGACTTTTATCTCGCGGATTCTTGAAAATAGCATAATAGTGTGTATTCAGGTTTCGTGTACGAGCTTCTTTTCCATCAGGAAACAAATTTTGTGTAATATAGATGATAAAACACCTTTTATGGTGTGCTGCGCGAGTGAACATATCTGTAACATCTTTTGAATTCTTACTTTCTTTTAATAAATCATCCAATACAACAACATCATTAGACTGAAGTTTATCCACTGGAATAATTCCTTCATGTCGAATAAAGTTGCGACTTTGCAATTCCTGAAACAGCGACGGTTGATAAATACCATAACACCAAATCACTCGATTGATAGGTTCCTTAAACAACTCCCTTCTTTTATCCAATAAATTCAGCGTGAAAACAGTTTTACCTGCATGAGATGGACCTGATACAGTCAGAACTTTATCACATTGAAGTCTGAAATCCATTTTATTACTTTGAGACTCAACATTTGCATAATTAACGCTTAGAGCCAAAGATATTTCCCAATAGGTTGCCCACGGCAGGAGCTATCATTGGAAGTATTGCTGAAAGGAAACCGCCCTTTTGTGTTAGAGTTTTCCTCTTTCTTTGAAGGGCGACTTTAGGATTGGAGATGAAACGCAATTTCGTAGCATATCGCTTAAGTAACTTTCGTTGTTTTGGCGCTAATTTCTTCGTCCTCAACTTCCTCACATGAGAAATAATTTCACAAATGAATTTATCGTTAGCATGTCGTATAGCATTGTATCGCTGATTTGCTTTCATTCGTCGGAGAGCTTGAATGGCTGAAGAAAACTTTTGACTTTTACGTTTCGTCATTTTACGTTTCGCCATTTTCCGTGTTAGTCTTTGCTAAAACCTATCTTTACCACATTTGCATAGGTACTAACTATTGCGACATAAGTGACACTCGAAATGAGCAATGTCACAGTGGTTACATTGGCAAAGTTGAATGCAATTACGTATGAAACAGCGTTGACAAAAAGCATGCTTACATCTCTTGAAGATGCGCTTTTCATTTCCATCCTTTCGCTTACATACATCGCAACACATAGTTTCACCGTTACTGATGTCTATAGCAAGTCTTTTTGAAGATATGAATTTGCTAGCCTTTTCTAAATAATAGACGCATGTACAGAAGGAATATACTTCGAGAGTGAGCAGACATAGCTCGAAAACCAGTTGTGCTACAATCAAGTACCACTGCATTTTCAATTTTTCTTTATGGAAAGTTGAATGTGAATATCTGAAATCGCTTCAATCACTAGACTGCTACCATGATGGTTAAATGCGTTAAGACGTTCAGCAATTTTTATCATATGTCTTTTAAAAAATTCTTCGGGGTGATCTACCACTTCCATTGAATAAGAAGCAAAATGGAAAGAGCGACTTTCCACCTCTTCCTTTCCAAAATGACTAAACTTAATTTTCGCAACTAATCGCGCCATGACAATGCTATCAGAGAATGTATTCATTAACTCTAGAAATAGAGTGCTAGCATCATCTACCACTGCTTCGATGTCGGTCTCATCTTTATGAAAATTTTATCACATAATCTTGAACAGCTCCTTTTAAACTTTGCCTATGAAAACGTAATGTTCCGCAGTCGTTTGAGAAAGACATGATCGCCCTTTAACTAACCCATCCATTGCATGAAAACAACAACTCTTCTCATAGTAACATTTATTGAATAACGGTAACAAGCATGCATTATAAATCAATGGTTTGAAAGAGATAAAATAGATACAGCTGATAACTATCATACAGCGAGCAATGATAACCATACAGGACTTTGGCAGTGTTGAGGTAAGGAGGAAAGAAGCATTGGTTATGAACGTAGCTACTACAACGAACAGACAAAATAGGAACACACAAATCCTTAAAACGTTTCGTGACTTCATGATAATGTTGATTCACTCTACTATCCCAAGGCGGGAGCAAAATATCATCAATGATTAGATTGGGAAATACTTTCCTCTCCTTACCAGGATTATTACAAAAGATGCGTATAACATTGAAAGCAGCTAACCATCGTTTAAAGTCAATAAGAAGAGCACTTTCACAAGAAAAGCCATAGTCTTGCAAATATTTCAGATTAAGTCCATGAATGTGTTTTCTCGCCCATTGATCAACATTGGGATCGCAGTTGGCATGTTGATGATAGACACTAACAATCTGATATGTCCAATTGTTCATAGCAATAGCACTGAGCTCCTGTACAGGTTCACCCTCACAATCCATAAAAATGATGATAGAAGCCTAAAACGGAAATTTACACATCTAAGGAAACGTTCTATAACATATTACAAAATGAAGAATTACATCGATGCTTTTCACGACAAAATACACAAATGATATGATGGCAACGAAGAAGTAAAATGTATCTAATAAGACCACGTCTACGACACTCAAAGCACATAAGCGAATTGTCATAGGGTAGAGTTAGGAAAGGACTAGCAATTCTCCTTCTTTGATTTGCGTTTTGATGTAGCATTCTTCTCCGACTTGCGCTTCGTACCACTGCTGTTAAGGATTTGATCAATTATGTCGTCCACGTTGGTGGGTTTCGGAATATATAGGATGGATTCCATATGCATGGAGAGAGAGGCTATTTTATTATCCTTGTGTCGACCATAATATAGCCCATTCACTTTGAAAAGGATATCCCAAGTACCTTCTCCGAGCTCATCACATCTGATGGGTATTGAATGATCTCCCTCCTTCTTATAGTAAGTACACCAATGTGATACCGGTAGGCAAATGTGATTACCAATCCCAAATCTTTCTATAGGGAGTATCCTTGTCATCTCTCGCCTTCCACTCTTGAGCAAGAGGAGTAGGAATGTCCATATTTAATGTCACGTACTCCTCAATAATATCAAGTTGGTGGCGAATGTACGGACTCACGGGGATCAGTATGTAGTCCCCATACTGATTGTGCATTATCTTGACATCCGTGGAAGGGAGCATTCCCGTTTGGATTACTACGCTATGATCATCATAACGCAAGGCTTGTTTAAATTTACGCTGTAGCGGTGTAGGATTATGTACCTTGGTTGTTTCTTCCACTGGCCTCAGTTGTAGATGATCTGACCGTAGCGAACCTTGTAACGTTTGACCGCCAATTTTGTCCTACTAGTGCAGCAGATGGAGTAGATGCCTGAAAATGAAAAAAGATTGTATTAAGTTTACGTTCAAGGGAGGAGAGAGAGGGAAGTAGCGACTTACCATTTTAGT
>CAJQUW010014266.1:0-27890 GCA_907163375.1 Prostheceraeus crozeri
TACATAATGTACTGATGGTTGCACTAAGGAAACAATAAACAAGAAAACTGTTCATACATTTTAAGAAGGCCTCTCTTATATAAACTTGGTCTTCTCACCATTTACGAGCCAAGATACAAAGCCAAAAAATGTGGGGGGGGGGGGGAATATCGCAATCTGTAATGCCATTTTGTTGATTCTGCTTATTCCTGTCATCATTGTCTTCTCTGAAGATGCTCCCCAATGCGCGGACTTCCTTTCATAATTCCTTCAAGCAACGGAAATTGGACAGACCCACGGATTATCTGTACCCAGGTGTAAGTCGTCTTTCTATCTCCAAGACGCACAAGCTTTTCGACCAGTGATGCGCCCGCGTTTCCTGTTCACGCAAACTGGCACATCAAATGCCATCTTGATAACAATTCACAGTACATGAATGAGAGAGGTAAAACGTGACCTTCACGATTAGTCTCTAAGTGATTTCGCTTCTGTATCATTTTTAGACATTCTTTTATATTACTATTATTTTAGTCAGTAGAAGTCACTTTTTGCTTCTTATATTTTAGGAAGACATTTTAATGTCTAGTGCACGTGAACTGAAGGTCACGTTTTACCTCTCTCATTTATGCACAGAAATAAATTGTTTATCTAAAGTTGACTAGAATGGGAATTGACTCAAGGTCGCGGCACATCCGGGGGAACTAAGTTGGGGCATGAATGACCAATGAAAAGCTTAGAATCGCACATGTGATTGATTCTAACCCAATGATACAGTCGTTGGCAGGTGCATCTAAGTGAAAATGCGTGCGATTTATGTGCCACTAGTGTGTATTGCATGAAGCTTTACTTCCATTCTAGAGGTTTTATTGTTATCAATTTCTATGCATTTATGTGCTGTGAATTGTTATCAAGGCGGCATTTGATGTGCCAGTTTGCGTGAACAGGACCGAAGCACCGGTCGAAACTTGTCGCTGGAATAAAGACGACTACACCGGTCAATCGTGGTTTTCCCTCCGTTGCTTGAAGAATCATCATTTCTATGCAGCTTTATCCAATGCCAAAACAAAATGCAATTGCTGATAAACTGATACAAGGATGTATTAGTAACTATTCAATTCATAGAGAAATAAGCTGTTAACATGTTAATATAGTCACCTTCTTTGCTTTAAGCACGGTCTCAGCATACATTATGTATGCGTTAAACTGATACACTTGCAGCAATGCTTGAAAATGTCAAATAAGCTGCATCATTGAGGTATTCTACCCATTGCAGCCCTTCCGAATATCTGATTGAGCAAAAACAAGTCATTGTAATCAAGTTCAAACATTTATAAATTAAGAAAGAGTAGGCCTATTACTCAATCAAAATCTTGCATTGGTACTATTCAACATAGGTCACACGAAAGATGGTCCAAAGTGAAAAAAGAAACGGATCTTAAAAGCCTTGTCATATGATCAATTCTCATACGATGATGAAAGTCATCCCAGTAGCCATTTATAATAGAATATAATGCTTACTAATTTAAATTATTAGTTAAAGTAGTCATAATGAGGACTGATGGCGTTCTCCAATCCGCAAGTGTACAAAGGCAATGCTACTGTAACCATTGGATTAATCAGTTCTTAAAAGAACTCAATGGAGCTTTCTCGTGGCAACGAATTAAAATTGATCAGCTTTTGCCCAATATCTGGTAAAAATGGAACTCTTAAGACTTGTAATACTACTCATTCTTGCTGTTAATATACTAATACCATAGATTCCAAACACTGCCGCATACACGTTCAAAACAGACGTCTAATATACTGTGCCGACTACAGATGCTGATAGTGGAAATAGAATAAGACAATGGTCACCATAGGTTAAGGAAATTAAAAGTGGATATTGTAAAACAACAGGAAACCGATGAATAAAAATTGGAAAAGTGGAGGTAAAATATGGAAATACAACGATGCTACTACACTGATTACAAGTGAACTATATCTGACACTACGCAAAGTGGATAAGTGGAAAGTGGATAATGGAGGTAAACAATAGAACTACAATGACACTCTACTACACCGAAAGCAATGAAACTATACACACTATACCTAAAACTACACATCGAAAAAACTATTTCTTCACTTGAATTTGTTATCGCCAGTTTCTTCATCCGTCTATAGTACTTCATGTAATTCCACATTTCTTCATTTGAATTACAATACATCGACCACTACTTCAGCTACCGATTAAGGGATATAAAACATAATACTGCAGTCCGTCAGTCATGAGCAGGTACCCGTCTAGTTGTGTTTCGACCCCTAACCAACAACGATTCCAAAAAATTTATTGTCAATCAACATGGAGTTTCTAATTAAGAGAACATTTCTCAGTGTATAAAGAAGCACGAAATGACTAAAAATGAAAATATCAGAAAATATTTTGCAAAACATCTCTACACAGTCGCACGACTGGAATATTGCAGAACCAAATTGTCAAGATGTACATCGATTTGACACCACATGAGCTCCGGAGTCAGGCACATGATGCATTGAGCATCCGACTAAAATCATGGTGTTGGCCATACAATAGAATAGGAATGTGTTTATATTCGTTGAATGAAAATCATACAAGCATTCATCAGTACAGATATTGTACGTCTCTTAAGGCATTACAATAATACACCATTCAAATGTTCATAAGATAAAGTCACATAATTGCCATAAGCAACATAAGTCAAAGCAACTATAAAATGCATTTCTAAATGAGCAGACATAGTGTACTATACATGTACATATACATTAATAATACAAAGAGGACTAAGAAATCCTCACTCTGTCATTGTACTGGAAGTAAAACCATGGGAAAAGTGAGTGAAAACGCCGGGAAATTGAACAACTTGGCAGACAAAATTGACCACTGCGTGGCAACCGTGATGGAACTAAAAGATGCAGAGAGTGACAAGATGAGCTCTCACAAACCTTTAGAAAATTTAAACCAGCTCTGCGAACGCGGTCAGACATAAGAGGAAAATTTACACAAATACAGTCCTTCCCGCAGATTGCTCTGTGAGCTCTTCGCTGAAATCTCTCTAACTTTTCGATCAAGGCAGCAGGAATACGACCATAGACAGGGCACGAGTACAAAACATTGATGTTATTAAATCATGGTAAACAGTAATAAGATCTTTTGAAGAAAGGACCGTTTTTAGTTTTCAGACGAGATAAAGTCTTTGAGATGCACACTTCAAAAGATCAGAGAATTGCAATTTCCATGATAAAGAGTCGGAAAGCGTAACTCCAAGAATTCGCATTGAGTCAACAGTTCTTAATGATACGTCGAAGCTATACTTATTTGAACGGAAAAAGAACGACGAATGATCATTTCTTTACATTTCCCAATGTAAAGGGTCAACCCTGAGTTTCGAAAATGAACCATGATGTCGACCATAGAGTAAGCATGGTAACTCCGCATTTATTAAATCCCCAATGTGTACACACTTTCGATTTTGTTTAATGAACTCAAGGGAGATACAATCGGAATTGTTTCAAAATGTGAGATAGATTTTTGCAGTTTTGAAGAAATTACAACGGAATTGACTGATCATGATAGCAAAGCAGAAGGAAATGATACTATTTTACAGATTGTTTGTGTCATGACAGCCTTGGAGAGGTAACATTTGCTAAATTGGCAACTCGATGACCTGCTATTGCTTTCATGAATTAGAAATATGAAATTTCAGCCAAGAAAGCACAATAAGATGTCGACTTTTTCATGAAGACTTCCATTACAAAACAATTCATGAAATTCCATTGATAATCAGTTTAATTTCCGCTTAGTTAGGATGCTTATTAGCAAATATTCATTCATTTTGATATCCAACTTGTTTCATACTACTTACATAGGAGAGTCATCTCGGTAGTATAAAAATTGGCAAAATTTTGACTTTTTTAAAAGTGCTCAAATAATTTTTTGGACCACGGGGACGTAATCTCCGCAAGAAACTGAATCTTTTGATGTAAAAATTTTCACTGTATACAGACACTTTTTTGAGTTGACACTGTACCTATATATTCATACTCTATGACACAAAAAATGAAAATGACTAATAACAGTTAACATCTTATTTCTCTATGAGTTGAATAGTTACTAACACAACCTTTTGCAGAATGATTAGAATCATTTTAGATTACTCTCAACAAGAGAAGCTATTTTCGAGAGGTAAAAAGAAAAGCAAGGAGTCATCAAAAATCAAAAACAAACAAAATGCCACAGAGGTGACTAATAGTGTGTTATGATTAAATATGCTGCATCACGCACACTATCTGCAAGGTAGGCATATTGCAGCTACGAATGAAAAAGCAATTTGAACCCATACAATCAAACCTGGTAGAAATCGTGTTTTTTTTTAGCTAAAAAGCGAAGAAAATGAAGGGTGACTAATAATGTGGTACAACATTCCATATAAGTAGATTAAAAAACAAAGTTATTATGAGAAAATCCAACAAAATTTAAGCCTATGGGTACCAAGTCATTCAGGCGAACCAGATGAGCGCGGTCTGGTAGCCATGAAGGTCAAACCATCTTCAATTGAGAAGAAATGTTGGTTACTTTTGATGAGCCGGTTTCGAAGCGAAATTTATTTCATTTGGTAGCTCACAGTGCTACGATCAAGTTATTTTGGCAATCTTGGGGGTTTCCAAGAATTTGGGATGCGCAGTACAAGGAATGAGAACTCACCGTTTACCGGAACTCGCACCTAATATAGTCAATTTAGAGATGGTTAAGACTATTGCTATAACACCACTCAGAGTGAGTGTGGCCATTGGCCTTCTTATCAGGCCGTCGATTTTGTTCAACAGATGACCGTCCATAAATTCTTGACTTACAAAAAATCAACATAACTTAGATCACGTTGTTGCTTTCTATCGTAAAACATATTTGCATGTTAACCCTTTCATTCGTATACTGTGTCCATTTTGGCAACATTTTGACCCGCGCAGCAATGTTGATTCCATAACGGCAAAAATGTAGATTTGTAGTGGTATTTATCGTATTACTCAATGTTGAATCCCACCTGCATTAAAGCTATGATATCATATCATAGACTTCCTGTTATACACTATCAAAGTAACGACTTCCTAATTTGTTAAAATTTCCTGTCGTAAGGATGCAATAATTCACTTAAAATTAGGGTGGGCCTAACTTGTCCATCATTCTCATATAGAGACCGTTCCAAATTTTCGCGTTAGCGCTCTCCAAATGTATTCATTGCTCCTTCAACCATTAATTTCCTTGGTATTTCATTCATTGATTCTACCCTAAGAATTGCTGTTGATATTGGCTTGCTTTTCAAATTTCAAACACACGTTTTAGTTTGATGCTCTGAACTCTAATATATCTCAATTTGAGTGAAGTAGATTGAAAACTTTGTTGGTGACTGTTGAATTAGTGCCAAAATACATGTTTTATTTTTGCACTGCTGCAGTGGAAAAACCATTTTGAATTTTATAGGAACGGATCGACAAATTTTTTCATTTTACCCTTAAATACATTGTCAGGAAATGTTAGACCCCCATCTTCCTTCCTAAGCGTGGATAACTATGCACAATTTGGCTCGATTTTGACCCTCAAAAATCTTTCTTCGCCTTTGTAGGAAATGGTATTGAGATGAAGCGCTAGACCTTCTCATGAGGTCGTGGCATTCACTAAAGCTTTGTATTCCAAGTTTAAGAATTAAAAATTTCTCAAAACTTTTTAATTGATCGCCTCACACTGCACTACAGTAGACTACAGACATTTTCAATTGGATTGAAGTCTGGTGAGCAAGCGGACCACTTCAAAGTTCGCATGCTGGCTTGAGCTTTGAATGAATTAGCTATAGACAACTCCTGTGACAAGTGGCGTTGTCGTCCATGGGAATCCAGTCACAGGAAGGATCACTCAATTGAGAAGACAATGGAAGAATGCGCCTTTGGAAGCATTCACATATCCATCGGAATTCATGTTGTCCCTTTGGATATGGAGTTCAGGTCGGCCATTCATCCATGCAGCCAAATCAACAATCTTATACCTCCTTGATTCACAGTCAATGTCAAATGACCAGGAATTGCATCACCTGCAGACTCTCAAACGGCCATCGCGACCTCTGAGACAGACAGAAGCTTCATCACTTCAAACAACTCGATTCCCTTGAGAATGCCAGTGGCAATGATGGATCGCCCACTTCAGTCTCAAGTTCTTGTGGTTGGCAGTCAATTCGAGCCCTGATGGTCACTTGCGGCTTTTGAAGGGCTCACTTTTCAGGCGACGTCTCACTGTAATGGCAGAAACCGTCGGCTTTCGAAGTGAACTTCTCAACTCGGCTGAAGACAGAGATGGATTGTTTCTTATCTACCAAATAATCATCCGATCTGTTCGAAAAATGTCTTTCCTTGCCGACCGTATCAAACTTTTCTGGAAAGGAAGAAAGCTTTATCTTTCAACCTGTGGACGGTGGTCTTTGGGACGCCTACTTTTCGGCTAACTAGCCGTTCAGACTGCGTTCCTGACATAAGAGTAGAAACTTTGCCCTTCAAAGATACTTTCATAAGCTTCGAATCAATCATCATGACATAAGATGAATTCAAAGACGAATGGAAATTTTGTTTACCACTTATCTGGGTCAACACTTTGCACTCACTATGCAGACGTCCAGACAGCATTGATACTGAAAGCCTGAAAATGACCTTGTTATCGCCAGAAGATGTAGACAGCTTTTCAACAATCAACAGAAAGAGAAAATTATGCAATGACTTTGGGACAGCATAACTTGTCTAAAAGTGCACCTATTTCAACGAGCAATGCATGAAAAGAAGCTCAGAGAAAATCCTTTCACCTTGTGTCTGATTCATTGTCATGCTAACATATTTTCACAGTGAAAATTTGAGATTTCTAAAAGTGGCGATATTCGCATTTTGACTTCAGTCCACTTTACACATTGACGAATACAAATGTACAATTGTCCATTGAAAAGCTGAGAGCACAAGCTCTTGAATGGCTTGTCAATGTAAAATGCGACTGAAAGGTAGGAGAAAAGATTGAAGTTTGATACAATTTAGGTGATCCTTTTTTTGTGATCAACAAGGTCATTCAAAGCTTCTCTGTTCGAAAGTTCTTGCTCATCTGGCATCTCGAGTTCGCTGTCGCTGTTGTAGTAATATGTCTTCTATTTCCCCCTTTTGTAATTCCGACTCACCATTCATGTACCTACACGGTGTCTACATTTCATTATTAGAACATCGAGGCAATTGAATCACAAGCTAGAACATTATTCATGCAACCCGCGTACATATAGAATCCACATTTAATTTGCATTAAAATCACATAACCTGAGCATCGATTCACAATAATAGTCAAGCAATTTTCGGGTTATACCATCGACCAATTGACAGGTATGCCGTGGGTATGTGTATTGAGGACATCCCCACAGCTCCCACAGCGCTACTGTGGGGATCCTGAAGATTTTTGACATTCACTAGACGCAATCAGAACTGACATCATATCACACAATCAACTTCAATGTTGAATTACAAAGTATCACCCAGCCTACCCAATTCAACACTTAAAATGCATGAAATATCAATGCTGATCATTTTCACATTAGTAATACACGTTCAATAATTTTGAAGTGGAAGAATTCTGCAATTCTTCTTTACTGCAGATCCGAATGGAGACTTAGAAATATTAGCTCTACTCAGACAAAATTACTTGTGATATAATTAAGCTTCTTGATAAATGTGATTAATCATCATTAACCTAGATTTTAAACTATTACGATATAGAAGACCTGTTGAGTCCAGCCCAAAAAGCAAGACACATGAAAATGTTGAATGATTTTCATCGGATACATGAACAGTGTGATGAAGATTTCTCACACCAAATCATTCAACTGCAAGCCATCTACTCGCATTGCAGTCACAGTTATAATGAAAGCTCAGATTTTTCACCTGTCCACGACTTGTCAGAACTTTTATTTTCATCTGATAGGCATTCTTAAATGCACACTAAAGTGTACCTCAATAAATGGCTCATTGTGCTGCATTTCATCACCAATCACCATACACAAATGGGTCAACATCCTCCAAATTCTTGTGCAATAATTCGGTGACATGAGTGGTCGA
This sequence comes from Prostheceraeus crozeri, assembly GCA_907163375.1. Taxonomy (NCBI): domain Eukaryota; kingdom Metazoa; phylum Platyhelminthes; order Polycladida; family Euryleptidae; genus Prostheceraeus; species Prostheceraeus crozeri. The sequence goes on from CAJQUW010014266.1 coordinate 8,119, forward strand.
GAAAATCAGGATGATTTTCATCGAAGTCTATATCTACAATAGTAGATTAGATTGACTCAAAACTTCTTCATTCGCCACTTGTATATAGTTGATTTCTACTGCGAAGCTTTCTAGAAACTTTCTGCGAAAATGTGTAGACTTGAGATACATAAAGGCCAAACTCTGGAGATAGAAGATGGAGATAGAGTTATCAATGATTGCTACATTAATTCAATTAACGAATATTAATCGGGAATATTCACACATATGAACATGGTATGATCCACTGAGCAATAAACGATGGCTTTTGTGAAACATACTGCACTTAATTACGATTGTCTACAGCGAGTAATTTAAGCATAGTACTTTTGAAATGAATGTATGTATATTTTCTGAGTATGCTTCGCATAACATGTAAACATGATGTAATGTAAGCTTAGATTTGATTTTACTTGATGAAGACTTGGTTGCTTAGTGTTGTAACAGCGAATCTCAAAACAGCAAACGGTAAAAGGCGAATATAAGAAATATCGAAATTTCAAAATAGCGAAGTATATAAATAGCGTACTATGCAATGCTCGAGTGTTGTGCAGAACTAAGTACATACTCGTATTAATATTTCATCTCAACATTTTGATAAGGCCATGTTTCCTTTAGCATACATGTAGTGGTTGAATTTTTATACAAATGTGTCTCCTTTAAGGGAGCAGTAATGCAAAAATTGTGCCCCTAAAATAATCCTGTAGCAAAATTAAGTAGGATCGACATGGTCAATAATTAGGTGAAGTGAACCAAAACTGCAAAAGTGAGTAAAAGAGGAAATTTGAAGAACACAAACTAATCAATAATCGATCTGTTGTAAAAGCAAAGAAATAAAGACAATGTCGTCATCCTACTAAAAAGAAAAATTTCGAAGTAGAATTACGTATACGGTAAACTACGTTATAGTAGTTTTATGGAAAAAGGTTGTCATGTCTCAAGAATCATTGAAGAATTAAGAGTGGAATGAGAAGAACCTATGTAGACTGTACGTGCAAGCTGGCAACGGACGACAAAAACTTGCGAATCAGTTAAAGAATGCCTATCTGCTAATGCAACCAAATGATTCAGGCAAATGTAAATTTGTGAGTCAAATACGTGTGCATTGCGGACTCTTTTCCTTACTTGAATGAGCATTTAGTTAAATTTTTGGCGCAATGATTTCTAGGTGGCAAGTCAGAATAGGCCTATACCGATTCAAACAATGATTCAAATATCAATGCCCGCGGCAATCTCGCCAACTGAAGCCACGTGACATCGAAGAACCGTCTGATTTCACTTTTTAATTTAAATATCTTTCGACCAAAACTTTAGGAAGAATTTTCTGCTTTTCAGAATGGTGTAACTTACGATTATTGACTGGATTCAAAGGAAAAACGCCTTGCGGAGCCGTCAGTACACGTTATTACTATAATAAAGTACTGAAGAAATGTCTCTCTTTCAAATTTGGACACTGCTTCAGCAATGCAAACAATTTCAAAACTTTAAAGGAATGCGAGAGAAGATGTGGAAAACCGAAAGGTAGGCTGGCAATGCTGTTGAAGATTCTTCATGCAGGTATTTTTTGATTCTACAATCGATTCGAAATTTGATGTTAGCAGAGCCTCGCTGTCTTGTTTTGTATGAAATGAAGTTCCAGGTCTTTTCTTTTCAATCCTTCCTCTCCATGTCATTGACAGCAAAAAGTAGATAACTTTTAGTGCACGAGCTTGCCTCTAAAAGAATGCATTTAAGTTAACCACAATTTTGAGGTGCTCAATCACAAGATAATTACACACTAAATGTCAAAAGATAGCGATAGAGGAATGCGAGAGAAGATGTGGTACCTCAGCAAGCGTTTTTCATTCAGAGTGTGACTGAACGAACGCCGTTCAAAATTTTCATGAACTTGTCATTCACTGTTTTTATTCCGCACTCGATTTGTCTATCTTCGTGCGAATTGAAATGCCAGGTCCTTCCTCTTCAATGACTCTTTTTTGTGAATGGAAGAAATTTCTTCATTTCATGGACGGGGCGGTGTGCCCCAGGGCCCCATCGGGGTTCCTGTTACCGTGAAAATGTATCATGCTGTTTTACATCGTGGGTGATGTTTAGGAATAACTGCGTGGGATTCGCTCTGTGAAGTATTGACTAAGCTTGCGAGCGACGCATTGCAAATTGTAGTTTCTTAGCTGCTGACGATGCGATCACGGATAAAAGGAAGAAAGAACAATTATCATTTGTAGTAAGGTTGGACCTTGGACTTTGGATCGACCTTATGGGTGATCGATACAAAGCTTGGGTTTTTCTATAATTCCTGAATACTGTATATGCAAATCAGGTCATGAAAATTTTATATTTTGACCTGAATCTTAGGAAAACTACATGATAAGAGCATGAAGTTCTGATTTTGTTGTAAAAATTCCACTCAATTTACTGAATTGAAAAAAAATACTTGCGGTTATTAGCTTTATTTCATTTTGGGCTTGACAAAACCGCACATTGTTTGCTTAAATTTTGTTGCATTCGTGCATATTGAATTTTTATATGCTTCACAATTATATTTTATATCTTCACAGTTATCTTCGCACCCCTAAAATGTCTGTGGCAGTGGACATTCATCCAAGAATAAATTCATTCATAGGCTAAATTGAAGGAAAGCTTTATAACGTAATACATATATACTTAGTCCTTTTCGGATATGCGCGGAAAGGGATGCGATGGTTGCTCGGCTATGCGTAGACAACACAGCGGGTTACAATCGCGTGTTTGTGAAATCGTTCCTTCAGCCTACTACATGCACTCTTTGCACATTCTTTACCTCAATCTGATTTCCAATGGTCTGTCAGACTTTCATCCAAATTTCTGTAGACACGATCACCTCATTTCGACACTGACTGTAACATCTGCAACTTGTGAAAGACCGTTTTCGGCACTCAAACTGATCAAAAATCACGTGCGGACCACGATAGGTTCAGATCGATTGTTTTATCTGATGGTTGTCTCATCTGATTCAAAGCGTGCTTCTTGCATCGATATAGATGATGCTACTAAACATTTACTGAGAGACGTTAATTTGCGAGCTGGGATTTCATTAAATTTCGATTGTCTTCATGCTTGTTTAGAAAAAATATCCTCTATACATTATTTTTCAACATTAGAATGAACGTCTGAAATCATTTTAGTTGGTTTTTATTTACTGCTCTATATGCACGAGTGATAGATAAGCGTGTGTAACCAAGCAATCGAAGTAGGGAACAAATGCGTGTACCGAGGCCAAACATTCAGCCTTCTAGACAAAACTCAAGGGAAAGAAATACAAAGAAGAATCAACGCGGGATGGACAGCATTTGTGAAACATAGAGATGTATTCAAGAATAACATGTCAATGTGCTCGAAAGGAAAAGTGTACAATAGTTGCTTTTTGCCAGCTATCGCCTATGGATTAGAAATATGGACACTAACCTCATTCATGGAGACCAAGCTTAAAGTAACACAAAGAAAGATAGAACGAAGTATGATCGGAATCAGCAAGTGGGACACGAAGACCAATGAATGGATAAGAGCGCAGATAAGAATCAAGGACGTGGTGGAAAAAGCAAAAGGTAGCAAATGGAAATGGGCGGGACATGTCGCAAGAATGCAAGACAGTAGATGGACTATCAGATTGACAGACTGGACCCCACGTTATGGGAAAAGAAGCAGAGGCAGGCTAGAAACGAGATGACATCGACAGGTTTTATGGATAGCCAACATGGAAGAGACAAGCTCACTATCGAAAAGAATGGAAGAAGTATACTGAGGCGTTTGTCCAACAGTGAAACAGAACAGGCTGATGATGATGATGATGGTACACGAGTGATCTCTTGTTTTTTCGACTTAGCTGATATTTAAATGTAACTAAATGTCATGTAACTATATAGTCCTTCATTATACATATATAGCCTAAAGGCCAATGGAGTCTAGTATGTATATGGCAATCAATGATGCGCTTCACCCATTATAAAAGAAATCGCAAACTGTTGCTTGCATTAAAGACCAATATTCCTACTTGTTAAAATTTACAAGAACATTCAGCGACATTTTTGCAATATTCCGACGTAAAAGACAACTACAATTTCTTTTCGGTATGTATTTCCACAAATTTGCGTTGACGTTGAATTAATTCTATTTCAATTCCACGCGTGTAAAAAATGGTCATTAACCAAAGAATTGGTAAAACAAAGTTCTACACATGGCGCAAATCCTCCAGTTACCGAACATTTCCATTCTCACGCATTGACCTTGTTGAGATAAATCGCGATTTTGAAAATATCCCCGCGTAAAATCTGCAGGTTAGATTCTATAGAAGAATGATTCGATATTGAAATCAGGTTACTTTAATGTGGACGGATATCATTATCCTTGACTAAAATAATTGTCACGAGTCGATCGAGCCTGTAGATCGAAGTTGAACACTCTATTTGGTTTGTCTTCATTCCTATTTTTCGAAAGGCATTGATAATATGAACCACAGAGTACTGTAGGTATGAGCCATAGAACCTAATATACCTACTCTATGATAGGAACCCTTAGGTACATATTTTTATGTCATTTTTGATTAGAAATTCTGATATAATATACGAAATGATGTTAAACGACTGGGATGAATGTATTCAATAATTCAATTTCAGATGTATGCAAACTGCCCATGGACAAAGGAATCGGGACACCGAAGTCTTGGAAATTCTACTTCAATCACCAGAAGAGAGGTTGTCTTCACTTCGTATGGGCTGCACCAGGTGGCAACATGAATCGGTTCAATACACTGGCTGAGTGTCAAAAGAGATGCCCCACAACGCAATGGGGTAAGACATTTGTGCTTATTTTCCGAGAAGTTTCTTCTTTCAAACTTCAGAATTTGAATTCGAATGGATGATAACTCTTAGGCCGCTGTCACACAGACTGAGGCGTCTTCCATCTTTCATGTCACTCGCCTTTTTGCACATTCTTCATAAAGCGTGAAGAGACGATTTTCATTTGCCATCTTCCGCCTTCCAGCGTCCATCTTCCATCTTCCACGGACCACAGTCACACTAGGGAAATTCATTTCCGATAAAATCATAGCTATTTTTTACTATTAACTGTTGCTATGACTACTGTCTAAGCTCTTCCCTTCTTCATCTTTGACCGCGTCCGACATGGTGAACGAAGAGCTGTGTTCTGATACGTTGCTTCTCTTCGCAAATCTTAGCTTCCTATATCTTCCCTCAGACGTTACTTCACGTTGTTCTAATTTTAGAACAGTCTCGCGATTGATGCCTGATGGATGATGGAAATGAACTTCATCAGCCGCATAACTTCGTGCCTTATGTCCGATGGACGACGCCTTATGACTTTTCCTGTGTGACAGCGTGATGGACGATGGAAGATGACTTGTGGCTGATGACTTCTTCTTTGTGATCAGTTGCATTCTGTTCTACATGCAATTTCGATCTTTTTGATACATAGATCGATATTCTGAGTTGTTGTTGAGCTGTTAGGTAATCGAAATCATGCGAGCAAATTCGGGAATGACCCAATTGACAGTCCTGAGTCGTTTGTGATGGCGAGCAAATTCATTTTGATGTCCCATGAAGTTAGCATTAGTTTTATCATTAATTTTCGGTTGATTTCGACCCTAAAAGGCATTTTCTCTGTATTTGAGGGGCAGGAGGGATTGGAAAAGATGTGACCAAATTTGGAAATGATCTGTTTGTTGATACTACACTATTGTTGATGGCGAGGAAATTGGTTTAAATGGTCTGTGAAGTTAGCATCAATGTTATCATTAACTTTTGATCTTTTAGTGCTTTTTTCTCCTTTTTCCTTTAATTTTTTTTATTTTGGGGTGTTGATGAGCCAATGCCTGGCAGGAGAATGCACTTGTACGTGAATTTTGAGACCCGAGAAAATTATCTGAGAAAATGCTGGAGTTAATGCTAACTTCATCGCCTTGAATTGTCATGTTTCCAATCCTTCTCATGTTTTTGCAGAAAAATGCAATGTACCTAAATTTTCTCCACCGTGCAGAGGCGCCTTTTGGCGATACTATTACAATAAGATAACCAAGCAATGTGAGAAATTCATCTGGGGAGGATGCAAGCCCAATGCGAATAACTTCAAGACATGGAAAGAATGTGTGAAGAAATGTCGCGTTAAGTATGGTAAGATTTAATTCTGAATGTGTTTTCTCTTGATATCAGCAGAGTGGAAGCAGGACATTGAACGTTAATACAAATTCAAGCCTGAATTCTGACGAGCTAAATTATTGACACCACACTGAACAGTCTGCAAATTTAGATTGTGGGGATTTAAACGATGTGAATAATATTTCCATTTTCTGAATTTATCACGGAGTCAGATATATGTACTGTACATTTGACAGATGTTCAGACTTCAATGTGAAAATGGTAGATCGTGTGTTCCCTAATACGACTTTCCTCACGCAGTGCGCGAGCTTGGCCAATCACGTAAGCCTAGGAAGACATATCTCTCCACCTCTCTCTACCATTGCATACAATTGCTGAGATACATTCGTGTCACCTTTAGGGTACCAGCGGCAGCCGAATCTATCTCTTGTGGTTAAAATGCCTGCAAACTTTGAATAGAACGGCCCTCCTCGAAGATTGAAAGCTGCACCAATGAGATTTCAGATGAGCTTTATTGACAACCAATCAAATTGAAGAAAAATACGTTGTAAATTTTTATCATATCTAGGATATTGCTCTCCTCATTGATAAAGTCAGCGGTGTCATCTAAAATAATTCACTTCAAAACGATTAGATTTCTGAGTTTCCAGTTCAGATTTATGTGCAACATTGTGGATGTAAGCTAGTGCAATTTGAGATTTGCATTTAACAAGTCAGTGATCTTTCGACGGGAATTCATTTAATATCACTTTAAACACACTACTGGTAAATCGCCTAACTTGATTGCAAATCTCAAATTTACCCGGGCATGACTGCAACTTTAAATAAAGTGTTATGTCGATGTTGAGAAATCTGAACTAAGACTGCTGATGATTCCTGATATTGGATGAAATAGCAGGTATTCAGGTTTGTTCCCATTTTTCGACTGAGGATGTAACTCAGTATTAAATTATTCTGTTTTCATAATGTAAATTTGTCCAAGTTAACTCTTGTCACGTTGGGAACGCGCCCCGTTGGGGAGACCATTTTTGAACCTCTCAAGAACTAATAAACTAAACAGCGGAATCAATTCAGAATAGGTACAAAATATTTTTTGGCACGGCTAAAATACTGCAAGCATGTTTATTTTATTTTTTTACTTCGCAAAAGTGAAAAAATTCTGTTTTCACATACTTGAATTACTACTGATACATTTATAAGTAGCATGAGTAAAGCATGCACAATTCAGAGAATTGTGTGCACTCTTAGATCATCCACATATTTCACTCTAAACCGAAAGAATATAGCCAAAACCACCATATGACATTCTAGAAGAGAAAAATACTCACATTTTGTATCATAAAAGTCTTTCACTTGACTTCCAGTGAACCAAATTCAAAAATACATTAACACATACGTAAAAAATAAGCCGCTGATGAACGAAGCGTCAAGCACAAGGTGTTTAATAAGCTACAGCAAAATTTCCAGAGGGGAAAGTCACAGGTCTGTGTTTTTTTTCAACCAATAAATGATTATTTCTTACAGCTACACTTTCGTAAGCAAAATGGAAGACCTGAACATGAAATCGCTGGTGCAATCTAGGTTGCACACCTTGTGACCTTGTTTGTCTGCCTCAGAGTATTTTGTTAAAGAGTTCACTTTGAACAGGGCAGGAAAAATATAAGTGATTGGAAATTAATTGCAAGTAATTGATTGGATCAGGCACCGAATACTCCAATTAATTGCAATTATTCTAAAGTCAAAGAAGCGATGTTTTTTATCCTTTATACCAAATAATTTACATGTAATGGCCTACACAGTCGATAATGTAGCATTCTGTAAACCTACTCGCATTTAAAACGAAGAAAAGTTTGAGTGTAGCCTAATGCGAAAGTTGTTCTTAATAATCTATAGCCCATACACATTATAATAAGATGTAATCATGACTTATTTATAACTATCGTATTTTAACAACCCACAGATTATAAATTAATTCAATATAATCATTTAAACTTTAACTTAAAAGTCTTTAGCAAAACATAGCGGTATATGTTTCTGTTTCACATATTCTAGTGATGCTAGATAAATTCTGATTATGATAAACCTAATGAGACACATACTATCGCGATGTTAGAGTGACAATGCTTCACTGTTTGAACTAAAAAACATTTCGATCGTAGAATAGAAGAGAATATAAATATCAATAATCAGTCTAATCACTGTTATCAGTAGATTTGCATGCTTTGTCAACGAACATATATTGTGATGCAGAAAATGCATGAATGTGATTGTAAGTAAATCCTATTTCTGTAGTGCTTTAATGCACTTTCGTGGGCCTATGTGCTATGGAAATTACTTTCTAAACATTTATCAATCAAGTGTCAATCATACAATCATTTTTTCGAAAGAGCTTCCTAAATTTGGCAGCGATAAAAATAATTGAAACTGTCAATTAATTGCGATTAATTGATTGCTCATGTTATCCAATAAAATGAATTGATTGCTTGCAAAAATTGAGACTAAATAAATTGCAATTAAATTTTTTCCAACCATTGAGCTCGAGGCCATTCCATGTATGCGGCGTAATGAGACAACAGTTGCTAGTATGGAATATTGATGGAAAAGCAGAAAGATTTATGCTTTGCCTATTGTTACAAATCTGCTCTAATTTACATCTGTCATCTTAGAACAAGTGTTATTCACCGCCTATAAGTCGAGTTTTTTTACCCAAAATTCATTTCAAAAGTAGGGGCTTCGACTTATAGGCGGGTACCATTAAATTTATAACATTTTTCTTCTGTTGCCGCAGTTACCGGTGCGCGCGCAATACTCAATGCACCGCTATTCATATTCATCGGTTCCTCCTCATACCAGTACTCAGCTCAGACACAATCATGCCGAAACGACAATGAACATCCTACGACGATCTGCTCCCAGACGATGTTGACTGGCATGACTGAACTGTGCTTTCGTTATTATGGACTGTGCTAGCAATGTAATCGTTCTTTTTGTTTCAATATTTCACCATACCGGTATACTGAGGTAATTAAAATTGTTTTTAAATTGTAATTAAAATTATAACTGACGAACTTGACTCTACAAAAATTTCACCTTTTCACCTCGTCTTATAGGCGGGCCTATGAAAATATACCAGTATTTGGGCGGCAAAGGGGGGGGTCGATTTATTGTCGGATCGACCTATAGGCGAGTATATACAGTAAGTGTGTTTTTCAACATGATTTCATGAAAGATATCGTTAATATGAATTGATGTTTATCAACTTGGTTCATAAAGTAGAACTAACGAAACGTCCTGTTACAGTTGCTAGACAAGTAGCAACGACGACAACCTCGTGGAGCATAAAATTCACAATAAATCTGATCTAGTTAAATATCTCTCTATCAAACAAAAAATTTTCACGACTGGTACTACCGAAAAAAGTTATTTGACAGTAGTATGTAATACATATAATTTTTTGCTATGTGACTTAAACCTGCTCATACTAAACACATACGAATGAAGACCATTCATCGGGTCTCGTATATAAAACATACCAACAACTCGTATTTCAGTGTAAAACACACAAATCACAGATAGAATAGTTCGCATCGCTACATACCAATCACATACGAAAGTAAGTGAGATATGGTATGAAAAACATACCAGATCTCTGTAAATATACGAGAATCTCGTATCAGATGTTAGTTTCAAATTGTATGTGATTTTGGTATATGTTTGTATGTAATTTTCGTATTCAGCGATTTACAGTGATAGGCGAGTACACGAGTATACGGTAAATGTGTTTTTCATCGACTGGGTGTGATGCCTGTATACTTTATTTACTGTACTGAGAATTCAGTGCAACTCCCGTTTATGTGACGTACATGGTTTATCGACGAAAATTGTTTTCAATACGCTGCACTTTCTGATTATGAAGAAACGTGCGACTACCTGAGTCGAATCTACAGCGACTTTAAGTTGAGAATGGACAAATTCTCCTATTCAAACTGTGTTAAGTTCCAAAGTTTCTGCCCACCCATTAAGTTCAGCTCGACCACCGCAAATTTCTGCTCCAGTCATCTATAGCATGAGCGATAAAAATCAAGTTTTATGCATTCACATCATGTGCCAGGTCACCAGGTGAACAAGGAAATCAATTTGAAGTGACAATTTTTGTCTCATAGCATCAGTCAAGTAATTGATCATGGGAGTTTTTGATGGCTGCCGCCCTCGCATAATAACCGCACCCGAAATGTAGTCTTTAAGTAAAGTTAGTTTAAGTAATTTAATCTTTAAATGTAGTCTGATAGTAGCTGTGGCCATTATTCGAAGAAATATGGTAGTTTAGCACTTATTAAGATATTTGTTCACTGTTGAATTTTCATTTGCTGTCTGTTCTCTGTAACGGATATGAAGGTGTCTAACATACAATGCTTCCAATATAAAATTCGTTGCATGAATTACAAGTCATTTTGTGAACGACGTTTCTTTCTAAACTTCTGCGCTTTCTGAAAGCTATTGCACCAGCCAATGTGAATTTTGAATTTCGGATCAGTCTGTCTGATGATTAGGTATCACATAGATGACATAGATGTTGAGATAAGATGTATTACTATAGACCTCCTTCTATCACTCAGTTAGGCACATTATCAGACTCTTCATAAATTAATTTATAATGATCAAGATCGCAAATAATTTGCCATTTGCGGCAATGGAGACAGTACATTGTAGATGCACAGTACAGTATGTTCCAATGGGATTTCAATGCTTAAAGCAGATAAATGTCCGTAAAAAATATCTATATGGCATAAGAACCCTAGGAGATATCATTCGACATGTAACCTAGGGACATGTTTATAGCACAGAGAAACCATAGAAATGTATGGTGAAAGCTCGATATTGTACAACATCTATCACTTAATACAACTACCGGTATATCAATTTCAGTTGGGCCATAGAATGAGGTTATGCTAGATATTGTACTCATATTGGAATCATTGACATATCTAACACATAACACACAATTCTCCCATCATCTGTTTTAATCCACTCTCAAAGCTGCTGAATTTGCATCGGGTTATTCTATATGATGCGAGTGGAACTGGAATAAAGATATAATTCCATGAAATGCGAACTTAATGAATATAAGTAATATAAGTATATAAATCATATTAAGTTATTTACAAGTTTATATTTTTATATATTTTCTTATGGAAGTTATGTAAGAATATAAGTTAATGAATAATTCAAGCGGGCTTTATTCTGACATCTTTGAGCAAACTGAAATATGCCGATATCTGCTGCCACATCCGCATAAGATATAGATAGTGATCATTAAGTTGATGAAACTTTTATTGTAGATCCTTTGTCAAATTGCCGTTAGGCTAATAAGGAAACAGGTGTAACCACCAGTAAATCCAGTCTGGAATGTACTATTACAATCATGTTATACAGTATAGAGTCTGTCTGCCATTCATTTACACATTACAAGGAGGTAATGCCAACAGATTTACTTCACTGGCAGCCTGTCAAAGGAGATGTCGCGTCGATCCCAAGAGTAAGTTTCAGTTTCGTTTCAGATGATGCAATTATTGAGTACTATACTAAAGAAACAATAAACTCAAGACGTGTTTTCATGTGGAGATGAAAGCCATTCGTATATAGCACACGTATCATTGTTATAGTTATAGGCCATTATTAGTAAACTTAAACTTTAATGCATCATTTGTAATCTATTGTGTATATCAGTGCCATCATTCATGATGCCGGTGTACTGCCTAATTGTATATGCCATTGTTGTGCTATGAAACTTCCGGAAAGCAGTTATCTACAACATATGAATAAATAAAGGAATTAATAAAGCTCACATATACTCGGGAAGGCAACATTAGGCATGGAGCCTTTCTTCTGTGTGGGCCCCGAGTTTCCATTTATTCCACTATGTATTCTTTTGTGCGCTCTTTGACGTGTTTGGCCAAGAATTTGCAGGACGTGCACCATTTAAAAGTCTCGAGTTTGACCCGACCCTGGGTTTGAACTATGTGTCTCCCGAACGTATAGCGAACACTCTACCGATAAGGCCACGTGTTGCCAGAATATTTATTTAGTTTTGATCTCTAGACGTGAAACTGATCCATTGGTACTTACATCTGAAAATTGTTTGACTGGTCATTGCACCAAAAAAAGCTGCTCAACAAAAAAAAAAAAAAAAAAAAAAAAAAAAAAAAAAAAATAAAATGAAAAGAAAAAATAAAAAAAAAAAAAAAAAAAAAAAAAAAAAAAAAAAAAATAAAAAAAAAAAGAAAAAAAAAGATAAATAAGAAAAAGAAAAAAAAAAAAAAATAACAAAAAAAAAAAAAAAAAAAAAAAAAAAAAATAAAAGCTGTACTGGCATTTTGGACACATTTCGTTTGCTGTGTCATTTCAGAATGGGTGTGGGATTTTACGATTGAGAGTGTGTGGTGTTGGTGTTGAGTTTTTTTTGTTGAACTTTGGTTTTTTTATTTGTTGTGTGATTCTATTTTTTCTTTATTTTTTTTTGTTGATTTGTTTTTGTTTTTTTTTTATTGTTTTTTTTTGCTTTTTTGATTTTTTGATTTATGTATTTGGTTTTATTGGTTTTCTTTTGGTTTTGATTTTTTTTTTGTGTTGTTTTTTTTTTTTATTATTTTTTTTTTGATTTGATTTTTGTTTTTTTTTTTTTTTTTTTTGTTGATTTTTGTTTTGTTGTTATATTTTTTTTTGTTTATGTTTTGTTTTTTTTTTTTTTTGTGGTTTTTTGTTTTTTTTTTTTTTTTGGTGTTTGTTTAGAGTTTTGATTGTGTTTTTTTTTTTTGATTTTTTGCTTTTTTTTTTTTATGTTTTTGTTTTTTTGTGTTGTTTTGATTTTTGTTGTGTTTTGTTTTTTGTTTTGACTGGTGATTTATTTTTTGTTTTTTTTTTCTTTTTTGATAGTTGTTTTTTTTTGTGATTGTTTTGTTTTTGTTGGTTTTTTTTGTTCTTTTTTGGATGATTGTTTTGGTTTTTTTTGGATTGTTTTGATTGATTCTTGGATTCAAAGGGAAAAGCCTTGGTCGGAGCCGTCAGTACAACGTTTAGTGTACTATAATTAAAGAGTACTGAAGAAAATGTCTCTCTTTCAAATTTGGACACTGGCTTCAAGCATATGCAAACATATTTCAAAAACCGTTTTAAAGGAATCGCTGAGAGAAAGATGTGGAAAACTCGAAAGGTAGGCTTGGCAAGTGCTGTTGATGGCTCTCTTCATGCAGGTACTTTTTTGTGATTCTACAATCGATTCGAAAAATTTGAGGTTAGCAGAGCCTCTGATGTCCCCCCCTTGTTTCGTATGAAATGAAAGTTCCAGGTCTTTTCTTTTCAATCCTTCCTCTCCATGTTCTATTGACAGAAAAAAATAGGGATGACGTTTAATGCACGAGCTTGCGTCTTAAAGGAAGGCAGTGAGCATCTTATCGTGTTTCCTTTAGACGACAATTTTGAGCAGATCAATCACGAATAGATCATTCTCATTCCGAGGTTGTCAATACAAAGTGGGTATAAAGTAAAACGTTTTTTAGCATTTTCTGCTTTCAGTCACTTCTTGACAATCAGTTGCCCTTCAGTGTATGTGGCTGGGTCCCAGGCCTTGGCCTTGAAGGCTCCCTCCCTTGTTTTATTCAATTTGACCCACAGGATGATTGCTAATGATATACTTACAATGAGATTCTTTGTAGTAATCATTGTGTAGTATTTACCTGAAGCAGATTTCTCCAAGTATTCAAGGCTCTCTCCATGTCAGTTATGATTACTATTCAACAATACATTCTCATCCATTTTATGTGTGCTACTGCCTGAAGTCAACCATTCGAAAGCGTCTGGTGCATAGTTTAAAGTATAGAACCGTAATTAGAACAACTGCTTGTGCTGCTTTTTTTGTACACAAACTGCCAAGTGTACACTTAGGGGCCATGGGTCTTGCGTTTGATACGGACGCGTGAATATTCCTAGTTTCCACCTGAGAAATCCATGCAAGCTTATAATTCATAATTGGCATATATGTTCAACACCAACTGCAAACCTTAAGCACTCAAGAATACTTAAACGTAAGAGCATAATTTCTATTCCTAATTTTCTAATTTTCTAATAAATTTTGACTACTTGCATCTACCTACTATTATTGCGGGGGGGGCTGTTGAATGGGGGTTGGGGAGGTGGGGGTTGGGTGGGTTGGGCTACCATTATTTGCTACTATTTTAATGCTCGGAATCAAGATTTACAATGCTTCCACAGTATCGTGTGCTTCACCACATGACGGAAGGTCCTACACAGGACCGAAATATTTGGTACAATATAGTCTTTCCTCATCAAACGGGTCAAAAGTTTTTTGGTTCCGTGTGCAGAGTGTATGACATGCGTGTCTAGACAAATTTCGTCCGACCGCTATTTCGATCGCCATAACTGACTATGACTACTTACTCAACCTCTTATAACCGCAATCAAGCCAGATCAGTTCTTTTCGTAGAGATGTTAATTATAATCGACACCTGAGCTCTGAAATCCATGTGCGTATATTATAAAAATTGTCTATATAAGAATTACAACATCATGAACTGTTTGGAGAAATTTTTTGATGATGTTGAGTGGAGTATAAAACATATCTACTGTAAAACCATCCCACAGACAGAAATGACAGACAATTTTCCTGCTTCTCAGACAACATTTATCCGATCGGATGGACTAACTTGTATAATTGCGCTCACTGCATATTATACTACTCATTAATACCAAATAAACTTTTATGAAAAATTTTTAATGGTTTTCTTGATAATTTTCAATTCTGTTTAAATATAATACATCGAACAAAAAGAAATCTGTGTGGTCACATGAAGTCATGGTGATAGCAGTTCTCGATGTTTGACATTTTGATATCATATGATTCAGTTGATAAAATATTCTTTATAATTTTTAGGGGTGTCAGTTGTAATCATGTAAGCGATTGGGTACTGTGGAGCTGCAATGAAGTGGATGAGGGAGATGGAGGATGTAGTTAGGTGTCTAAATGAAAGATTCAGGTGTTGAAGCGCATCAGAATTAGAGTCATCTGCGCAGATAAACAAAATATTTAATTCTGTTGTTGAAGCGCATCAGAGCCAATACTTTCTGTTTGATATGAATATTGGATCTACTTACTACTAATGATGCAGTAGTTAGTAAACTATAGAAGGCACCTATTTTCTAACAAAATTAGAAAAATGGACCGTTTTGTGATATTGCTTTTGAAAATTGTCCGATCAGTTTGGCTGTCACTTGGTTGTGTGCAGTTTACGATGTAGTTGCCAACCTAATATTTCTAATGCTGGTATTCACACTTTATATCTCGCCAATATTTCAAATTTAGCAAATCATAATTTCGAATTCCCACTTCCTACATTCATTCAATGTTGCAGAAATTGGATTGCGAATCTCTTTATTGTTTGCATGGCAAAAATGACGTTGAGATATGTATTGAATGCCAATTATGAACATTGAAAGTTTCATAAGATAGAATTTTGTAGTGAATAGTTTGAATGCAAAATATTTTGGCAATTTAGATATCACTGACAACTCTAATGATGGCAAGTGTGAATATTTTGAAACCGAAACCACAGAATCAGTTTTCAGGCATTAAACTTCAATAGATTTATCAAACATTACGGACTTAAGGGTCTTCATTATCACCCTTCAAATTGGTAAACAAAATCTTCGCCGTTCCAGTTTCAAATATTCCGCTTCCAGGAGGGAAATTTCTGGTTTTCAAACTGAGGATGATGATAATTTTAATCAAACGCATCCAGTTGCTTATGTCATCTGGTTTTGGAGAATATTCTGGATGAGATCTTCTTACTTGACTAAAAGAATAATTATAAAATTATCTCAAAATAATTTAATTGCTCTTTCCAGATCCTTGCAAGTTGCCCAAAGACGTAGGAAATGGCCAAAACATTCCAATGGAAATACTACTTTGATTATCAAGCGAAGGGCTGTCGTGTCTTCGGATTACCACTGGTCAAGGTGGCAATATCAATCGGTTCGTATTCATTAAAAGACTGCTCAGGATAGATGCCCTACATCGCAAAAGGGTAAGACCAACTGGAACTTAAATAGTTGTGACTAGTCCCTGTACATGTACTGATGCGTTGTATATCAAAGCATATTTTCTCTTTATTTTACCGATACCTGAGATATGAGTCATTCTTCACAATACTCAATGCAATGACAGCGTGGATTGACAAACAATTTTCAATCACAACACTAATGTTTTTTATTCACATTCACTACTCAAACTGTGCACTAAATTATGAGAAAATTAGTAGCCAATTACACACATAGGAGCTCAGCATTGTGTAAAATGAGTCGTTTCATGTACACATAGCATCCTGTAGTATTGAGTAAAATTGGCAGTAGATGCTGTTGATGTACATAGTTTTGTTTCACCTTATTTGATATGAATGCAATGTCCTTTTATTTACAGACAAGTGCAATATGCCCAAATTCCCAGGACATGCAAAGGTAGCATCACACGCTATTATTTACAACAAAGTGACACAACAATGCGAAAAATTTACTTATGGAGGATGCTATGCAAATGCAAATAACTTCAAAACGTTGGAGGAATGTCAAAGGAAATGCAAGCCTGTTGGTGAGCATTAGTTTTAAATATCATAAAAGACTACGGAAATGATTTTACATTAATAGAGTTACATTGCTTTGTGCCGAATTAACTGACTAATAGAATTCTATAGATGATAAAATTTCATATTGATTTAATTACTAGCGTTTATCTTTTTCATTTTTGCATATATGAAATGCATTCTTCAGAACAAAGCCAAAGCCTTGAGACTTTACATTGCCAATTATCATTACGCAGGCCTATATAATGCTTGCAATCAAGATTCAATGCCAGTTCGAATACGAGTGCCTAAGTATATTAGCTTCTTTCGAAACTTGATTTCAGTTCTCATTTCAAGTTCGCTGTTGGTTTTAATACCAACGTAAGTAAAATACACTCGTTCTCACTCTTATGCATTTCCTTCCATTGCTCTGCGGATGAATTTCTCTCGCTAAATTGTACAGTATGTCAGGCTCTAGGAATGTTTAGTCAAAATTCAAAGACTGATAATCCCTCGCTTTTCTTGCTATGCGACTAAATAATGAAATGAAGTATGAAAATAATTAAAATATTTCTATGCATCATATGAACCACAATTTGAAAGCTTAGAATTGCATATGTGACTAATTCTAACCAATCATACAGTGGTTGGCAAGTGTTTCTAATTGCAACCGCGTACGATTTTTGTGCCGTTATTATGCATTGCAAGAAACTACATTTCCGTTCTAGAGGCTTTATTGTTATCTATTTCTATGTTATGTAGACTTGAAGATTTTTCATGCCGATCAGACGTTGAGATCTATGTATTGCATAGAAATAGATTGTTTATCTGAAGTTGACTAGAATGGAAATTGACTCAAGGTCATGGCACATCCGGGGGAACTAAGTTGGGGCATGAACTTCCATTCTAGCCAACTTCAGATAAACAGTTTATTTCTATGGTTATCACATTGCAACTTGACACCGCCCGCTGTGTGATACTTCTGTTTTCTTTTGCCGCTACGTTGAATTGGATGCCTATTGTTCGATTGCTATGGCAACGTGTCAGTAGATTGAGCCACTTCATTGGAATTGCAACGAGGTCTCCCTTCCAGTCAAACAAAAGAACATCTGCATAACTCTGTTCACGTTTCACTTTCTAAAAGAATTTCTAAAAGAAGAACACAACTGGAAAACAAAGGTAATAATAGCTGAATTCGTCTAACGCATACAATCAATAGCGCAATAAGATATACAATTTGGTGCAATGTCATTCACTTGACGATAGCCGTCTGAAACCTCGCGTTTTTAGTGACATGTAACACTTTTAGTACGCATCTGGAAGTGACATGTATCAGCAGTCAATGATAAAATGTCGATGACAAAGTTATACATTTTATCAATAAGTAGCTTCTACTAGTATGTTTGCCGAGCAGGGTTATGAAATATGCATGCTTGGTTGATTCATAATCTTATTTTTAATATGCTAATAGCAAGTTCTTGTTTAACTGAATGCAGTGCTTTGAATGCTATCCACTAATCATTTGAGTTAGTGCGGTTACAGCTGTCGGAGCAATTGCATTTTTTCGCTATTTATTGTGAAGAATTCACCAGACATTATTATAAGTGATCATATGCTCCTCCAAAGTAATCATATGACAGTTTCGACTATAGCTTAAGTCGGCTGTTTGCTTCATCCGGTAGATGATCAAGTTGTCAACTTTGCAACTCCCTCCTTCTCTTCTATTGTTTTAAATTTTGAAAATATTTGTAGTATTTGAGTAGGTTGTACATTTTTAATCAGTAACCGGTACAGCAGCAAGCGTCACGCCATTTTTACATTTACTGATGTTGATTTTCCCACACTTCACTGAATCATCCGGTTCCTTTGTACTTCATGACGGAGTAGGCTGCCATCTTATCGGCTCTGACCAGCACGAATGACCTGACCGAGCGAACCCGGCTAACCTGTGCATAGTTCAAAAACAGGATATATGACAGAGAGCCATCCTCTGCTATTTTTGCTATGTGGTTACAGGGTGAATTATAAACGGGGGTTGACACTTGCAAGAGAGCAGCAGTTCTTGAAATTTTGGCGAATTCCATGCACATGAGTAAAACTTTACTGTTCGCTGAACTCTGAGCTTCACCACAAGGACAATCTTGAATGCGGGGTTTTCAGCCTCATTTCCACTGTCTTGCTCCACAAGAAGTCTCTTATCTTTCCTTTCCGCTCATAGTTATGAGAGTGACATGCTGCTCTCACTGTTATTTCACTTGCCAATTTGACTCTTTTATACAAAGCGTGCTTCTTCGAATGGTAGCCTATTAGAAGTTTTAATAAGTTGCGTGGTGGCTATATCACCTACTGATGATGTCATCCATGTCTGAAGAATTTTCTACGGTAATCTTCGTGACATTCTTTCATTAACCACGTTTCATATTTGACCATGCATCTCCTGCTATTCTTTCACTTTTCCTTTCAATTCAAAATGCTTCTTCTCGCTGAGGCATAGTAAAAAGCCATTTTGAAGGTTCGAATCTTCTGACACTTGATGCAGCATGTTCAGTCACCTGATGGAGTTGTGAGTTATAGACTATCACAGTGGTGGGCAACCAAGTTGGGATAGCGGGCCACAAGGAGTGGCCCGTGAAAAGGTTCGCGGGCCACCAATTTTAAAAGGCAGCAGTATATATAGGCTTAATATTATTCTATTCCGTACTTTTAAGTGCACATATGGGCTGCTGTGCCGTACGTGCATATACGCTGCAGTGGTCGTATTACATAGCAAACTTTTACATGTAAATGTATACAGCAGCATTATACGCAAACAATTTGTTTAATATTAAGGAGTGATGATTTTTTTTCTACAATTCACGTGAGTATTGAAGAGCGAATAGGCCTATGACAAATCATGGAACTTTTTCTTTTGTGTAATTAAATGTTAATTTGACTTTTTTAATTAAAATTTTTTTAATGGCATTCTTAATAATTTTCA
>CAJQUW010014267.1:0-213341 GCA_907163375.1 Prostheceraeus crozeri
GGTGTAGCAGTCGATACAGAGTCACGCATCTTATTCTTCAAGTTTTTCAATTGCTCAACAGTTTCCGATTGTAATAATACAGCACGATGTGGATCTTTGATGTGAACATTTTGCTGATAATCTATTTCTTTCCTATACATTTGATTTGCAAGAGGTTGCTTTACTTGCTGCATGGCAGTCAATTGTACATATTCATCCTGAGGAATAACAATCATGCGAGAATAAGAACTCATAGTTTGTAGATAATCATGGGAGTTTTCAAAATATCACTTCGAAATCTAAATTCTTCCGGACACTCTTGCGTAAAGTCAATGAATAAGTAACCGTATTGTTTTTCAGTAGCTGCTTGAAAAATTTCAATTAAGGCTTTTGATCCTCTGGGTGCAACTTGTCGCGCTAAAATTTCAAATTGACTTTTATCTCGCGGATTCTTGAAAATAGCATAATAGTGTGTATTCAGGTTTCGTGTACGAGCTTCTTTTCCATCAGGAAACAAATTTTGTGTAATATAGATGATAAAACACCTTTTATGGTGTGCTGCGCGAGTGAACATATCTGTAACATCTTTTGAATTCTTACTTTCTTTTAATAAATCATCCAATACAACAACATCATTAGACTGAAGTTTATCCACTGGAATAATTCCTTCATGTCGAATAAAGTTGCGACTTTGCAATTCCTGAAACAGCGACGGTTGATAAATACCATAACACCAAATCACTCGATTGATAGGTTCCTTAAACAACTCCCTTCTTTTATCCAATAAATTCAGCGTGAAAACAGTTTTACCTGCATGAGTTGGACCTGATACAGTCAGAACTTTATCACATTGAAGTCTGAAATCCATTTTATTACTTTGAGACTCACCATTTGCATAATTAACGCTTAGAGCCAAAGATATTTCCCAATAGGTTGCCCACGGCAGGAGCTATCATTGGAAGTATTGCTGAAAGGAAACCGCCCTTTTGTGTTAGAGTTTTCCTCTTTCTTTGAAGGGCGACTTTAGGATTGGAGATGAAACGCAATTTCGTAGCATATCGCTTAAGTAACTTTCGTTGTTTTGGTGCTAATTTCTTCGTCCTCAACTTCCTCACATGAGAAATAATTTCACAAATGAATTTATCGTTAGCATGTCGTATAGCATTGTATCGCTGATTTGCTTTCATTCGTCGGAGAGCTTGAATGCTGAAGAAAACTTTTGACTTTTACGTTTTGCCATTTTACGTTTCGCCATTTTCCGTGTTAGTCCTTTGCTAAAACCTATCTTTACCACATTTGCATAGGTACTAACTATTGCGACATAAGTGACACTCGAAATGAGCAATGTCACAGTGGTTACATTGGCAAAGTTGAATGCAATTACGTATGAAACAGCGTTGACAAAAAGCATGCTTACATCTCTTGAAGATGCGCTTTTCATTTCCATCCTTTCGCTTACATACATCGCAACACATAGTTTCACCGTTACTGATGTCTATAGCAAGTCTTTTTGAAGATATGAATTTGCTAGCCTTTTCTAAATAATAGACGCATGTACAGAAGGAATATACTTCGAGAGTGAGCAGACATAGCTCGAAAACCAGTTGTGCTACAATCAAAGTACCACTGCATTTTCAATTTTTTCTTTATGGAAAGTTGAATGTGAATATCTGAAATCGCTTCAATCACTAGACTGCTACCATGATGGTTAAATGCGTTAAGACGTTCAGCAATTTTTATCATATGTCTTTTAAAAAATTCTTCGGGGTGATCTACCACTTCCATTGAATAAGAAGCAAAATGGAAAGAGCGACTTTCCACCTCTTCCTTTCCAAAATGACTAAACTTAATTTTCGCAACTAATCGCGCCATGACAATGCTATCAGAGAATGTATTCATTAACTCTAGAAATAGAGTGCTAGCATCATCTACCACTGCTTCGATGTCGGTCTCATCTTTATGAAAATTTATCACATAATCTTGAACAGCTCCTTTTAAACTTTGCCTATGAAAACGTAATGTTCCGCAGTCGTTTGAGAAAGACATGATCGCCCTTTAACTAACCCATCCATTGCATGAAAACAACAACTCTTCTCATAGTAACATTTATTGAATAACGGTAACAAGCATGCATTATAAATCAATGGTTTGAAAGAGATAAAATAGATAAAGCTGATAACTATCATACAGCGAGCAATGATAACCATACAGGACTTTGGCAGTGTTGAGGTAAGGAGGAAAGAAGCATTGGTTATGAACGTAGCTACTACAACGAACAGACAAAATAGGAACACACAAATCCTTAAAACGTTTCGTGACTTCATGATAATGTTGATTCACTCTACTATCCCAAGGCGGGAGCAAAATATCATCAATGATTAGATTGGGAAATACTTTCCTCTCCTTACCAGGATTATTACAAAAGATGCGTATAACATTGAAAGCAGCTAACCATCGTTTAAAGTCAATAAGAAGAGCACTCTCACAAGAAAAGCCATAGTCTTGCAAATATTTCAGATTAAGTCCATGAATGTGTTTTCTCGCCCATTGATCAACATTGGGATCACAGTTGGCATGTTGATGATAGACACTAACAATCTGATATGTCCAATTGTTCATAGCAATAGCACTGAGCTCCTGCACAGGTTCACCCTCACAATCCATAAAAATGATGATAGAAGCCTAAAACGGAAATTTACACATCTAAGGAAGCGTTCTATAACATATTACAAAATGAAGAATTACATCGATGCTTTTCACGACAAAATACACAAATGATATGATGGCAACGAAGAAGTAAAATGTATCTAATAAGACCACGTCTACGACACTCAAAGCACATAAGCGAATTGTCATAGGGTAGAGTTAGGAAAGGACTAGTAATTCTCCTTCTTTGATTTGCGTTTTGATGTAGCATTCTTCTCCGACTTGCGCTTCGTACCACTGTTGTTAAGGATTTGATCAATTATGTCGTCCACGTTGGGTGGTTTCGGAATATATAAAATGGAGTCCATATGCATGGAGAGAGAGGCTATTTTATTATCCTTGTGTCGACCATAATATAGCCCATTCACTTTGAAAAGGATATCCCAAGTACCTTCTCCGAGCTCATCACATCTGATGGGTATTGAATGATCTACCTCCTTCTTATAGTAAGTACACCAATGTGATACCGGTAGGCAAATGTGATTACCATCCCAAATCTTTCTATAGGGAGTATCCTTGTCATCTCTCGCCTTCCACTCTTGAGCAAGAGGAGTAGGAATGTCCATATTTAATGTCACGTACTCCTCAATAATATCAAGTTGGTGGCGAATGTACGGACTCACGGGGATCAGTATGTAGTCCCCATACTGATTGTGCATTATCTTGACATCCGTGGAAGGGAGCATTCCCGTTTGGAGTACTACGCTATGATCATCATAACGCAAGGCTTGTTTAAATTTACGCTGTAGCGGTGTAGGATTATGTACCTTGGATGTTTCTTCCACTGGCCTCAGTTGTAGATGATCTGACCGTAGCGAACCTTGTAACGTTTGACCGCCATTTTGTCCTACTAGTGCAGCAGATGGAGTAGATGCCTGAAAATGAAAAAAGATTGTATTAAGTTTACGTTCAAGGGAGGAGAGGGAGGGAAGTAGCGACTTACCATTTTAGTTGGGTAATAGAACAGGGAACTAGAGAGAGAGAAAATGTGCGTCCGTCACTCGTGTGATTCAACGATGGAATGATTCTCACTGTGGAAGGCTCGCTATTTTATAAAGAAATGCTTGATTCTCATTGGATGATGATCCTCATTGGAGAATAACATCAAGCTGATTCCAAATCTGGTCTCTGTTTTCCAATCCGATGCTTCGTTTTGAAGCTAGAGTCCAAAACGTCCCAAATTCTAACTCTGTCGTTTTTCGCCAATGTCCCAAAATCTTAAATGGCGTCTCACATCTAAACGAAGACAGATAGGAACAAGCCGATTCTTTCACTGAATTTGTCTCACTCTTAGCTTTCAAACGAGCTATCGCACGACAAAATCCGTCAACTGGAAGCCAAAATCGAAGCAAGCTGTCCAGAGGGGGGGGGACGTCAGTGAAAATTTTTTCTCTCCGATTTCGCTGGAAACATCCTTCCTAACCCAAAATTTCACGTAGATTCCGAATCTGGCCTCCGTTTTCTCATCCGATGCTTCGTTTGGGCGCTACACACCAAAACATCCCAAATTCTAACTCTGTCGTTTTTTCGAAAAAATGTTGAAAATTTTTTCTCGCCGATTGACTTGAAACTCACTATACAGATAAAGAATTTCACGCTGATTCCAAATCTGAAATCCGTTTTCCAATCCGATGCTTCGTTTTGAAGCTACAGCCCAAAACGTCCCAAATTCTAACTCTGTCGTTTTTTCACCAATGTCCCAAAATCTTAAATGGCGTCTCACATCTAAACGAAGACAGATAGGAACAAGCCGATTCTTTCACTGAATTTGTCTCACTCTTAGCTTTCAAACGAGCTATCGCACGACAAAATCCGTCCACTAGAAGCCAAAATCGAAGCAAGCTGTCCAGAGGGGGGGGGGGGGGGGACGTCAGCCGAAAATTTTTTCTCTCCGATTTCGCTGGAAACATCCTTCCTAACCCAAAATTTCACGTAGATTCCGAATCTGGCCTCCGTTTTCTCATCCAACCACTCCTTCCACTCGAAACAACCCATTTACAACCCAACATTCAGCAGATTGCACCAAAAACATCACACACTATAGCCTCAACACTAATCCTGGCGGTCGCCCAAGTCCACCACGACACTCTATCGTTCCAGAGGGGGGGGGGGGGGGGGACTCAGACCCGAAGCACCACGGCGGCCGACCACGACACTCTGCCGTTCCAGAGGGGGGGGGGGGGCGCCGGTCGAGTGTTTGCCATTTGCTTACTACTACCAAGGTCAATAGAAACTGAACGGGAATTTATTTCCCGACCGGAAACGGAATTTGGTTTCTTTAAACAACTGTCCGTATATTACATATCGATAATGTAATCTGATTCAGAATTATATTTCCATTAAAATATTGTAATAAAACAATAGTAGGGCAACGCTAATAGAGTATGTTCCATGACAATGTTTTTCTTCCTATGCACTTTATTTAACTGTCATCTAGCCTTTCAGACAAAATTACCATTAATGGTCCATCATTGGCTCGAAGATGGCTATCTACATTTTCATTTTACATCGGTTCATTAAAGGATTAAGATGGCCAGTGTAAGCCAACTCCAAGCCAACCAATTTTCGAAACCAATGGAAAGATACAAACGTTGGACCAATGCTGGCTTATGTCGGCTAACGAAGGCCACTGAAAGCCAATGTAACATTCAAAGGACCAATGCAGGACCAACGTATGTAAGGAGCCCTGTCGTCTGCCTGTAATGTCTCTTTCCCACCATGAAAATCGCCGAGTTCAAAGTTAATCGAAGAAGTTGCATGATGCTCTCCACCCTCCATCTGCTCCTTTCACCAAGCTTTATGTCCTCTAACACCTCTAACGCCGAGTCCACAGGAACCGACGGATACATAGCCTTGATATCCAACGAAAGAATTCTGTCCTCAAGCGATATCTCCCAACCTCTGATCACCTCACATAACTCCTTCCTATTCCGTATCCTGCTGTCAATCCTATTTCCATAAGGTTTCAAAATGTCCGCTAATTTCCTTGCTAGTCCATGTAGTAGTCCTCCTCTCGAATTCACTACCGGTCTCAAAGGCATGCCCTCCTTATGCACTTTCGGCATACCAAACATGGTAGGAATCTTGTAATTAGCCGGTATCCATCTCCACATTTCCTCCTTCGTGCACTCTCCTCTCTCCACCATAGTTCTAAAAACTTCAATCAACTCTCTCCTGACCGTTTTCCAAGGGTCCTTGGCCTTCAACTCCTCGTAATCTCCCTCCCTCAATACATCCTCGATCTTGCTCCGGTAGTCATCTTCATCCAGCACCACTGTGGTTCTCCCTTTATCCGCTTCTAGGATTCTGATATGCCCTTCCTTTACCTCTTCTCTCAACTCTTTCAGTCCTCTCCTCTCTCCCTTCGTCAAATTGTCTGTGATCCTCTTCCTTTTACTCATCTTTATGCACCTTTTGACCTCTACCCTGACCTCCTCTTTCCTTGCCTCATTAGACTCAGAGGTGATCGCAGACTCTATTCCCGAAATGATGTCATCCACCTTCACTGTCCTTTCCCGGATCACAAACTGCTGCCCTAATTGCAATACTGCCAAATGTTCTTCATTCATTTCGAAAGAACTGTGATTTTGTACCAATTTATCTCTCCACTCCTGCAAGCCTTCCTCGTCTCCCTTCTCAACTGTCTTTCCCTCCTCCTCTAATTTCCTCATTCTATCTTGGTGCAACAGCTTTAATCTACAACCCGTACGCTCACTTTCTTGTTGAACTAGAACAGCCAGCCGATCAAAGTCCACATTCGTGCAAAGTTCTTTCAGTGACAGCTCCATCATTTCACACCTCCGTTGTGTAGCTCTCAAATCGTAGCGATGTCGACGAAGTTCGATGTTGATTAAGCGAATGCCGAACTCTGCCACAAGATTATCCCGATCAGTTTTGAACTGCTCTGGTAAGCGAACGCGCAAAGTTTTCGGTATAAGTCTTTCTCTTCTGCAGTCTCCCAGAAATCGAATAGTCTTCTCCAATCTCTGACTCTTCTCCATCTCCTTCTCCCATTCTCGCTAGATATTCTTGCACCTCTGTCCATAGGTCCTTGTGATATACTCATTCAGCGTGGTCATTGTAAATTATAACGAATCCTGGACAGTACCACCGCAAAAATCAAAACTATAACAGTACGCGAGGCGCCTTTCGACCGAATCGCTCGGACATCATCAGGCGTATGATTTATTCATGTCGTAACATTCAATTTAGAAATGGGAATACATAATACATCAATGAGTCATTTGATCAATTCATTCCATGCTTGGCCGATGTCATGGCACCTGTTGTAGCCTCCTAATCTGTGCGTCCAAATTGCCTCCTTCACTCGTCTCTTCCCTGTCTCTCTCTCTCTCTCTCTCTCTCTCTCGCTATCACCTCTGCCCTATCCCACTGCATCCGATGACCAAGCTCCCACACGTGTCTGGCCACCTCCGATGACTGCACTTCTGCCTCCCTCACTTTCTTCTTGTGTTCTTTCATTCTTTGTTCCATGCCGCGTTTTGTCTCCCCCACATACTTAGCGTCGCAGATCCCACACTTTAAACAATAAACAACCTCCTTAGTAGTAAGCAAGTGACAAACACTCGACCGGCGCGCCCCCCTCCCCTCCCCCCCTCTGGAACGACAGAGGTTGTGGTCTGCCGTGGTGTGCCGGCCAGGTTGGTTCACGATCCCAACATGTTCGCTGACTCCCCCCCCCTCGAAAACGACAGAGTGTGAGACTCGGATGTGTTGGCCTCGTATGGGTTGACGTGGCCGACCGCCTAGGTTGACGTGGGCGACCGTCTAGGTTGACGTGGGCGACCGTCTAGGTTGGCGTGGTGGAATGGTGAAACGGACTTTAGATTCGTGATCAGCGTAAAATTCCGCATCGGTATGGTGAATTTGAAGTCAATCGGCGAGAAAAAATGTTTCTTCAAAATTTTGGCAGAGTTAAAATTTGGGACGTTTTGGTCTGTAGCGCCCAAACGAAGCATCCGATGAGAAAACGGAGGCCAGATTCGGATTCCGCGTGAAATTCTGCATCGGTATGGTGAGTTTCAAGTCAATCGGAGAGAAAAATTTTCGCTGACGTCCCCCCCCCTCTGGACAGCTTGCTTCGATTTTGGCTTCCAGTGGACGGATTTAGTCGTGCCATAGCTCGTTTGAAAGCTAAGAGTGAGACAAATTCACTGAAAGAATCGGCTTGTTCCTATCTGTCTTCGTTTAGATGTGAGACGCCATTTAAGATTTTGGGACATTGGCGAAAAACGACAGAGTTAGAATTTGGGACGTTTTGGGCTCTAGCTTCAAAACGAAGCATCGGATTGGAAAACGGATTTCAGATTTGGAATCAGCTTGATGTTATTGTCCAATGAGGATCATCATCCAATGAGAATCAAGCATTTCTATATAAATAGCGAGCCTTCCACAGTGAGAATCATTCCATCGTTGAATCACACGAGTGACGGACGCATATTTTCTCTCTCTATTCTATTCTATTATCCAACTAAAATGGTAAGTCGCTACTTTCCTCCCTCTCCTCCCTTGAACGTAAACTTAATATAATGTTTTTTCCATTTTCAGGCATCTACTCCATCTGCTGCACTAGTAGGACAAAATGGCGGTCAAACGTTACAAGGTTCGCTACGGTCAGATCATCTACAACTGAGGCCAGTGGAAGAAACAACCAAGGTACATAATCCTACACCGCTACAGCGTAAATTTAAACAAGTCTTGCGTTATGACGATCATAGCGTAGTACTCCAAACGGGAATGCTCCCTTCCACGGATGTCAAGATAATGCGCAATCAGTATGGGGACTACATACTGATCCCCGTGAGTCCGTACATTCGCCACCAACTTGATATTATTGAGGAGTACGTGACATTAAATATGGACATTCCTACTCCTCTTGCTCAAGAGTGGAAGGCTAGAGATGACAAGGATACTCCCTATAGAAAGATTTGGGATGGTAATCACATTTGCCTACCGGTATCACATTGGTGTACTTACTATAAGAAGGATGGAGATCATTCAATACCCATCAGATGTGATGAGCTCGGAGAAGGTACTTGGGATATCCTTTTCAAAGTGAATGGGCTATATTATGGTCGACACAAGGATAATAAATAGCCTCTCTCTCCATGCATATGGAATCCATCCTATATATTCCAAAACCACCCAACGTGGATGACATAATTGATCAAATCCTTAACAGCAGTGGTACGAAGCGCAAGTCGGAGAAGAATGCTGCATCAAAACGCAAATCAAAGAAGGAGAATTACTAGTCCTTTCCTAACTCTACCCTATGACAATTCGCTTATGTGCTTTGAGTGTCGTAGACGTGGTCTTATTAGATACATTTTACTTCTTCGTTGCCATCATATCATTTGTGTATTTTGTCGTGAAAAGCATCGATGTAATTCTTCATTTTGTAATATGTTATAGAACGTTTCCTTAGATGTGTAATTTCCGTTTTAGGCTTCTATCATCATTTTTATGGATTGTGAGGGTGAACCTGTACAGGAGCTCAGTGCTATTGCTATGAACAATTGGACATATCAGATTGTTAGTGTCTATCATCAACATGCCAACTGCGATCCCAATGTTGATCAATGGGCGAGAAAACACATTCATGGACTTAATCTGAAATATTTGCAAGACTATGGCTTTTCTTGTGAGAGTGCTCTTCTTATTGACTTTAAACGATGGTTAGCTGCTTTCAATGTTATACGCATCTTTTGTAATAATCCTGGTAAGGAGAGGAAAGTATTTCCCAATCTAATCATTGATGATATTTTGCTCCCGCCTTGGGATAGTAGAGTGAATCAACATTATCATGAAGTCACGAAACGTTTTAAGGATTTGTGTGTTCCTATTTTGTCTGTTCGTTGTAGTAGCTACGTTCATAACCAATGCTTCTTTCCTCCTTACCTCAACACTGCCAAAGTCCTGTATGGTTATCATTGCTCGCTGTATGATAGTTACCAGCTGTATCTATTTTATCTCTTTCAAACCATTGATTTATAATGCATGCTTGTTACCGTTATTCAATAAATGTTACTATGAGAAGAGTTGTTGTTTTCATGCAATGGATGGGTTAGATAAAGGGCGATCATGTCTTTCTCAAACGACTGCGGAACATTACATTTTCATAGGCAAAGTTTAAAAGGAGCTGTTCAAGATTATGTGATAAATTTTCATAAAGATGAGACCGACATCGAAGCAGTGGTCGATGATGCTAGCACTCTATTTCTAGAGTTAATGAATACATTCTCTGATAGCATTATCATGGCGCGATTAGTTGCGAAAATTAAGTTTAGTCATTTTGGAAAGGAAGAGGTGGAAAGTCGCTCTTTCCATTTTGCTTCTTATTCAATGGAAGTGGTAGATCACCCCAAGAATTTTTTAAAAGACATATGATAAAAATTGCTGAACGTCTTAACGCATTTAACCATCATGGTAGCAGTCTAGTGATTGAAGCGATTTCAGATATTCACATTCAAATTTCCATAAAGAAAAATTGAAAATGCAGTGGTACTTGATTGTAGCACAACTGGTTTTCGAGCTATGTCTGCTCACTCTCGAAGTATATTCCTTCTGTACATGCGTCTATTATTTAGAAAAGGCTAGCAAATTCATATCTTCAAAAAGACTTGCTATAGACATCAGTAACGGTGAAACTATGTGTTGCGATGTATGTAAGCGAAAGGATGGAAATGAAAAGCGCATCTTCAAGAGATGTAAGCATGCTTTTTGTCAACGCTGTTTCATACGTAATTGCATTCAACTTTGCCAATGTAACCACTGTGATATTGCTCATTTCGAGTGTCACTTATGTCGCAATAGTTAGTACCTATGCAAATGTGGTAAAGATAGGTTTTAGCAAAGACTAACACGGAAAATGGCGAAACGTAAAAGTCAAAAGTCTTCAAAGTTTTCTTCAGCCATTCAAGCTCTCCGACGAATGAAAGCAAATCAGCGATACAATGCTATACGACATGCTAACGATAAATTCATTTGTGAAATTATTTCTCATGTGAGGAAGTTGAGGACGAAGAAATTAGCGCCAAAACAACGAAAGTTACTTAAGCGATATGCTACGAAATTGCGTTTCATCTCCAATCCTAAAGTCACCCTTCAAAGAAAGAGGAAAACTCTAACACAAAAGGGCGGTTTCCTTTCAGCAATACTTCCAATGATAGCTCCTGCCGTGGGCAACCTATTGGGTAATATCTTTGGCTCTAAGCGTTAATTATGCAAATGTTGAGTCTCAAAGTAATAAAATGGATTTCAGACTTCAATGTGATAAAGTTCTGACTGTATCAGGTCCATCTCATGCAGGTAAAACTGTTTTCACGCTGAATTTATTGGATAAAAGAAGGGAGTTGTTTAAGGAACCTATCAATCGAGTGATTTGGTGTTATGGTATTTATCAACCGTCGCTGTTTCAGGAATTGCAAAGTCGCAACTTTATTCGACATGAAGGAATTATTCCAGTGGATAAACTTCAGTCTAATGATGTTGTTGTATTGGATGATTTATTAAAAGAAAGTAAGAATTCAAAAGATGTTACAGATATGTTCACTCGCGCAGCACATCATAAAAGGTGCTTTATCATCTATATCACACAAAATTTGTTTCCTGATGGAAAAGAAGCTCGTACACGAAACCTGAATACACACTATTATGCTATTTTCAAGAATCCGCGAGATAAAAGTCAATTTGAAATTTTAGCGCGACAAGTTGCACCCAGAGGATCAAAAGCCTTAATTGAAATTTTTCAAGCAGCTACTGAAAAACCATACGGTTACTTATTCATTGACTTTACGCAAGAGTGTCCGGAAGAATTTAGATTTCGAAGTGATATTTTGAAAACTCCCATGATTATCTACAAACTATGAGTTCTTATTCTCGCATGATTGTTATTCCTCAGGATGAATATGTACAATTGACTGCCATGCAGCAAGTAAAGCAACCTCTTGCAAATCAAATGTATAGGAAAGAAATAGATTATCAGCAAAATGTTCACATCAAAGATCCACATCGTGCTGTATTATTACAATCGGAAACTGTTGAGCAATTAAAAAACTTGAAGAATAAGATGCGTGACTCTGTATCGACTGCTACACCTTTAGCATCTCGCGCACATGCCATATCTCTTTTCAATAGTATTGAACCCCATCTCAATGTAAATGATAGAGGAGAAATCATTACAGATGAAAATAAAGTGATTGATGCTTCACGTTATGAAGACTTGATTCAGTATGCGACACGTAGAAAGCGCCGTCAGGGCTATGTTCCACCTGGTTGGTCATACTTTCTTAAACTATTGAAAAAGCATAATGTACCAAAATTTGCTTTGAATAATGAGACATTGAAAGAACTTGATTCAACAGTGGCTACTGCTCCAATGCTTCAGACGATGAAAATGCCAACAAATTGGTTTAAGTCGTCACCTGCTACATCCCCTCCCACACTCACTAAGCAAACAAGAGGAAGAACTCGACGTAGATCTACATCACCACTAAAACTAGTAAAAGGAAAACGTAAAACAGCTCCTCCCAGGAAATACATGTTCTCAGACTATTAATATGAAGCAGATGTGTTGCTTGCCATGTAATGAGCCGCCAGAGGTGAATGTCGTTGTCACTTGCACTTGCTGCGCCAGCTCTCATAATGAAACCCCTAAGCAATGTGAACACGATCGCAAAACCGCTAAAGCTAAATGCTGTAGTTGTTGTAAATGTAGAAAGGCAAGAAAACAAAAAGATGAGAAGGAGGAAAAAGAGTCAGTCGTCATCGACTGAACGTTTGAAGTCAATCTATTATGATGTAAAACATCCGGCAGGATTTGCATCTATCAAGAAATTATCAAAAGCGAGTGGTCTTCCACAATCACAAGTGAAACGATGGTTAAAGGGTCAGGCTACCTATACACTCCACAAACAAGCGAAAAAGAAGTACCGCACCCGCCATTATATTGTTCATGACATCGATGAACAGTGGCAAGCAGATTTGTGCGATGTCGCCTCCATTTCAAAACATAACTCGGGTAATAATTTTATTTTAACCGTCATTGATATTTTCTCGCGTTATGCGTGGGCTCAACCTTTAAAAACTAAAGAAGGGAAAGGAGTAGCAAAAGCATTCCAAACAATTTTTCGAGAAGGTCGCATTCCAAAAAGAATTCAGAGTGATCAAGGAAAAGAGTTTGAAAATCAGCATGTTAGAAGATTATTTGAGAGGCATGACATTGAGTTGTTTAGTGTAAAGAGTGCTTATAAAGCTGCACTCGTTGAACGTTTTAATCGCACATTAAAAAATCGCTTGTGGCGACATTTTACTGCCAACTTGACACAAAATTGGACAAAGGTTCTACAAGATACACTCCATGCCTACAATCACTCTATCCATCGTTCTATTGGACTCAGACCAGTAGATGTAAATGCTGACAATGTAGATAAAGTGCGCGAATCATTCCAACGTAAACGCACTCATGTGAAAAGTGATGTGAAAATTGGTGATAAAGTTCGTATCTCAAAAGTGAAAAGTGTTTTTGCTAAAGGGTACCTTCCGAATTGGACAGAGGAGGTATTTACAGTATCAAGGATTAATCAAAAAGACTCTCCGACCACCTACAAGTTGAAAGATTACGATAATGAAGAAATTGAGGGTAGCTTTTACCGCGATGAGATTGAGGTAGTCACTGAAAGTGAAACATATTTGGTAGAGAAAATCATTCGATGTAAAAAACGGCAAGGTGAAGAATGGTGTCTTGTTAAATGGACTGGTTATCCTTCAAGTATGAACTCTTGGATGCGTCGTGCCGACATCTTTCATCTAAGTGATCGACAGTGATTCATGCAAAGTTGTAACTAACAATGTTTAGGGTTTGAGCTATGAATCCAACTGCCTCATTTTATTCACGACCCTCCTATGTAAGTGGCGGAGGACAAATTTACATCGGCGCTCGCCGCCAACGTGGAGGTAGCATACTTGGTGCACTGAAATCTGTTGTAGCACCTCTCATATCCAATGTCGGTAGATCTTTAAAACGAAATGTTTTAAGTAATGCCGTTGGCTTTGCTGGTGATGTTGCTAGTGATCTTTCCAGAGGTAGAAGTTTTAAGAGCAGTTTGTTGAATCGTGGGAAGGAACGCGGTTTAAAAACATTGAAGCAGACCTTTGCTGGTGTTACTCAAGGAAAGAAATCACCTAAACGAATGAATAAAGGAAGGAGGAAACATCGCGGAGCTGGTAAGGTGCGATCTTCAGTCAAAAGGCATTCACGCAAACGTCGTAGAGGCTCTAATCATTCCTCAGGCGCTAAACGACGACGCTGCTATAACTTCTAATCATGGAGTGTAAAACTTCCGGTTTTTGTTTGTTCGATCAACAAGCCATACAGACAGATATTCTTAGTTCAAGTATTGTAGATTATCATCCTCGAACAGCTGAGAATGCTGGTCCCATTGAATTTGTTATTCCTGGTGGTAGTGATGACTACATAGATTTGAGTTATGCGATGCTTGATTTGAGGTTTAGAATTCAGCAAGCAGATGGAACTGCTATTGACGATACACATAAAGTTGGACTGAACAATTTACCATTGACTACATTACTTCGCGATGTTTCTCTAACGATTGGAGAGCAGCAGGTGGAAGGTGGTCAAAGCGATTATCCCTATAAATCATATTTCAATCATGTATCACAGTTTCATCCAGCAGCACAAAAAAGTCATATGGAAGCCATGGGATGGTATAGAGATGAAGCAGGAAAATTTGATGTTGAAACAAACAGTGGCTTTGTAAAGCGATCTGCTATGATTAAAGATAGTAAAGTATGTCAGCTATATGGTCCGCTGAATTTAGACTTCTTTAGACAGTCAAAGTTTTTACTCTCTAATACCAGCATGCGACTCAAGCTGACATTGAATAAGCCTGAATTTGCGCTGAATGCATTTGCTAAAGTTGACAATTTTAGAATTCATGTGGAAGATATTGCACTTTACATTCGTCGAGTAGTACCGAATCCAAGTGTCATTAGAGGGCATGCTGAAGGCCTTAACCGCCAAAATGCCATTTACCCCGTTCAGCATACAAAGCTTCTCACCTTTACAATTCCGAAAGATCAAAAGAGTTTCATGAAAGATGGCCTCTTTCCATCGGAAGCACCGAAGCTCCTCATGGTGGCAATGGTTGAAAATGATGCATTTAATGGTAATATAAAGAAGAATCCTTTCAATTTTAAACACAATCAGTTAAGTGAAATTGCTTTACGTGTAAATGGTGTGAGTCATCCTGGTCCACCCTACAAACCAGATTTTGCTTCGGATCAATTTATGCGCAGTTATGTTGATTTTATGGATGTCTTTGGCTTTTACAATACGGATGACACCAACGGACTGACTATGAAAGAGTTTAAGAGTGGATATACTATTTATGCATTTGATTTGACTGCTGACAGCGATATTAGTGCACCCTATCGTCAAGCGAACGTGCCTCATAATATTCGTTTGGATTTGACGTTCAAAAGAACACTACCTGAGACGATCAATGTATTAATTTATGCAGTCTTCGATTCAAATATTGAAATTACAAAGTATCGTGACGTGATTCTTCAGTATAATCGTTAATGAGTTGGTTGACTGCTGACGATATTAAGACTAAAGTGCAGCGTAATGCAGACGAAGCGACGTTGAAATCTTTCGATAATGTCTATTCACTCGATACCTTACCACCTGCAGTAAATCACTATCCCATCTTTATTGTGCTAAACACTCATTCGCAGAATTTAGGCGGTGAGCATTGGAAAGCGATCTTTATTGGAGAAGACCGACGTGGTGAACTATTTGACTCTCTTGCTCAACCTCCAAATATACCAACACAGCAGTGGTTGAGAAAACATACGCGTCAATATCAGCGAAATGAACGCATACTACAACATCCACTTTCATCAACGTGTGGTGCTTTTGTACTGTACTTCATCTTAAAACGTTTACATGTATCTCGATTTGCATCTATTATTCAAAACTTTTCATGTAATCCATCCTCTAATGAAAAAATGATTTGTAAGTTCTATCATGATTTGAAATAAAAACATCATGTTGGAAAAATTGTTTTTTATTTTACAATCCGCTGGGTACGTACATACTCAATGAGATAGTCTAGGATCACATTTGCTTGTACATGAGATTTTAGTCCAGTAATGATCACTTTACTATTATGAAAGATTGCCACATGCACAGGTAACCAACAACTAATGAGAGCTGCAGGAAAAAGTTCGGGTTCATAACACAAATTGTAACTGCTGGTACGAATCTTCAAAAATGATAGACTGTCACTCAATTGAGTAGAGATCACCATATTGTCCACAGTCAGATTCGACATCACACACCTCTCCCTCTTCCATATCCGACGTAGTAGTCTTTGTAGCTCTAAGCGCATTGACTGCGCCGATGAATGAGAAAGGGCGCCGAGAATCTGTACAGTCCCATTTGGGAAGAGTTGAAGATTCCGTGAATTGTTCATCTTCACCACTAACATTTGAGGTCGGCCCGGGTAATACTTGCTGTTTGGAAGGTGTTGGTGTAATGTTGTGAGATCGATTTTGGTGTAGAGTCTGAAGCGGCGGAGAATGTTGACGATGGTGTAGCGATGACGCTTCATGATGAAAGAATGAGTAAATTGAGCGATGTACCTTCCTTTTATACTTTTCCCAACTACCTTGATGAAATGTGAAGTTAGTATGAAGTTGGGAATGATAGAGTTGAATTCGCCGATTGTTGACGCGCAGCCAGATGCGATTTCCAATACGTGAATGTCTTTTCATATAGAAGTATTTCAAGTCCTTCATGATATGATGTAGAGATTGAAAATGATGATAAGATAAAGCAAACTCTCTTCTCACATTTCCAGTTGAATCTTTGAAATAGACGTTTCGATCATGATCCGTTTCAATACGTTGTAGGGAATCTAATTTCCAACTCATGATGTGTGGTAGTCATGTCTGATTAAGATTTGCATAGTAGGGCGATGAACTCACGACGAATAAATGTCATGATGGAGCGATGTATATATCTTCTATACTTCTCCCAATTGTATTTGCGAAATGAGAAACAGTTTGCGGAATGAGAATGGTAGATTTGAATTTCATTTCTGTAATGTTGAAGCCAAACTTGATCACCCAAGGAGATGAATCTTAATGTTTCAAAATATTCCAAATCCCTCATGATATCATTGAGGTTGACAAATTGTCGCCATGTTAATGTAATTCCTCTTGATGTATGACCATGAGAATTTTTGAAATGTACGTTTCCATCACGATCAACTCTGATATATTGTAGAGAGTCCAAAATCCAAGTCTTCATGATGTTATGCAAAGTTGCAGATCAGCAATATAAAAATGTCGTTTTATCATATTTTGCTTAGCAATGCGGCTACAAAGAGATTTACTAGTAATCGAGCCGCACTCTTTTCTACTCCCATTGATCATGCACAACAGCTAAATGGAAATTGGGAAGTGGGTGTCACTCAACTTGTTTATAGCAACTGTGTCTATACTTTTGATCATGAGGTGATGACTATTAATATGAGGCGTACAGCTGCTTACCAATGTGAAAAGGGGTGCCGAGTATACATTCCACAGTGGCCAAAGAAAGATCTCTTATCATGTAAAAAGTTTATATATGATTTCTTGAATAAAGCGTGTAAACATATTGTCCAATTTACTCCGCACAATGATGATTATACCTATGTACATCATGTAGTTGAGAAAGATTGGATTGTTGGTTTAAGTCCAAGTTTAAGAAATGATTTAGGCTACCTCGCTAGCGCCTTAACAAGCTATGATAATTTTAACGTTAATTACCACATAAGTGGTCATAAACAGTTAATATATCGAGAGGAAGCTTATTATGTAGATCTTATTCCAAGAAATGAGAAGACGTTGGTGAAGAAGATTGTGATTAAGCCAAGGAAGACAAACATGACTCCTGAAACATTATTGAAGAAATTTAATTATCTCCTTCGAGTTGATGGTAAACAAGTGGCAACATTGACTTATATTAAATCATCTAATCATATTGCAATAAGCAAATTAAATGATGATGATCTAGTATTAGTTTGTTCAAAAGATTTTCATCAGTTCTTGCGACATCGTTCTGCAGCTGTTCATGGAAAATCTGATATGCAACATTTACCATGTGAAAGGTCAAATCAATTTGATACAGAATGGTCCGTATCTTTATACAGAAAGTGTGTAGAGTCTTTAGGTGGTATCTTACATGAAACAAGAGTGTTGATGCCTCGCATTATTACTTCGGTTAAATTGGTTGTAGATTATTTAAATGAAGTGATTAATGACCAACATATTTCATTTTCTGAAAAAGAAGGTACTTTGTCTCTCACTATAAGTGGAAAAGGTATTGAACTAATTATGGATAAAACTCTAATGGACATTTTGGGTTTTGATCAAAATATCTTTAAAAGTGGTACTGTAACCAAAGCTAGCGCAGACATGTCACTATCGCGTCGTATTAACTATTTTCAGATATATTCCAATATTGGTGAAGATGTACGTGTGGGAGATGTTGAAGCTCCATTGCTAGCAATGATACCATACCAGCCAAAAAGCTGCAGTATTTTATCTGAGCATACTTTCAAGAAAGTGCATTATACAAAGCTGAAATCAAACTACATCCCACAAATTGATATTGCCATTTATGACGATGCTGGTGCGTTGATTCCTTTTCATAAAGATGCTGTAACAAGTATCACACTCCATTTCCGAATGAAGAGTTAATGCAAACGTATGCTAATATATTTTTCCAATGTGAATAATATGGAAAGTGAAAATAAGGACTCGTTTCTAATCTACTTGCCCAGTAATGCTTCTATGAATAAATTTCCCAAAAATAAACCATCAGACTATCGAGTAGAATTAAATCGGCCACTGCATTTAGAAGGTGAATGGGAGGTTGGTGTTTCTAGTATTTGCTATGATAGCAATATTCAGAATGTGAATGATTTGGAAGAAATGATATTGACTCCTCGCACCCATGATGGAATAACGATGAATAATGCATTTCAGTTCCCATACAATTTAACATCAGATGGAAAGTGGAACTATGAATGGATTCAGATAAAATCAGATTCTTATGAACCATTTGGGAATGAGAAAATTATTAAGGCATTCAACAGTGGTAATACTTCCATCATGAAGAATAAAAATCAGAAAGCTTATGAGTTTACTATCTATCATTGGAGTGGGAGACAGTTCCTCCGCTTTCATTCTTTTACTAAAGGTCTTACGCTGAGGTTGGATAATGAATTCTATCCACATCTTGGTTTTGGTCATGGACTACATCTAACATCAATTGCTACTGCAAATGTTAAAAAAGTTTATTCAAATCGAATCAACAAATTTCATTATAGATTTAAAATATTTGATGAAGATGTTGTAGAATGCGAAGAACGCATCATTTTGAAAAAGCGTGGTGTTCAACCTTTATCACTTATTGAGTTAGTAAAACGATGGAATGAGACTGTGGGTAAGAAGTATGGAGAGAAAATTATGGCGAACAAAAATAAGTTGGTTATTCAGAAATATAATGACAAACTTACAGTTTATTTCTCTCCAACCTTGCGTCATTTTGTAAGACATTATACACCTATTATTGGAAGCGGTGTGGTGTATGCTTCTCATGAATATCACACTAAAGCTGATTCAGTTAATGATGAATGGTGGGTGGACATCTATGGCGATCGCATCAAGAAAATTTACCAGTCTTATGAAGAATCTAAAGTTGCTATCAA
Organism: Prostheceraeus crozeri; assembly: GCA_907163375.1. Taxonomy (NCBI): domain Eukaryota; kingdom Metazoa; phylum Platyhelminthes; order Polycladida; family Euryleptidae; genus Prostheceraeus; species Prostheceraeus crozeri. Next base: position 19,488 of record CAJQUW010014267.1, read on the forward strand.
TATAATGCCGCGTCTATATCATACAGTTGAAAGCTTCATTCATGTAGTAAATCCTTATATACAACAGAAGTTGAAGCATGTGATGAAAAGTAAATATGATGTAAAGACACACCACATTTCGTTTTCAATTGAAAATCAACGCGTTGTTCTGAAACTGGGTGATGACATTCAATGTCAATTGAGTAAAAATTTGAAAAAACTCTTTGGTTTTTCAATGCTACAAACTGTGTTTGCTGCTGCGCATACGATTGGTATAGAAACACCAATGACACTTGATAAACATGAACAGCACCTTTACATTCAAAGTGATTTGATTCTACCTATTTCTGTTGGTGAGAAAAAAGAATACATTTTACGTGATTTCATTCATGATAAAGACGCTTCATATGGAATAGTCGAGAAGATGTTTGAATCTATTTTCTATCATCCCGTCGTCAAACAAACTATACCCTCTATTGCTATCAAAATTACCAATGGTTTACAAGAGTGCATCCATGTGAAAGATACTAAATCCCTCGTAACTTTAGTGTTTCGGAAAACAAAGTGAAGTCTTTATACAACATTTATTGAAATATGTACATGAATGTGAAGCAATAGACTTTATACAACATCCACTGAAAATATATACATGAGCACACTTCAATAAACATTGCTATATACAAAAAGTCTTTTTACTTCGTGAAGGGTGGAAATATACAGGGATAGGAAAAATGTCTTTCAGTGGAAAAGTCATCACATGGGGAATGTACAGATGTGGACACATATTCACAAGGAAAAACAATCTCATGCGATACATAAAACAACAATGTTTATCTACAGAAATCAACATCAAAATACTAAGTTAAGGATGATTATGCTAAGACGTCTCCTGAATGTGGTAGTGTGGGTTTAATTCTTTTGGGTGGTGGTATGCCTGTATCAGGATGACCATGTGGAAGAGATATGTTGTGTTCTAACCAGCACCTCTTATCCTCCCATGCTGAAAGCGCCCGTTTCCTAAAAGTATGAGTTTTGATCTCATGCGACTTAGATTTTAAGATTGTCATATTGACAAACGTTATATTTTTATTTCTATAGGCTCCCTTGAAATTTTTATGTTTCATGTTAGAGACCAATGATCTTGATATGCCTTTAGCGCGCTTAATGCTATCATCACTATCCTTTAATTTCATAGAATACATTTTAGGGCGGAGGAGAATCATTTCAGCTATCTCCTTCCCTGCTGTCTCATCCTTAAAACAACCAAGTTTGGCCTTATTTTTGATGGAGTATAGTGGATGATCAGTAGGATAATTTGATGTATCAAAATATCTTTCTAAAGATTTTCCTACTTCATTAAAATTTAAATCTTTTTGAGTGGTAATACCTAAGAAGAAACTATCTGTGTCACCACCCAACAAACGAACCTCTTTTACGAGAGGACACGGTTTTAGTATTTTATAGAAGAGTTGATACATTTCAAGCTTGGAGTAATCTAGTACAGCTTGACCAATATAGATGGGTTTGCACAACTCAACTTCAGATTTTATCATTTTAACACCTATAAGGTCCTCATCGATAATGTCTCTATCGATGAATAGAGGTGATGAGGTCAATTTGTGATACTTTTGATCATCATTAACTAGTTTGTAGTTTACGCGCTTTCTAACATCCTCCATCGTCTTACCAAATAGACTGTTGTTCTTATATTTATAAAAATCTTTTTCAAAATTATTTTGGGCTAGTGCACGTTTCTGGCTGTTGCTATCAATATATGGTTTGAGGAAGGCTTTCTGTCTAAATTTAATAATGCGGTGAACTCTTTTTAAAATCATTCCCATTTCTAAATAAAATTTTAAGATGCTAAAGTGGACTAGATAGTTTTCCTTATCATACTGGGTGAGTAAAAGTTTGCGGCAAGGCTTATAGTCGGGTTGACCGCATGATTCTAAATCTTTATGAAATTGTTTCATAAAGTCGGAAAACATATCTTTACTCACTTCACCTGATTCGGGTGCGAGTGGAAAATCTACGGTTTTATGTTTAATATTATTTGGATAGATTAGATCTATCTCAAAATAATATCCCCAATCACCTTCATCTGGGATTGCTAGTATGTTAGAAGGGTTGGAGAAATGCTGAATTTCACTATCATCTAACCAGCTAAACTCAGAGTGAGGGAGTGGTTTGGATAGTGAACTACCATATAAATTATTTTGGTCATAATACTTAAGATGAGTCTGATCATTACCTACTGTTTCAGATTTTAACCTATGTTTATTTACAAATGTGAGACCACCGCGAATTCCTCGCTCAAATAAATTATACATCTCTGGATCTTGTAAGAGATGAATGGTCTCACCAGTCATTTTAAAAGCAGACTTAAATGACATGGCTGGCAGACTGACAAAGTGGACGGGATCTAACTTATCTTCTTCTAATGCCACTCGTCGAAACTCCTGAAATACATCAGCCAGCAAAAATACATCTAACTTAAGGTAGGCAATCATATATTCACCAAATGTATGGCAGTCAAATTTTATCCATGCATCTTGTGCATGATCATAATCTTCAGTCTTACATTCTGCGCCGGTCAAATCATTTTTAAATTTATCTATGGGCGGAAGAGAAGTCTCGCCGAGTTTACTAATCGCATCAAAATATGCATATGGAAAGACTCCTTTCCGTGTGATGACTTCATCGGTTAGATTTGGATATTGTTTCTTAAGATTTTGTGTTAGTGGAAGAGACTTTAGATTTTGCACGAGAGAGGCCAGTGATGCAGTCATAAATTGGTAGGAATCTAAAAATTTTATATCAAAATAGACCGTCTTATTTTCTTTAGTTTTATCGACAGGCACTTTTGCTGTCATGGCCATAAACTTCTCTCTCGTTTGTGCTATTACATCAAGCTTCCACTCTTTCATTTGACCTAAACCTCCTTTTATTATCATATGGCTATCGTAGCCCTTGAAATTATGGAAAATGACGGGTAATGTACGCCGTTTCATCCTAAGTGAAAAATTGCATTTTGAACAGAGTGCGTTTCTAAATTTACCAGTGATGTGATCATGGTCGCGCACTTTCTTAATCTTATCATCGTCAAATGTTTTCCTACATTTGGGGCAAGCGTTGCAACTATCAAATTTTGCTTGATCATCTGCTGTCATATGCAATGATCTGCGATAGAGTTCACCATCATACTTTTGTTGAAATTTTACAGCCTGTTCGAGGAATTGTAGGAATTGGTAAATACAATCCTCACCTTGCCAGACGCGCATTTTATTTTGCCTACTCCTAAAGTGATCATGCCATACTTCATAGCAGGAAATGGCTGCTGGTCGATGGATGTTATCATCGATATAACATTCGATGTCAGCATAGATGACACGAAGAGGACTTAGTTCATCACCATTCTCTCTATATGAAAACTCCTTATCTTTGGGCATGCGCTCCATTTGTAGTTTACCTCGCTTACACCATTCGTAATGAGTTTCAAATTTAGTTTTCCTCCTAAAGTGGCGAATACATCTGTCGCAGTAATATAACTCTCTACTAGAGTTTTCTAAGTGGTGGTATAAGCGAGAGATTTTGGGAATACCGCAGTAGTGCCATTCCTCACTATCATCCTGTTTTACTAATAACAGGTTTACTGTACGTTCATAACAACTCGAACGCGAGTTGTAGCGCACACCCTTCAATCCCTTTTCCCAAACATGGAGAACTATTTTGATGTTGTTCAATTTTTCAAATTTTTCTATATCTTTAATTTTCATATCGTCACTATTACAGTCATCGAAGTTTAATTCATTCTCCCACTGTTGATACTTACTCTTGCGGTATCGGCTATTCTGCACATCATTATAGTGGAGAATGGAGAGGACGGCATACTTAAAACATTGCGATTCGCAATCTACAGAAATGACTGCTGCTTTATTTCTTAAATTTTTCGGAAGTTTAAAGGAGCCTCGACCACTATGATTTCCTAATAAACTGATTTTAATCATGGCGGTCTCAATACCATCAAAAACGAGTCCACTATCACGCTCGTTAAATTTATCTATATTTAATTTTAACCCTTGGATATGAAAATTTATCCAAGACTCACAGTCTACAACTTCGGTTGCAGGAGAGGAGGGTATGTGAAACTCCAACCTCTCTATTATTTGTCCAGTATGGTGGTCGATTTTTACATATTTTATTTTAAGATAGATGAGCGCCTTCATTCTAAAATTGTCTAAATTGTTGAAGAGCGCTTCTATCAATGATGAATTTTGATGAAACCATTCCTCAAAGTTAGCAATGGTTTCTGAGGAGTCCATCTGGTAGTTCCTCACTAAATTATTTATGGACACTTCAGTGAGTCGGATAGAGGAGGTACCGTTGGTGTAGGTATCGTTCGTGTGTGTATGTTGAAGTCTGTGCGAAGATAGTTCAAAACGTGTCTCGAAAGACTGAATGCATAAATCGCAAGAAAAGGAGACATCGTTAACAGAATCATCCCTACCTTCGGAGATTGATGCCGGCTTAGGTCTACAAACACCTCGCTTGATGTGTCGGATGAGATCACGCTTCCTCGTGAAGATGTGTCCACAGTCAGCACATTGCCGATCGTCGCATTCCCGCGACAATGTTGATATGGACTCGCACGAGATGGAACTGGTATCACCTGAAAGAGAAATCATTCTTTCATCTCTGTTCAAGTCTCAGTGTATTGTTACAACCTACCTTGACTCAACAACTCTAAACTTTCCTCGAGAAGGGAGGGTGTTGGTGATGAAGTTGATGCCTGAAATTGAGGAAGATGCTATTAGCCACACGTTTGAGGGAGATGAGTGAAGAAATTTTCAACTTACCATTTGAACGAAATTATGTTTAAGCTTGATACTTCAACAAGATAGAGACTTCACTCAAATTTGGAATTCACTTGTACGCCTCAAATATAGAATTCGCCAGAGAACACTTCACTTATACGTCTCAAAGACAGAGTGAAATGACACGAATGTCACTTTGCATATATACTTTCATATTCATCATTCATTGGCTGTTCATTCTGATTGGTCGCTTGTTGATACTTAAGAATTAGAAAAAATTTCAAAGTCATTATTCACAGTCAACATGACAAGCCCTCCGACAACACCAAACACAAAATTCTCTTCTCCATGCTCAACACCAAAGGCGCTCGTTACACCAAAAGCTCCAACGAAGGGGAAGGTAGAGAAGGTGTACCGACTGGACAATATCAGGAAGTTATCATTACCAGTGGACGAGGAAGAGGAGAGTGTATGTGAGAAGGAGTGTCCCGACTTAACAGGCGTGAGGTGGAAGTATCTGCAGCACGATACTGACGATGTGATGGAGATCACCAGCACGAAATTCCTCCACCAATTATGGGAGTGGTACACCCCTAACTCCCAGCCACGAACTATGGCAGAGTGGGAGTATATTGATAAAGTGAGGCTCGCAGTGGAAGAACGATTAAAGCAACTGAACTGTTTTTGTTATCTATGTGAGGCCAGACTCTGGGACGATATTGACGATGAAGACCTTTTGAAATACATGCCATAATAAATTTTTATTTCATATTATCTTTGCTTTCATACTGACTTACTTGAACGGGACTTCAGTGGATGATTTAACCATGTATACTTTTTCATTTGGAAATAGTAGCACGCTTAGTCTAACTTGTAAATCTTACAACATTTCATATGGGCGATGATGGTAGATGAAATAGCATTAAATAAACTTAAGATAGCTTACATGATTCTGGGATAGCAATCGACTGCGATCCATGTGTAAAGAGCTTGTTAGACTACGGATGGGCTTAAGTGGATGATTTAACCATGTATACTTTTTCATTTGGAAATAGTAGCACGCTTAGTCTAACTTGTAAATCTTAAAACATTTCATATGGACGATGATGGTAGATGAAATAGTGTTAAATAAAAATTTAGATAGCTTACATGATTCTGATACAGGGATAGCAATCGACTGCGATCCATATGTAAAGAACTTGTTAGACTACGGAAGAGAGAAGTGTGTTATGTTGCGTGTGGCGCGTGAGTGTCCTCCCATTTCATTTCATTCATCAATTCATCTCATTGATAGAGACAGGTAGAACTCATGGTTCTCATAACGTATGCAATGGAAAGTTTTAGGCAACCTTCGACAGTTGGCTAAATGTCGCCCTGGCGCGAATGCATACTACGTTGAGACAGAGGCAATCACTTGCAAACATGACGCAGAGAGGTTTAACAAGATTGACCATTGCCGAATGTCCCTCGCGGTATACATAGCTACGGGTTTCACCGCCGTCCTATACAGGAACGCCCGTCGAAAGGAAGTATTACACCGAACTTCATTTGCAACGTTCAAGTTGACTGATAGCAGATTCAACTTAATGATAGTATTCGCCCGTCCGAAGACTGCCCAGGGCAAACCGCGTGGAGGTTCTATCATGTCTTGCCCCATGGTGGCCCTTAAGAGAGCCGATGGTTCGTTCTCGTCGTATCTGAAAATAGAAGGAAAAATAGATGAAAATATATTCAAGTGATAGAGATGATATTAACTTACCATAAGAGAAATTTAGCCGGTTCGCGACCCCTTCGATGGTGATGGTTGAGGTAAGTATTTGGCCGGCAGTTTCCGCTTCCGGTGGCGCAGCTCCTTTATTTCGCCATCATGTGTTATGGAGACATGGAGACAGCGTATGTCTGGCATTGCCCCTTCGTAGCACTCAAAGGAACAATCTAACTCCTCTTTCTGAATCAGAATATCATCAACAATTCTGCTAGAAGTAATATGAAGGTGAAGTGTTGTTCGCTTCTCCTTCATAGTGGCGTTTCTAGCCTCAACCAGACTCAATTTTGTCTGCTCAAGTTGAAGTTGGAGCGTCTCTTCCTTGGTCCTCAAACTTTTAATGAGTTTCACCTGCTCATCTACCCGCTTCTCGCTGGTGATTGCTCTCTGTTGGTGGGGCTCTAGGTTTTTTACCTGTGTCTTTAAACTACGTATTTCCGACACTTGGGCTTTGAGGCTGAAATTTTCATCCCTGAGCGCAGCGCACTCATTCTTATATCGGGTGAGTTCGTCTTTTATCTTCCTTACAGCAAATTCCTGACTGACTTTTGCGATCTCACTATCTTTACACCACTGCTCAGTCTGTTTTTTAATCCCCTTTGTTGTTTTGGGGGAGGAGTGAAGTATTGGCTTCTTGATAGCTTTGTTTGTGACGACTACTTCCTCAGATTCACTATCATCGTTTTCATCATTGCCTGCTGCACTGTGATCGGACCCTATGATTGACTGTATCGCTTTATCTAGATCCGTTTCTACGTCGTTGAGTATTGGCTTCTCGACAGCTTTGTTTGTGGCGACTCCTTCCTGAGATTCAATATCAACGTTTTTATCATTGCCTGCTGCACTGTGATCGGACCCTATGATTGACTGTATCACTTTATCTAGATCCGTTTCTACATCGTCGGATGTTTCGTTGAAGTATCTGACTATAATTTTGCCAACGTCCGATGTCGTGTAATTGGCAACCTTTGTGGTTGGACATGCTAAGTGAGTAGTGTAAAATTCCTCATTCTGCTTGCCTTTGGTAAATTTTAAGCAATGAATACAGCCAGATATTACAGCTAATTCTTTATGCTCATTGGGAGCATCCTTATATTTATTCAAATGGCGCTTGAACTCAGCACCCCTCTTTATTTCACCACATAGACACTTCTTGATCAAAAATTTTGAGTTGCCTCCCATTTTGTAACTTATGTATCTGTAAAGGAAGGATGAAATAGAATTACTAACAGGCGACATTGGCAGTCATTCTTATAATCATACAGCTAAATTGTGAGATTGGTGGAAAGTGTCGAACCTTTGAATCCGTTACAGGCATTACTCAGAGGGGATCTTATCCCAACTCCAAGGCCTCGGCCCACAAATCCAACCTCCCGCGGACAGAGCGTGCGTCATATCACTGTGTTGGTATCCGGACCCCGATTTTGACATGAAAATCAGTGGATTGTTTACAAAGGTAGCAAATTCCAAGCCGAAGCTTGCCTCCCACAACTTTATAAATGTCTTAGTTGAATTCAGAAGGTTTGAAAACCCCGAAAATTGCCAAACATAGCGAATTTAAATTTTTCAACTTTTTAGCACTACTTATGAAATTTTATAAGTAGTCTGTCACTTAGGGCAGGTCAATAGCGACCGAACCTTTTTTGAATCAAGTCAAACGGACTTGTAGAAGCAAAGTTACAAGCCTTTAAAGTTTTGGAGTCTTTTATGGCCTGGAGACGAAGGCCATCTCCTGGCTAACCTCTAAGTCTGACGCCTTAGCTGATATCAGCAATGAAATTTTCTAAGTCGGTTTCTTACAGAAACTCGGAATTTGGAATGTCCGAAGCAATCATCGGAGTTCAGAGAGATGACTTACCGTTGACAATCTCTCGTCTTAATGAAAAGTCTCCGTCGGTTCCCAGCTTATATAGTGTGTGGCGATCAGCTGATGACGTAATACCCATCATCCAAACAATAAAAATCCCATCTATCTCCGGTTCTAGTGCTCCGATTGAGCTGGAAATACACCATTTCCATGTAGAATTTGACGCTGAATCCGAATCTGGCCTCCGTTTTCCCATCCGATGCTTCGTTTTGGCTCTACAGTAGGCAGCCATCGCAAAAATTCTAACTCGTTTTTCCGAAAAATGTTGAAAATTTTTCTCGCCGATTGACTTGAAACTCTCCGATTGACATGAAACTCACCATACAGATAGAGAATTTCACGCTGATTCCAAATCTGAAATCCGTTTTCCAATCCGATGCTTCGTTTTGAAGCTAGAGCCCAAAACGTCCCAAATTCTAACTCTGTCGTTTTTCGCCAATGTCCCAAAATCTTAAATGGCGTCTCACATCTAAACGAAGACAGATTGGAACAAGCCGATTCTTTCACTGAATTTGTCTCACTCTTAGCTTTCAAACGAGCTATGGCACGACAAAATCCGTCCACTGGAAGCCAAAATCGAAGCAAGCTGTCCAGAGAGGGGGGGGAGTCAGCGAAATTTTTCTCTCCGATTGACATGAAACTCACCATACAGATAGAGAATTTCACGCTGATTCCAAATCTGAAATCCGTTTTCCAATCCGATGGTTCGCTTGGGCGCCACACACCAAAACGTCCCAAATTCTAACTCTGTCGTTTTTTCGAAAAATGTTGAAAATTTTTTGTCGCCGATTGACTTGAAATTCACCATACAGATAAAGAATTTCACGCTGATTCCAAATCTGAAATCCGTTTTCCAATCCGATGCTTCGTTTTGAAGCTAGAGCCCAAAACGTCCCAAATTCTAACTCTGTCGTTTTTCGCCAATGTCCCAAAATCTTAAATGGCGTCTCACATCTAAACGAAGACAGATAGGAACAAGCCGATTCTTTCACTGAATTTGTCTCACTCTTAGCTTTCAAACGAGCTATGGCACGACTAAATCCGTCCACTGGAAGCCAAAATCGAAGCGAGCTGTCCAGAGGGGGGGGGGACGTCAGCGAAAATTTTTTCTCTCCGATTGACTTGAAACTCACCATACCGATGCAGAATTTCACGCTGAATCCGAATCTGGCCTCCGTTTTCTCATCGGATGCTTCGTTTGGGCGCTACAGACCAAAACGTCCCAAATTTTAACTCTGCCAAAATTTTGAAGAAACATTTTTTCTCGCCGATTGACTTCTAATTCAACATACCGATGCGGAATTTTACGCTGATCACGAATCTAAAGTCCGTTTCACCATTCCACCACGCCAACCTAGACGGTCGCCCACGTCAACCTAGACGGTCGCCCACGTCAACCTAGGCGGTCGGCCACGTCAACCCATACGAGGCCAACACATCCGAGTCTCACACTCTGTCGTTTTCGGGGGGGGGGGAGGGGGAGGGGGCGCGCCGGTCGAGTGTTTGTCACTTGCTTACTACTCTCCTTCGCGTCCTGCTCCTCATCCTTCCTCAATAAACCCCCTAATTTTCTGCCGCTCCGATCCACTACCCGATATTCAAATCTCTTCATCACTTTCCTGACTCGCTCGCTTAAGCCTCTCACATAAGGAATGTAGCACTTCTTCTTTTTCTTCTCCTCCTCTAAGTCCCTTTCTCCGGCCTCCCTACCGACGCAGTTCCTTCTGCGAATACACCTTCTGACGAACCGTCTGTCACCCGTTGAACCCAAACACCTTCTCAATATGATTTATTTCCTTCGTCAAACTCTCTCCGTCACTGCACACCTCCACTGCCCTTCTTACCATTCCTTTTATCACACCTGCCTTAACCCCATTGCTGTGCTCCGATCTTTCATGAATGTAAACATCGGTGTGCGTAGCTTTCCTATACACAGATGTCCTCAGATGGCCTTTCCTGTTCTCCACCAGCACATCCAAAAAAGGCAATTTCCTCTTTCATCCACTTCGCTTGTGAATTTCACTTCTTGTGTTTTCCTATTCAAGGAGTTTACCAGCTCCGCCAAACTCTCTTCATTCTTAATCACTCCCAAAGTGTCATCCACGTATCTCACGAAGTATCTCGGTATCTCAATTCCCGCCCTTCTGGCTTCCTCAAACCCTTCTTTCTCAAACCTGTCCATATACAAGTCTGCTACTATGGGGGATACTGCGCTTCCAATGCTTAGCCCTGTCGTCTGCCTGTAATGTCTCTTTCCCACCATGAAAATCGCCGAGTTCAAAGTTAATCGAAGAAGTTGCATGATGCTCTCCACCCTCCATCTGCTCCTTTCACCAAGCTTTATGTCCTCTAGCACCTCTAACGCCGAGTCCACAGGAACCGACGGATACATAGCCTTGATATCCAACGAAAAAATTCTGTCCTCAAGCGATATCTCCCAACCTCTGATCACCTCACATAACTCCTTCCTATTCCGTATCCTGCTGTCAATCCTATTTCCATAAGGTTTCAAAATGTCCGCTAATTTCCTTGCTAGTCCATGTAGTAGTCCTCCTCTCGAATTCACTACCGGTCTCAAAGGCATGCCCTCCTTATGCACTTTCGGCATACCAAACATGGTAGGAATCTTGTAATTAGCCGGTATCCATCTCCACATTTCCTCCTTCGTGCACTCTCCTCTCTCCACCATAGTTCTAAAAACTTCAATCAACTCTCTCCTGACCGTTTTCCAAGGGTCCTTGGCCTTCAACTCCTCGTAATCTCCCTCCCTCAATACATCCTCGATCTTGCTCCGGTAGTCATCTTCATCCAGCACCACTGTGGTTCTCCCTTTATCCGCTTCTAGGATTCTGATATGCCCTTCCTTTACCTCTTCTCTCAACTCTTTCAGTCCTCTCCTCTCTCCCTTCGTCAAATTGTCTGTGATCCTCTTCCTTTTACTCATCTTTATGCACCTTTTGACCTCTACCCTGACCTCCTCTTTCCTTGCCTCATTAGACTCAGAGGCGATCGCAGACTCTATTCCCGAAATGATGTCATCCACCTTCACTGTCCTTTCCCGGATCACAAACTGCTGCCCTAATTGCAATACTGCCAAATGTTCTTCATTCATTTCGAAAGAACTGTGATTTTGTACCAATTTATCTCTCAACTCCTGCAAGCCTTCCTCGTCTCCCTTCTCAACTGTCTTTCCCTCCTCCTCTAATTTCCTCATTCTATCTTGGTGCAACAGCTTTAATCTACAACCCGTACGCTCACTTTCTCGTTGAACTAGAACAGCCAGCCGATCAAAGTCCACATTCGTGCAAAGTTCTTTCAGTGACAGCTCCATCATTTCACACCTCCGTTGTGTAGCTCTCAAATCGTAGCGATGTCGACGAAGTTCGATGTTGATTAAGCGAATGCCGAACTCGGCCACAAGATTATCCCGATCAGTTTTGAACTGCTCTGGTAAGCGAACGCGCAAAGTTTTTGGTATAAGTCTTTCTCTTCTGCAGTCTCCCAGAAATCGAATAGTCTTCTCCAATCTCTGACTCTTCTCCATCTCCTTTCCCATTCTCGCTAGATATTCTTGCACCTCTGTCCATAGGTCCTTGTGATATACTCATTCAGCGTGGTCATTGTAAATTATAACGAATCCTGGACAGTACCACCGCAAAAATCAAAACTATAACAGTACGCGAGGCGCCTTTCGACCGAATCGCTCGGACATCATCAGGCGTATGATTTATTCATGTCGTAACATTCAATTTAGAAATGGGAATACATAATACATCAATGAGTCATTTGATCAATTCATTCCATGCTTGGCCGATGTCATGGCACCTGTTGTAGCCTCCTAATCTGTGCGTCCAAATTGCCTCCTTCACTCGTCTCTTCCCTGTCTCTCTCTCTCTCTCTCTCTCTCGCTATCACCTCTGCCCTATCCCACTGCATCCGATGACCAAGCTCCCACACGTGTCTGGCCACCTCCGATGACTGCACTTCTGCCTCCCTCACTTTCTTCTTGTGTTCTTTCATTCTTTGTTCCATGCCGCGTTTTGTCTCCCCCACATACTTAGCGTCGCAGATCCCACACTTTAAACAATAAACAACCTCCTTCGCGTCCTGCTCCTCATCCTTCCTCAATAAACCCCCTAATTTTCTGCCGCTCCGATCCACTACCCGATATTCAAATCTCTTCATCACTTTCCTGACTCGCTCGCTTAAGCCTCTCACATAAGGAATGTAGCACTTCTTCTTTTTCTTCTCCTCCTCTAAGTCCCTTTCTCCGGCCTCCCTACCGACGCAGTTCCTTCTGCGAATACACCTTCTGACGAACCGTCTGTCACCCGTTGAACCCAAACACCTTCTCAATATGATTTATTTCCTTCGTCAAACTCTCTCCGTCACTGCACACCTCCACTGCCCTTCTTACCATTCCTTTTATCACACCTGCCTTAACCCCATTGCTGTGCTCCGATCTTTCATGAATGTAAACATCGGTGTGCGTAGCTTTCCTATACACAGATGTCCTCAGATGGCCTTTCCTGTTCTCCACCAGCACATCCAAAAAAGGCAATTTTCCTCTTTCATCCACTTCGCTTGTGAATTTCACTTCTTGTGTTCTCCTATTCAAGGAGTTTACCAGCTCCGCCAAACTCTCTTCATTCTTAATCACTCCCAAAGTGTCATCCACGTATCTCACGAAGTATCTCGGTATCTCAATTCCCGCCCTTCTGGCTTCCTCAAACCCTTCTTTCTCAAACCTGTCCATATACAAGTCTGCTACTATGGGGGATACTGCGCTTCCAATGCTTAGCCCTGTCGTCTGCCTGTAATGTCTCTTTCCCACCATGAAAATCGCCGAGTTCAAAGTTAATCGAAGAAGTTGCATGATGCTCTCCACCCTCCATCTGCTCCTTTCACCAAGCTTTATGTCCTCTAGCACCTCTAACGCCGAGTCCACAGGAACCGACGGATACATAGCCTTGATATCCAACGAAAAAATTCTGTCCTCAAGCGATATCTCCCAACCTCTGATCACCTCACATAACTCCTTCCTATTCCGTATCCTGCTGTCAATCCTATTTCCATAAGGTTTCAAAATGTCCGCTAATTTCCTTGCTAGTCCATGTAGTAGTCCTCCTCTCGAATTCACTACCGGTCTCAAAGGCATGCCCTCCTTATGCACTTTCGGCATACCAAACATGGTAGGAATCTTGTAATTAGCCGGTATCCATCTCCACATTTCCTCCTTCGTGCACTCTCCTCTCTCCACCATAGTTCTAAAAACTTCAATCAACTCTCTCCTGACCGTTTTCCAAGGGTCCTTGGCCTTCAACTCCTCGTAATCTCCCTCCCTCAATACATCCTCGATCTTGCTCCGGTAGTCATCTTCATCCAGCACCACTGTGGTTCTCCCTTTATCCGCTTCTAGGATTCTGATATGCCCTTCTTTTACCTCTTCTCTCAACTCTCTCAGTCCTCTCCTCTCTCCCTTCGTCAAATTGTCTGTGATCCTCTTCCTTTTACTCATCTTTATGCACCTTTTGACCTCTACCCTGACCTCCTCTTTCCTTGCCTCATTAGACTCAGAGGCGATCGCAGACTCTATTCCCGAAATGATGTCATCCACCTTCACTGTCCTTTCCCGGATCACAAACTGCTGCCCTAATTGCAATACTGCCAAATGTTCTTCATTCATTTCGAAAGAACTGTGATTTTGTACCAATTTATCTCTCAACTCCTGCAAGCCTTCCTCGTCTCCCTTCTCAACTGTCTTTCCCTCCTCCTCTAATTTCCTCATTCTATCTTGGTGCAACAGCTTTAATCTACAACCCGTACGCTCACTTTCTCGTTGAACTAGAACAGCCAGCCGATCAAAGTCCACATTCGTGCAAAGTTCTTTCAGTGACAGCTCCATCATTTCACACCTCCGTTGTGTAGCTCTCAAATCGTAGCGATGTCGACGAAGTTCGATGTTGATTAAGCGAATGCCGAACTCGGCCACAAGATTATCCCGATCAGTTTTGAACTGCTCTGGTAAGCGAACGCGTAAAGTTTTTGGTATAAGTCTTTCTCTTCTGCAGTCTCCCAGAAATCGAATAGTCTTCTCCAATCTCTGACTCTTCTCCATCTCCTTCTCCCATTCTCGCTAGATATTCTTGCACCTCTGTCCATAGGTCCTTGTGATATACTCATTCAGCGTGGTCATTGTAAATTATAACGAATCCTGGACAGTACCACCGCAAAAATCAAAACTATAACAGTACGCGAGGCGCCTTTCGACCGAATCGCTCGGACATCATCAGGCGTATGATTTATTCATGTCGTAACATTCAATTTAGAAATGGGAATACATAATACATCAATGAGTCATTTGATCAATTCATTCCATGCTTGGCCGATGTCATAGCACCTGTTGTAGCCTCCTAATCTGTGCGTCCAAATTGCCTCCTTCACTCGTCTCTTCCCTGTCTCTCTCTCTCTCTCTCTCGCTATCACCTCTGCCCTATCCCACTGCATCCGATGACCAAGCTCCCACACGTGTCTGGCCACCTCCGATGACTGCACTTCTGCCTCCCTCACTTTCTTCTTGTGTTCTTTCATTCTTTGTTCCATGCCGCGTTTTGTCTCCCCCACATACTTAGCGTCGCAGATCCCACACTTTAAACAATAAACAACCTCCTTCGCGTCCTGCTCCTCATCCTTCCTCAATAAACCCCCTAATTTTCTGCCGCTCCGATCCACTACCCGATATTCAAATCTCTTCATCACTTTCCTGACTCGCTCGCTTAAGCCTCTCACATAAGGAATGTAGCACTTCTTCTTTTTCTTCTCCTCCTCTAAGTCCCTTTCTCCGGCCTCCCTACCGACGCAGTTCCTTCTGCGAATACACCTTCTGACGAACCGTCTGTCACCCGTTGAACCCAAACACCTTCTCAATATGATTTATTTCCTTCGTCAAACTCTCTCCGTCACTGCACACCTCCACTGCCCTTCTTACCATTCCTTTTATCACACCTGCCTTAACCCCATTGCTGTGCTCCGATCTTTCATGAATGTAAACATCGGTGTGCGTAGCTTTCCTATACACAGATGTCCTCAGATGGCCTTTCCTGTTCTCCACCAGTACATCCAAAAAAAGCAATTTTCCTCTTTCATCCACTTCGCTTGTGAATTTCACTTCTTGTGTTCTCCTATTCAAGGAGTTTACCAGCTCCGCCAAACTCTCTTCATTCTTAATCACTCCCAAAGTGTCATCCACGTATCTCACGAAGTATCTCGGTATCTCAATTCCCGCCCTTCTGGCTTCC
This sequence comes from Prostheceraeus crozeri, assembly GCA_907163375.1. NCBI lineage: Eukaryota > Metazoa > Platyhelminthes > Polycladida > Euryleptidae > Prostheceraeus > Prostheceraeus crozeri. Next base: position 35,211 of record CAJQUW010014267.1, read on the forward strand.
TCAAACCCTTCTTTCTCAAACCTGTCCATATACAAGTCTGCTACTATGGGGGATACTGCGCTTCCAATGCTTAGCCCTGTCGTCTGCCTGTAATGTCTCTTTCCCACCATGAAAATCGCCGAGTTCAAAGTTAATCGAAGAAGTTGCATGATGCTCTCCACCCTCCATCTGCTCCTTTCACCAAGCTTTATGTCCTCTAGCACCTCTAACGCCGAGTCCACAGGAACCGACGGATACATAGCCTTGATATCCAACGAAAAAATTCTGTCCTCAAGCGATATCTCCCAACCTCTGATCACCTCACATAACTCCTTCCTATTCCGTATCCTGCTGTCAATCCTATTTCCATAAGGTTTCAAAATGTCCGCTAATTTCCTTGCTAGTCCATGTAGTAGTCCTCCTCTCGAATTCACTACCGGTCTCAAAGGCATGCCCTCCTTATGCACTTTCGGCATACCAAACATGGTAGGAATCTTGTAATTAGCCGGTATCCATCTCCACATTTCCTCCTTCGTGCACTCTCCTCTCTCCACCATAGTTCTAAAAACTTCAATCAACTCTCTCCTGACCGAAAATTGAAACCTCAACGGGGACGGCGACGGCGACGACGAAAATGGAAGAAATCTTAGAAATGGAAGAAACCGCAAGAATATATCCTTCGTTATCTCAATTAAACTTTTACGGAGCAGCGTGACTTCTTTCTTTCTCTCTCTCTCTCGATCCTGTCTGTTACAGGAATATTGTATTCACAATGACATGCATTCTTTAAAACAATTGCTTGTCTTCAATGAGAATAATTCCCGTGTGCTTTTAATAGAATGATCTTGAACGCTAATAGAATGATCTTGAACGCTAATGGAAATGTACACCAAAATCGTTCTGATAGCCAGAAAATGTGTCATAAAGTTTGTCGACATGGCTGTCGATAGAAGTGCCGACATGGTTCAACAATTGGTGTATTTTTCCATTCAAAACAATGTCACATGAATTATTGTTATGGAAACGAAAAGGAAGAGAAATGCTCATTCATTAATTCATCCTCTCTCTCATATGTCTATTGTGTTTGGATTGTATTTGTTCTTTTGTTCTCATTGTGTGAATGAGATTTCACAACTCGCATTATGCGCTATTGTCTGCGATTTGCTCTACCCCTATCAGCTGACACAATTTTAGCAGCTGCTACACGCCAATTCTTTTGAGAAATTTCTGAAATAGATTTTATTTCATTTAAAATGAGTAACATTAGAGACTTCCTAAAAATATACGGTAAACAAACCACGACAAATTTCGATTTAAATAAGATCGCAAATCAATTGAGAATAAAGAATTTTCACCTATTGATGAGAAATGAATTGCAGTTGATTTAAGATGAACGAAACACTAACTCTGCTAATAAATTGATTCCTTACAAATGTACCTTTTTAATTTAGATTAAATTAAATCATTTCAAAATCGAATAAGTAGTAAGGAAAGTCATCATTATGGAAAAGTTTTAAATCAATACCCCCCTTCTGACTAAGTAGTAAGGAAAGTCATCATTATGGAACATTTTTAAATCAATACCCCCCTTCTGACTAAGTAGTAAGGAAAGTCATCATTATGAGACAGTTTTCTCAATCTAGGGGTCCCTTAAGAAATTTTTTTAATTGTAAAATGAGCAACATAAATCAGTTTTTAAAATTATATGGAACACAAACAACAACGAATTTTGATCTAAAGAAAATCGCAAATCAATTGGAAATAAAGAATTTTCACATATTGATGAGAGACGAATTACAATTCTTAAAAAATAAGCCAACAATAACTATAAATTTCATAACGAATCTTCATACGTCAGATGAAAAAGGTGTACATTGGTCTGCAGGTATGTCTAATAAAAATGGAGATAATTATTATTTTGACTCATACGGACTTCCACCTACAAACGAAGTTAAAAAATTACTTGAAAATGGAACTTATAATACATTTCAAATTCAAAAACCAGGAACTACTAATTATGTCTTTATGTTTTATTTAAATTACAAAAAGGAGTACCATTTCTAGATATTATGTTAGAATTGAACAAGGGAATTTCGTTCCCGAAACGATAGTTCCAATAATAATAATGATATTGATAATTGAAAATCGCTTCGTTGTAATTCATTTTGATAAAAGCGGCCTCTGATATCCTCATTATCTAAATCTTTAATTTCATAAGTAATCGGATAAGTTTGGTTTATTTTACAAACTTCAAATATCTCTTTCGTCCAATAGCCAACGAAGCCCTTTTTAAATTTATTCTTATACTTAAATATTCTAACTCTATCTCCAATTTTAAATTTCGGCTTAAGTTTCTGCATATTCGGATTACTCTCATTTGAATAATTATTTTCGAATATTTCCTTTCGTATTAAATCAGGGTCGTCAGAAGCATTCTTTGGGGTTTCTTCGATACCTGAATGAACTTTATTATTGTACTGCTCTACAATTCCTGGTAATATCTTCAACCATTTCTGATTTCTTTGCTCAGTAAATTTCTTGAATAATTTATTTTTTAACGTCCGATTGAATCTTTCCATCACTACGGCCGTCCCTGCATTTTCAGTTGAATAAACAGTTTTAAATAGTGGCTGAACGTTTCGGTTATAAAATTCCGACCCTTTATCAACAAACAATTTTTTTGGCTTTCTATTACTTTCTTTAAAGATTTCTTCAAACGCATATTTAACTGATAGACCACTTTTGTTTTTTAAAGGCTTTACCCAAGCGTATCGTGTATATAAATCTATAACGGTCAATGCGCATTTGTAGTCCCTTTCATTCGGGATATGAATAAGATCAGCACTCCAAATATCATCTTTATTAAATACTTTTACTTTCAATAAATATTTCGGCTTTCTGTATTCCCTATGAATTTCAGACGCGTAGGTTCGAGCGTTGCTCTCAGACAGCTTTGCTGTCGTTTCATTTAAACCCTGACCGAATAATATTTTAGCTTGTAAAGCTTTCTTAACAAACATTCTTTCAATTTTTTCTCTAAATGTAGGATTTTGAATACTATCTAATTCTTGAATCATCTTCTTATCAGCTGCATGTCGAGAACTTAGATCATAATTTCGATAAGCTAAATCATGTCTATAAGCGGCGGCATCTACTCTATTTATTGGTTCTTCACCTGGTTTCGGATTATTATTCTCATCTAGTCTTATATCTAATCGAGTTCCTGGACCGGTATATGAATGACCAGGAAGATGTTTTTCTTTCGAATACTTACTCCAAATAAATCCAGGAAAGTTTTCTAATGTTTTTGTATGTCGTTACCTTCATAAATTTTACAATTTGAGGTTTTATGTACTTTTAAGAGATAATTTAATAAATCTAAATTAGAAATTTTTAATTTAATTAAATTTTCGGAATTTGTAGAATTCATTTTAAAAGATAAAATTAATGTTTTACCTTATCATACTAGGTCTTAGATATATTCCAGAACCATCTTTAGTTTTTTTAATTTCAATTAAATCATCAACATTGCGGAGAATATTTTTAAGAACTCGTTTTCCTTCATCAACCAAATTTAATTTACTAATGAAATTATCTACTATTCCGTCACCCCTCGCAACTTTCTCTAACTCTCTATTTTGTCGTTTTTGTTCTTCTAATGCTGCCTTCTCTGATTTATTTTTTTTTACTGCTTGGACAATACCAGCTGTCCCACCTGCAACACTTCCTGCTGCTGCTATACCTCCTATTATTAGAGGAATTAATGGGAGAATCCCGCCATTCTTTTCTTCTTGTAATTGAATATTCTCTATCATTGGTTTACTTATGTAATACTTTTTTTTGTTAATCGTAATAGTTTTAGGTGTATTTTTGTCAACAACATTACGTAATTTTAATTCAACAGTTTTATTATTATTACTTTTCGCTTGCGACATTTTTAATAAAAAAATTTTAAGTTACCAAAAATTTTTACTCTATTCTAGTTATCAAAAATTTTAAGTTATCAAAAATTTTAATTAACTTATAGAACTTTGTTCAGAGGCTTCAGCCGATCCTAGCCATCTTTCCATTAAGAATTTCAATAGAATATTTTACATCTTCTAGCAATAAACCATAAGCCGTCAATGAAGTTGTGGAATCTTTTTTTTTCAATATTAATTGTTACATCACATCCAGTCTTGATAATATCTTCAGATTGTGCACTTAAATCGAAACAGAAAACAGGATATAAATGTCTCCAATCTCCAGGAGTTAATTGTGGTTCAACTCCAAATTCTATACAAAGATTTCGATAAGAATCATATCCTTCCATAAATTGATTATTGGTATCATCGAATCTTAATGGATCAATTGGATATCGGGTTTGATTTAAAGCAACTTGTAAACTTCGAAATGTATTAATATGAAAAAGATTGTTGTTCTTATCAAAACTTGGAGATTTATTTCTTTGAAAAATTAGCAATAAATATCTTGGAGTATTCGCAGTTCTAGTAAAATGCCAGTTAAATCTTTGTTCGGAAAAAGTTACTGAACTAGCAGTACGCTTTAGAAAATTTACTGGAATTGGTTTGTTAGTATTTAATCTTTTTGCAATAGCTGTTTCAACCTCTAAACTAGGAGTAATATGTTTAATCCACCATTCAAGTCTATCAATTTTTAAATATGCTTTTTTTCCAGTCTTACCAAAAAAGATTAACTCATTATTTGCTGTGCGATGAATTATTAATTTAAATTTTAATTGATATGATATTTTATCATAATCTAAATATCCGAATAATGGAGACAATGACCAATTTACTGTCTGTTTACTTTTCTTGTTAAATTCACGTCTTTCTTTATATGCACTATTGTTTGTTTTATTTAAATGTTTTGCAATATTTTCTACATCTTTCGCAATTCCTGCGGCATCTGTTCCAGCGTGAGTTAAATCATCAACAATTATACCATCATTAGCATCAGGAAACCAACCTTCGATTTCATACTTTTTATTATTTTCACCAATTGTTACAAATCTAAGCATTGTATCAATTACACCTGGAGAATCACTTATTGTTTCTATATTTTCAGTTGCAACATCTAAACGCATTTGTGTAAATAATCTTGGAAAAAATTATTCTCTAGTGTAATATTATCGGTTTCTGGTAATGGTGTTGTAAAATTGGCATCACTATATAAAGAATATTCACAGTGTAAAAAGGAATCAGGTAAATATAAATAACTTTGTTGATTATCAACTTCAAAAATTAAATCTCCTCCAGTATTTACTCTACCAGAAGATCCGGGATTCATAGCAATTCTTATATAGTCATTCTTTTTTTGATTATAACTAACACCTGGTGGTTTATCTAATTCAAATTTATTTTCAATTAGCGAAGACATTTTTATAAAAAATAATTTGACTTTTTGTTTTTTCTCACACACAAAAAAAATTTTACTAAAAAAATTTTACTAAAAAAATTTTACTAAAAAAATTTTACTAAAATAATTTTACTAAAAAAATTTTGCTAAAAAAATTTTACTAAAAAAATTTTATTAAAAAAATTTTACTAAAAAAAATTTTGCTAAAAAAAATTTTACTAAAATATATATTTTAGAATTTTGCTAGACCAGCTCCGCTACAGCTTTGCTGGTTAGACCGAAGGTTGCTGCTCACGCCATTACCTCTTATTTCTTCAATTGAACGTTTTATGGCTACGCCTGATTTCTTCTTATGTTTACTATCAGACGGAGCTCCGCTCCTCAAGGTTTCCCCCACAGCTATGTTAGCAATTTTGTTTTTTGTTTCCTCTGAAAGTTTTTTTAAATTTTTTAGCTCTTCAGAATCATTCCTAAGTTTACGAATAGCTTCTAGTTGTTTTAATTCGTTTTGAGACTTAACAGCATTTGATATTGCACTAGCTGTACTACCTATAGCAGCTGCTCCTTTTGCAGCAGATGTAATCAAATCTTTATATTTTTTTAATTAAGTTAACGATACTTCCAATACCAGAAAAGATGCCAGCTCCTTCTATTATTCCTTCTATTAGTTTCTCTATTATCATAATGATAAACAGGATTCATACGTGGTTCATGAGCAATTCTTTGATTTGAAGCAAATTGTTTAAGATTGTGTTTATAAATTATAGGCATTTTTTAGGAATAAATTTGACTTTTGGGAAAAATATTTACGTTAAGATTTACGTGTGTGAATGTCCAACAACTTCGTGATAACTTTATTAATTTTCCGTTGCACTTTATCTATTGCGTCAAGTAGCGTGTGATGTACTTTAATTTCTTTTCTATTAACTTGCATTTTCTCCAGATTCATCTTCAACGCCGCTTTAAGAGCATTTAACTTAATTTTAAGAACATCTAATTGTCTTTTAACAGAATCCAGCTGTTCTTTAATTTAATTTTTTAATCTTTCTTTTAATTAAATTTTTCTTTAATTCATTTTCTAAATTGATTTTAAGAGTTTTCATTTTATCAACTTTTTGATTAAGCGAGTTTACTTCATTTATTATTCTATTCATCTTTTTCATTTGTTGAGTAATTTTAGAACTTAATTCATCAACACTTTTTTGGAATGTAGTTTGTAACTGCTCTAAATTTTTTTTAATTCTTTCAGGAAGTTTTTCTATTTCATCTTCTAATTGTTCTTTTAACATTTTTATCTGATGTTTATTTTTAATTACAGCAGATTTTAAATTTAAAGAAAGTAATATCAAAATTTTTGATTGTTCAGAAATCTTTTTAAAAAGTTTTGCTATATCTGCTTCTAGCTCTCTATCCTTTTTATCAAGTTTTAATAATTTTTCGTTTAATGATTTGTCATTAAGTTTTAGCAACTTTAATTCATTCATCAGTGGAACCGAAACATCGTTTATATATTTTTCTTTTAAGTCATTGATTTGTGTATCAACATATTGTTTATTTGTTAACTCTGTATTTTGTTGCGGAAGAATAGAAAGATGCAATGGACCAGATAAAACGTCTCCAGTTTTCATGATATAATTTTCTATTTCTATTTCTAATTCACGATTATTCGGGATATATGCACCTCCACCAACATTTGGTAACATAATTTTTTAACAATAAAAAAATAAATTTTTTTTCTAATAAAAATAAAAATAAAATAAAATTTTTTCTAATAAAAATAAAAAAATGGATAAAGCAAATTAAAAAAAATTATATTCGCCCGCATCATCCTGTTCTCATTCGACGAGATCAACGGGATTTGAAAATAAATGTTTTGATAATAATAATACTGTTACAAATCCATGTATAGATGTGAACCTTTTATTCGAATTACAAGCAGAAATATTTAAAGAACAGACTAAAGGTTTACCATCTATAGAAACCAGTTATTGTATTTTCCCAGGTGACCCATTTATTAAATTTATGGATATTGTAAGCAAATACAATGATGTAGCTTATGTTGAACTGAACAAAGAAAATATGGTTATTTTTGGTCATAATAATGTTTATGGATTCATTAGAGCAGTTTTACCAATTAGTAATACAGAGTGGATTGAAAATAAAATTATTAATTATATTAGTGTAACTGAATTAGTTAAAAAATTAAAATCATTTTCCAAAGAAAAAAAAAGATCATTTGTTGATGAACAAAGCCAATATAATATTCACATAGAGAGTAAAAAACATAATGAAGAATTATTATGCCAAGTTTATTATAGAGATACAATTTATAAACAAGAAACATTAGAAATGCCGCAAAGATATGATGATGATACTTATATAGGATTATATTCAAACTTAAATATTAATTTATTAAAATCTTACATAAATGGTTTAGCTCAACAAGAGAAAATTTATATGTGGACAACACCTTATACTATTAACAATGACCATAATCATAATCATAATAAACGAACCGAAGGTTCTAGGGCTTTGCCCGATCTTAAAGAATCTTATAATAATAATAATGATAATAATGTAGATGATGATAATATAAATGATGATTCTGAAACATCTGAAAAAGGTGTGAATGGTAACAAAGATTATAAAAATATTAGTAATTATAAAAATTTAAGTGAAGAAAAATTTATATCTCATACTGATGTACATGATATTAATACTACATATAATCAAAATTTATCTAAATTTCATTTTCTTACAATTGAAAATAATAATGATGGTATAGTTGAAGATACTGTTAGACAACTATGTGTCGGGTCTACAAAATTTAAATTAGGATTTACATCTAATCAATTTAAAATTTTATCATCTTTAATAAAAACTAAAAGTGATTCAGATTATGGTGGTGTTATTAATTTTTCCAAAAGAGATCAAAGACCAATATTTTTCTATATTATATTATTATCAAATAATAAATATAATTTAGAATTAGATATTCCCATCAGGGAATGGTATCCTAACAGGGAATGGCATCCTATACCAAAAATGTAATTTATGATGTTGAAGAATCAATTTATGATGATGATGAAGAATCAATTGATGACGATGATGAAAAATCAATAGTTAGTGAAAATAAATTTAAATTATCTTTTGATGAAACGTTTCATGATAAAACTTAATAGAAAATACCAAAATATTCGATAAATATATTTTCATATGTAATAAATTTTTAGATGTAATAAGTTTTTAGATGTAATAAATTTTTTAGATGTTATAAAATTTTTAGATGTAATAAAAAAATTATTATTCCCACGTGTCATCATCATCACTTAAATTACTCTCACAGACGATTGTTTGAAATATTTCAGCTTGAATATCTTCTCCGTTATAAGGTAACATAATTTCATTTTCATCAGGTGCTTGACGTTTAAGAATATTTATTTGACCAGAGAATTTTTTTTCTTCAGTATTATTATTTTTATCAGGAATACTAATTCCAGTTTCTAAAGATCTTTTCCATGGTTTATTAACTGTAGTCGATAATGTTTTCCTTGAATATAATTTTAGAAAATCTTCTACTTTTACTTTATCTTGTGAATATCCTTTGAATGTTTTCTTTTCACTAAGTCTCCCTTGTTCATCTACAGTAATACAATATTTTATTTTAGGAGCAATAAACATTGCAAAAATAATTCCACCATTTCCATAATCATTTTTTCCTTGACACAATTCTCCCCCAACATATCCAGCAGCATCTAATTTATTGAATAGTTCATTGGAAATGTATATTGAATCAGTGTTTTTTACAATCAATGGAAAACCACAATTAAATGTGCCATCTTCCGTTTCAATATCATAAACATATTGTTTTTTATTATTTAAGTATCTTACAGTGGTGACATCTTTGGTAATATTATTTTTAACTTGACACGCACTAAAGCATAATGATTTATCTTGTCTCTCGCTTACTACCAAATTAATACCTAGAGATGATGCCAAATTGTATAAACCACTAAAGGTTTCTTTATTTTTCTGTGTGAAACGAATAGTTGCATATTTCCTTGTAAAAAAAGATTTCTTGTCCCCATCTGCTGCATAAAATCCAACAAAGAACCAATATCTAATATTATATTCAGCATTTAGAACATACCAAGGAACACGTTTTTCTCTAAAATGATTATAATAATTTTTGCTAAAGTATATAGCATATTGTCTTGGATTTTGAAAATTAAGTTTGTATACTCTAGATGATCTCATTGTATCATATATTTTACAATCATTGTTATAAACTTCATTAATATATGTTTTTAATTTAATTAAGAGGTTAAGATCTTGGTTATTTAAAGTACAACAATATCTGACTCCTGATTCATAATTATAGATTCCAGCAGAACCATCTCCTAAAAAGAACCCTTCTATAAATGCTTGCTTACATCTTAAATTAGGTGGATCATTAAGACAAATATCACTTACAATTTGTTTCTGTGTGATTGTATTGTCGTGTAAAAATAATTTATTATGTAGTAAATTTGTTCCTATATTTAATTCTTGTGGCTTTATTTCATTACCTCTTTCATCTAACAATGAATGATCTTCAGTAACATCTACTATTCCCATTTTTGTTCTTATTCGATAAATACTTTTATTTGTAAGATGTCTAATAATTTCTTTTACTTTACTCCATCCATTATGAGTATAAATTTCTAAATTATCAACAAATGAAATTTCTTTCATATCACCATTAATTTCAAACGGATTAATTTTATAGTTGTTTACAATACTATCTATTCTAGAAATAAATAATGAATTATTCTTTCTCAATATTACAGGCGTGTCAGCTGTTACTGAATCTGTATAATGAATGTATTTTTCGTTGAAACCATTAATTTCTAAAATAAAGTTATTCATGATTCTTCTAGAGTGAGAAAGAATGAAAGAACCTAAGTGTGATGGCATGAATGACGTCTTCCCATCTTTTACAATATTAGTTTTAAGAAATTCATCATCTTCCATTTCTACCTTCGCTAAATATTGTTCATCATTTAATTTTTCATAATCTTTTACTTCTTGAGTGAAATTTTTTCTCAATGTATTCTCATTCCATAAATGATATTTAGTGGTTATATCTTTTTGCACAGTTTTGCCATATAGCGAATTCATCAATAATTTAATTAACTCATCGCCTACAGTATTTCCTTCTGCTTTATATCTTTTTCTCAAATTAAAAAGTTTTTCAATATAATTTCGAAATGGTGAAACGTGATAATTTTCTTCATAAATTATACCATCAGTAATATGTAAGATTTTTCCCCCACATCTAACAATGTCTTGTATGTCTACAGAAGTTAATACATCATAACATATACCATTTCTAAACCTGATTACTTTTACATGAGAATTATTATTTTGATTTTCAACTTTATCTTTAATAAGAACTGGTTGAAAAAAAATATCATTCGGATATTGAAACACAACTGTAAATATTCCAGTTTTAGGTCTAAATGTTTGAGTATTAAATTTATATACTATTTCCCGCTCTTCTTCTTGACGAAATTTTCTAGCGGATTCAGCTTTAGGGTATTCATAATTTTCATCGTACATAGCTGATGGATATAAAGATGTGGCATCAAAAGCCACTAGAAATTCATGTTTTTGTTCAAGTAGTTGATTTGAAATTTTCTTACAAATTTCAGTTTTATCTATCGATACTGTTTCATTAAATCTATTAAATTACTTCCAAGGGACAAAGTCCCCCCAGCGTAGCGACCAGGTAAATACTGTTTTAATATTGGTAACAAGATGCTACAAAATGGCGATATGTATTTTCTTATATTTGCTGAAACTCTTCCACCTTTAACAGATTTTCTAATATAATTTCTAGCCCATAAATCTATATGAGAATGAATATTTATATTGTCATTTTGTACGCTTTTCATCCAACCGTTAAATGGTAAAGCAGAGGATGACAAATTAGTAGTTATATCTTCACCAACTAAATCTCGCATAACATTATTATATTTGTAGATACAAAAAGCTAAAGAAAGAATGTCGTTAACTAAATATGGTCTCCATTCATTTTCTTTTTCTTTATAATTTTCATGTGTTATGTCTCCAATTTCATAATTTTACACACATTCGTAGGAATTTAAAAATTCTCACATTAAGAAAATTAGAAAAACTATTTAGAAAGACTTGTTTTTACATGTTGATAACTACATTTCATTATAATAGTTTGAAGTGCTAATTTACCTGAAGGTGAATCTTTTTTCATATTGTTTTTAAATCTAAAAGATTTTTGAATGTATCTACTAACACATTCAGTTGTATAAGGATTTTGTAATGAAGCAGTTAATATTCCTCTTGAAGTTTTAAGAGGCGGTTTAAATAATTTAAAATTAGCTTTTATCGGAAAATAGGAATCAAAACCTGATGAATTGTGTGCTATTAAAGTTACTTTCGAATAATTAGATTTTCCAAGAGTTTTGAAAAATTATTGGATCGGACATGCGTCCTCTGGGTTTCCCCCGATCGGACATACGTCCTCTGGGTTTCCCCCGATTGGAAATTCATCATCCTCAGTTCTCGTAAATATTTTCACACAATTTTGAAGTTTATTAAATTCTAATTCAGTTAAATTATTATACTCATTAATCTGTTTTTTAAGTTTTTTAATTTCATCTTCATCTTTTGATCGTTTAATTTTAATCATATCACTTAACAAACGTGTTTCTAATTCTTTCAATCTTTGTTTCGGTAAGCAACATATAAATTTATTAAAATTAATAGCTCCTACAGCATAAGGAATAAGATGAGCTGTTGAACAGTTAGGATCAGGAAAAGTTTCGAAAGCCCAAATATATGTTGAACCATAGTCAATTTTTTTCTTTGTTATGATTTTATATGGACGCGTTGTTAGATTTTCATCAGTAACTGTTTTATATATGGGTTTGAAATTATTTTCAATTTCTCTAATAGCTTTTAATTTATGAGATTTATTAATTAAACAATATTGACCAATTGTTGAACCTTCGTGAAAATAATTGTAATAAACATAATTATGAAACGTTTCAATTCCTCTAGGATTTAAATGACGATTGGCAGGACTATAATATTGAACACATTCTCCAAAATATTTATTGAATTGAGAAAATTTGCAGTTTGACATTACTCCTGTTCTAGATGTGGCTTTCTCTTTATATAAAAAATTATTAAACATTTCTTTCATCATTTCTCCTTGTTCTTCATTAAAACCTCGTAAAACATTATAACATTTAATAAAACAAAAATCTTCAGAAGGAATATAACAATATTCACCGAAATATTCTTTGATTCTATATTTCATATTAATCCCTGCCCCTCTATGCGATCTTTGTACTAACTTCATTCCAAAATCTTCATATTTAATATTACCTGTAAAAATCCATTCGTTAGCATCGGATTTCTCATCCAGATTCGAAAACCATATTTCAAATGAATTTTTATTATAGAAGGTTACGTAAAAATTTTGAATTATATTTTCCTGATCTTTAACAACTTTTCCAAGTAAATTAATAATTTTACCATTTGCTAAAAGTTTCCTCATATCATTTACTACATTAATAAAAGATACATTTTCATATTTGATTTCATTTGGATTAAGTAAATTACATAAATCATCACCAAGCTCATCCTTAATTCTATCATCAAAAAAGATATCAGTAATAGGAGTTTCTAATATTTCTTTTGTTCCACTTTTCTGTTTTTTAATATTACGTCTAATACTACGCCTAGTACGTTTCTGTTTTTTAATACGTTTACTACGTTTACTATGTTTAATTTGCGCATCAAACTCAGCAGTTTGTTTCTTGATTAATTCATCAATCCTAGACGTTTGTCCGAGAGACATTTCACGATTCATATTTTTTAAAAGAAAAAATGAATTTTTACATAGAACCTTGGTTCCGTTTTTACATATACACAGGAATATGTAATTGATGTAATGTTTATAATTCATGTGTTGTTAAATGTTCTTTCTTAACCAACCACCATAAATTATTATACGCCAAAAATACTCGGAAACTTCTTAAACAAAATGGAAAGTCTTTTGTTTTAACACACGGTTTAATACCATGTTTTGTTTTATAATCTGTAACGAGCGCTACGTAAATATGATGATAATAAAATCTAACTTCTTTCTTCGACTTCACAGGATTTGTAGGATGACGATAATCTTTTAAAACTGGTACATGCTCTATCTTGTAAGCATTCAACACATTTTTTTTTATTTTTATTAACAAAAAATTTATAAGAAAAAATTATTCGATCACTCCGCGAAAATATTTTCTATAACTCTATCATGAATTTTTTTATCAATATTAATTGTAATGAAGCCATAATCTTTTGACCAAGCATTGTTACACGATTGTTTATCTAGTTTACTAGGATCTTGCATATTATCACTATCATCTATTAATTGTATCTTTAGATGCTTATTTTTATTGGATTCAACTAACTGATTATTTTTTGCTACTTCTTCACACCACGAACTTATTTCTTCTTCATCTTCAGATTTTTCATATTCTTTGAATAATGAAGCAATTGCTGTTTTTTAAGATTATTTTCAAATCCATATTTTAAAAATTGATAGACGGGTTGTTCTGCTGTTGTTGCATAAATTATAAGATTGTTATAATCCAAAAAATTTGGAGTCGTTAAAATTTTAAATAATAGATATGTTTTTCCACAACCTGATCTTCCACAAATAACTGACAAAACTTTATTAGAAAAATTTGGATGATGATTGAATTTAAGTTTTTTTTTATTTAATGAGGGAAATTCACTCATTTTTTAATAAAAAATTTTTATTTTTAAAGAAGAAGAAGAAAACTAAACTTCTCTAGCTTCGCGTGGGAGTTTATACCTCTCGAACGGGAGTTTATACCTCCCGAACGGGAGTTTATACTTCTCGAACCAAAAGATCTATCCATAATCTCTTCACCTCCAAAATTTATTTCTTGTCCTTTTTCATCAGTGATTCTCATGTTAATGTTGTTAATAGTTTTTCTTGTAATAGGGAAATATATTAATGTTTGTGGAATTACATTTAATCTATAACCAATGGGTACAGTAAAAGCTGGAAAACTGAATATTAAATTTGACAATTTACCATTTATATATCCTCCTTCAATAATGTCACAATGTACAACAATTGAATTTATTTCAGTTATTTTTGGTATCTTCTCACCTAAATGATAACCTTGACTATAGTTTTGTTTATTAAATCCTAGTAGCTTTGACAATGATCTATCATGATTAAAATCAACTTGATGATTTTCGTCTAAAGTAAGAGAAAATTTATTAACTGCCGGTTCAACTGCAAAATGTAATTCTTTCTTATCTTTAAATGGTATACCTAAATATCTCTTAATTTCATTTGATATTGATTCAACTTCGTAAGAGCCAGGAAGAAAAGTTAATATTTTCCATGTTTTGCCTTTATCAGTAGAATATCTAAATTGATCATTCACATCTTTGATAACGTTTTGAATAGTGTTAAATGTGGAGAAACTAGTCAATGCAATTTGATAATTTTTATTTTGTTCCAAATGTAGAATGGGTTCTAAATTACAAGTGTGTGATGAAGTAGTTGTTATAATTTTAAACGTCGTACTAAATTTTGATGAACCCAAAATCTCTGTCAAATTTTCTAAATGATTATTAATTTTGTCTAAATCTGCTGAACGCATTTTTTAGTTAAAATTTTGAATAAATGTCTTTTATAAAAAAAATTAAAAACAACAACATATTTCAGCTACGGGCGAAGCCCTAGAACATTCGGTTCGTTATACTTTTATAATCCTCTTCATTTAGAATCTTCTTTTCTAACAGTCTTTTCAATATAGCATGAATTTCATTGAAACTAGAATTATGTCCTTCTTTTATTGCAGATATTAAAATATTTAATCTATTTAGTTATTCTTGTGGATCATCTGGTAAAAATACAGTTGTTTCAGTTTTAAAACCTTTTCCTACTTTAACTCCCGTTGATAATAAATTTTCTAATTGTTTATAACGTCTAAGAGATTTTACTGCACCAACTCTATCTAACATAGCTTTATATTTTATGAGATCTTCTACAGCATAATTATTTAAATCTGCTCCTCTTAAAAGATCAACAAAATTTCTATCTAAATTAAAAGGATATTTATCTGGTGAAAAAATTAAACCTCGAAAAGGTTGTGGAAATATTTCTTTTTGTCCGAGAGAAAATCTAGGTATTGTTTTTCCATCTATAAATGAAATAGAATGTTCAAATTGCATAGATTTTGGTAATTTCTTATTAATGTTTGATTCTAGTAATCCATAGTCATCTAATATAGTTTTGTGCTCTGGATCTGTTATATCAATTTGTTTATCATCATTTGTAAGTTCTTTTTTCAAGAGTTTTAAATGGTTTCATAGTTTTCTCAAAATCAGTTTTTACTTGCTCGGTTTGTTGCATTTTTTCAAACATATCAGATTGAATACCAGCTTTTATCATTCGATGTTGAAGATGATTTTCTTTCATAATATTTCTTTGTTTTATTAACTCTTCTAATTGTTTAATTCTATTAAAATTATCAGCTTTAATTTTATCCATTTTTAAAATATAATATTTGAATTTTGTGGTAACATTGGAATACAACAAAAACATTTTACTGAACAAATTATTCTTTTATTGCTTTGTTGTCTGACATCTTTTCGTTTAAAGTTTTCTCGTTTTAAGTTTTGTTTAATAAAGTTTTGCTTAAATTTTCGCTTAAAATTTTTAGCTCTTCTAAAAAAATTTTGTCATTTTCTTCATTAGAAATTTTACCATCACTAAAAGTTTTATCATCCTTTTTATTCTTATCATCAACTTTTTCTGACTGTAATTGAAATGATATTTGATTTACTTCATCAGCTATTTGATCAAATTTTTCAATCTCATCTAACGTAATAACATTATCATCACATACTCTTTAAAAGTAGTAATGTAGTTTATCATAGACTTCTTTAATATGTAAATGCTTAGTTTTTAATGACTTTAGTTTCTTAGTTATTAAAGATTTATCTAACATCGTAACAAGTGAAGTTGCAAAAACACCCGTACCTGTTAAAGCTGTAGCAACTACTGGAATTACTAAAACACCAGAAGATATAACAATAGTGAGAGCGCCTAAACTTATTGTTAAGAATATGCCAATTCCTTGTGTTACATTCTTAACTTTAGTCCATCTCTTTCTTAATTTTTTGTAATGCTCTAATCTTAATAATAATTGAGATTCCTTATCTTTCATATAACGTACTCTATCTTTGTGTTTTTCTTTATTCAATTCACTTATTTTTAACTGTGATAACGAAGGATATATTCTTGCGGTTTCTTCCACTTTTGTTTCTTCCATTTTTAAAGAAATATTTTGAAAAAATATTTTGAATACAATCTTCTGGTATATTGAGACTACGCGATATTTTGAGACAACTTAAATTTTCATCTGCCTAAATTTTCAAAATTCTTAGACCACGTGATATTTTGAGTCAACTTAAATTTTCGTCTCCCTAAATTTTCAAAATTATTAGACCACGTGATATTTTGAGACAACTTAAATTTTCGCCCTTCGGCCTTCGGCAACGTGAAATTTGAAGTCTACCTAAATTTTTGAAATTTTGATTTTTTTGAAAATTTTGAAAAACCCCGCAAAAGTGTGACATCCGGCGCCAGCGAAGCGAAGCAAAGCGAAGCGAAGCGTCGCGCCGGATGTCACACTATATACTAACTATTGCCTCCTTCACTCGTCTCTTCCCTGTCTCTCTCTCTCTCTCTCTCTCTCTCTCTCTCTCTCTCGCTATCACCTCTGCCCTATCCCACTGCATCCGATGACCAAGCTCCCACACGTGTCTGGCCACCTCCGATGACTGCACTTCTGCCTCCCTCACTTTCTTCTTGTGTTCTTTCATTCTTTGTTCCATGCCGCGTTTTGTCTCCCCCACATACTTAGCGTCGCAGATCCCACACTTTAAACAATAAACAACCTCCTTCGCGTCCTGCTCCTCATCCTTCCTCAATAAACCCCCTAATTTTCTGCCGCTCCGATCCACTACCCGATATTCAAATCTCTTCATCACTTTCCTGACTCGCTCGCTTAAGCCTCTCACATAAGGAATGTAGCACTTCTTCTTTTTCTTCTCCTCCTCTAAGTCCCTTTCTCCGGCCTCCCTACCGACGCAGTTCCTTCTGCGAATACACCTTCTGACGAACCGTCTGTCATACCCGTTGAACCCAAACACCTTCTCAATATGATTTATTTCCTTCGTCAAACTCTCTCCGTCACTGCACACCTCCACTGCCCTTCTTACCACTCCTACTACATGGACTACTACATGGACTAGCAAGGAAATTAGCGGACATTTTGAAACCTTATGAAAATAGGATTGACAGCAGGATACGGAATAGGAAGGAGTTATGTGAGGTGATCAGAGGTTGGGAGATATCGCTTGAGGACAGAATTTTTTCGTTGGATATCAAGGCTATGTATCCGTCGGTTCCTGTGGACTCGGCGTTAGAGGTGCTAGAGGACATAAAGCTTGGTGAAAGGAGCAGATGGAGGGTGGAGAGCATCATGCAACTTCTTCGATTAACTTTGAACTCGGCGATTTTCATGGTGGGAAAGAGACATTGCAGGTAGACGACAGGGCTAAGCATTGGAAGCGCAGTATCCCCCATAGTGGCAGACTTGTATATGGACAGGTTTGAGAAAGAAGGGTTTGAGGAAGCCAGAAGGGCGGGAATTGAGATACCGAGATACTTCGTGAGATACGTGGATGACACTTTGGGAGTGATTAAGAATGAAGAGAGTTTGGCGGAGCTGGTAAACTCCTTGAATAGGAGAACACAAGAAGTGAAATTCACAAGCGAAGTGGATGAAAGAGGAAAATTGCCTTTTTTGGATGTACTGGTGGAGAACAGGAAAGGCCATCTGAGGACATCTGTGTATAGGAAAGCTACGCACACCGATGTTTACATTCATGAAAGATCGGAGCACAGCAATGGGGTTAAGGCAGGTGTGATAAAAGGAATGGTAAGAAGGGCAGTGGAGGTGTGCAGTGACGAAGAGAGTTTGACGAAGAAAATAAATCATATTGAGAAGGTGTTTGGGTTCAACGGGTGACAGACGGTTCGTCAGAAGGTGTATTCGCAGAAGGAACTGCGTCGGTAGGGAGGCCGGAGAAAGGGACTTAGAGGAGGAGAAGAAAAAGAAGAAGTGCTACATTCCTTATGTGAGAGGCTTAAGCGAGCGAGTCAGGAAAGTGATGAAGAGATTTGAATATCGGGTAGTGGATCGGAGCGGCAGAAAATTAGGGGGTTTATTGAGGAAGGATGAGGAGCAGGACGCGAAGGAGGTTGTTTATTGTTTAAAGTGTGGGATCTGCGACGCTAAGTATGTGGGGGAGACAAAACGCGGCATGGAACAAAGAATGAAAGAACACAAGAAGAAAGTGAGGGAGGCAGAAGTGCAGTCATCGGAGGTGGCCAGACACGTGTGGGAGCTTGGTCATCGGATGCAGTGGGATAGGGCAGAGGTGATAGCGAGAGAGAGAGAGAGAGAGAGAGAGAGAGAGAGAGAGAGAGAGAGAGAGAGAGAGAGAGAGAGAGAGAGAGAGACAGGGAAGAGACGAGTGAAGGAGGCAATTTGGACGCACAGATTAGGGGGCTACAACAGGTGCCATGACATCGGCCAAGCATGGAATGAATTGATCAAATGACTCATTGATGTATTATGTATTCCCATTTCTAAATTGAATGTTACGACATGAATAAATCATACGCCTGATGATGTCCGAGCGATTCGGTCGAAAGGCGCCTCGCGTACTGTTATAGTTTTGATTTTTGCGGTGGTACTGTCCAGGATTCGTTATAATTAACAATGACCACGCTGAATGAGTGTAATACTACTTTATTCCAAACAAACATAATTCAGCCATGAAATCCACGAAATATCGTCACGCAATAGCAACTTAAGACATGTGGAATTTTTTACTCCATGGAATCCCCACTACTCAAAACTCTTAAAATTGCCTGATTTTTCATCATGCAAAGTTTCGCACGCATTTCGGCCTGTTAAACGTAATATATTTTTGATCTATGTATTCTATATGTTATGTAGTTGCCTAATGTAAAAGTTTTAGTGTTTTACTGCATTCATAGAACACGACTTGATTAGAAACATCAATTTCGATTTTTGCCGTTTTAGTGCTGGTTGTTATATGATAAATTTGTGCTAAATTATGCATCATTCTTGCTAGCAAATTGTAGACGCCAGTCATAAATGGAAGCTCCAAACTGCATTCAGAAGGTAGAGTAGGCAAGTGCTTGCTCCATGAACATTGGACATCGACAGTTTATAAAGACTAGACATAAAATCGGCGTGCGTTTTAGTGCGCTGTTGTGCATAGAGAGGTAATCAGATATGTTTTGAAATTGTTGATTTATTAACCCAGCCATGTGTCTCACACGCGATTCTCCAAGTAGCAAAATGAACGAATAATCTTCCTTGTGTTGCACTCTCAATTGCCTATCTGTCTATCAACTTACGAATAAAAACTCCTGCATGTTAAGCTCAAATAAATTGGTCACATTATTGCTGTAGTAATCTATTTTCTGCAGCTAAATAAATGCAGGGGCATCCAATCGATTTTACTAGAAGTAACAAGATTACGTCTTTGACTCTGTCAAATTGATTTCACAACATGCTCACCAAACTTGCTAATAGAGGATTCCCTTCATGATGATATTCAGGATGATTTATTTTCAAGAATCAAATGTATGAATGTCTGTTCACTTCACAGCACACTTCACAGCGGACCCAGATAGAGGAATATCTTTGCAATGCGGGCGAGTTTTGCAAATCTGATTACAGATTTGTGATTAGGAGCTTCAAATTAGTAGGAGAGGATGGATTTTGCTGAGAAATTCTTTGTATTAAAAGATGGTTCCGCTAACTTCACAATCACCTTGCAGAAAAAGTGAAATTCAGATTTCCGGGTGAAATCTGCATTGTTTTGAAAGATGAGGCACATATTCGTGATCAGCACAACAAAATTGATCGGATAGTGACCAAAAGAAATTGATTTACTGCGTCAATCAGCGAGACTCAGCAATTGGTTCCGCTGAATGGTTCCGCTAACTTTACAGCGGAACCACTTTTACCTTTAAACTCGAATTTCTCAAAAGCGACTGTGAATTTATGAAATCTGAGTTCAGATTCGTAATCAAGAGACTGAAATTGACAAACTAGCAGCTGTTTCGAATAGAATTAAACTATAAAAAAAAGGTTCCGCTGAGTGGTTCCGCTAACTTCACACACGTTGACGGCGGGACCATCCTTGCAAATTTAAAACAATATAATAGATAACAACCAGCTACCTCAACATAAATATATGCAGCATTTATGTGTCTACAAAGATGCGCACGCATTTGAACTGGCTGTGAAATATAAAAGTTTTGTGTCTTCATTTTGTCGATTGAAATTTTAGCTGTGCAAATAGGAAGTGGCTGTTTCATCGACTGAGCCAGTACAACTTGGCTCTCACGACTGCTGCGCAGGTACAACTTTCTTCCATCCCTGCTACCATGCCGCGTATTTCCATATTACAGGGTGTTTCAGTTGATCTGGCCGACTCATATATTTTTTTGATCATGCAATCCTTTTTTAAACGTACTGTATTGAATGAGTTATTCAATCAAAAACCGTAGTCTGTCACCGCATGAATTGTTCTACCATGTAATGTGGGACTGAATTCGTTGCGTGTGAAAAGACCACAAAGGTAATGAGGTATACTCTGTGAGAGTTTCATGCAGTTTCAGTCAGAAATGGAGTGCAAAGATTTGACGAACTTTGAAATTGCTATAATCATAGCACATTCTATCACCTTTTACTTGTCAGAAAGCTCAACAGATGCTTCAAGGGGAAAATGATGAAGAGCTACCACCTGTTAGAACTCTACGACAATGGAAGTGCCGCTTCATAGAAACTTTGTCACTTCATCCTCGCTCGCATGCTTGTGGCCAGTCCAGTCTCCGCATGTCTGTTGAGAAAAAAGACGAAGTCCTTGCTGCGTTTGCTGATGAACCAACTACACCACAACGTAAAGTTGATCAAGAATGGCAGGTGTCACCAGCCAGCGTGATACGGATATTGAAAGAAGACTTCCTCCTTCCTTGGAAGCTCGAAGTCTGTGTAGGAGCTCCAACAGATGATTTTGATAAGCGCAAAGCTCTTTGTGAGACGATCTTGGAGAGACATCGCAGAGATCGCAACTTCGTGATGAACATAAATTTTTGTGACGAGGCACCATTTATGTGAACGGTTCCGATAATAAACACCGTAGTTTCATCTAATCACATGATAACCATCACACTGTTGCGCTTCAGCCGATGAAATTTCCATAATTGTCAAGCTGGCTATGGTTTCACCACATAACGGCATACTTTTTAAGCTCATCGATTCTAAGGTCACCGCTCCGGTATATTTGCTGATTCTTCAAGCAATTGTGACACCGGTATTGTCAAATCCATGAAATTGCAATCGCAATATCAATCGCGGTATGATATTGCAATCGCAATGTCAATCGTAGTATAGCTCCTTCTCATTATGTGATAGTTGCCAGAGATCGTTTGAATCGGAACTTATAATTGCCTGGCCACCAAGATCACCTGATCTGTCCCAGTATGATTTCTGGCTGTGGGGTGGTGCATGACACCGTCTTTTCAGTGATCCCCGACATCGAACGCTATATAAAACTTAAAAGCGAAGCTGGTGCTCGTTCTTCGTGAGATCGACACTGATGTGATCAGGCGAGCTTATGACTCATTCCTTTGCCGTTGTGCTGTTTGTGTCGAATATGAGAGTCAATATATTGATCAACTCTTGTGATTTGTGCATACTTTGAAAATATAGAATGCACTGTATTTACATTGGAACCTTGTCTTCTTCCTACACATACTGAAAATGGTTCAGAAAAATCGGCCAGATCAACCGAAACACCCTATATTTGAGACAGATGATGGCTATGTGAGATACTCAACATAACAAGATGTGTGCATCAAAAATGTGCCTTGACTCAATGCTTTTCTTGCGTCACCATTGCTTCTTCATCCAGGATTTTTGAGAAATTTAGTGATTTCTTAAGCGGAGAAAGCCTATTTCCCAGCTGTAAGCGGCGGTAACTCAATATAGCAAAAGCTCAACTTGGTGTTTATTTATTAATGAGGCAATTAATAGTTACTCCTGTGTTAATGTCTATTTGATGATTGTCGCAGACTGTCACAGGACTTTTTAGTCAAGAATGTATTCAAAATTACATGAAAATTTTCGTTAATGAATAATAATCGTGCATAAATGCTTCATATTCTAATATAGAACGATCTTGTATTTTCGTGTGCATAGCAACTAAATGCTATGTAGTCATTAACTACCGGTAAATAGGCCTGCACGTAAGTAAGTTAAGTTAGCAGTAATCCCATAAGTGACCTTTTCGGATTCATTTGTTGCAGTGTAAATTATATACGTTACAGTTCAACACACTGAATTTATTATTACAAGTTATTCAGAAAGATAAGTTGTCATCCAGTAATACACGAAAAATCCACTAAAAATTGAAAATTTTACTTACAGACTTGCTGATGCTTTATGCACGCCATCAGCAAATTTTTTTACACTAAAGAACAAGTCAGTCCTCGTATTTGAGCTATTTCCGAATTTATTACACACTTCAACTCACTAGAAGCATTCAGGGTCTCGGCACAATCAATCAAGCTTGTATACCACTCATCGAAAGATGCTGTCACACGCCATCAGACAATTTCTTAATGCATAACAACAAGTCAGTCCTCGTATTTGAGCTATTTCCGAATTTATTACACACTTCAACTCACTAGAAGCATTCAGGGTCTCGGCACAATCAATCAAGCTTGTATACCACTCATCGAAAGATGCTGTCACACGCCATCAGACAATTTCTTAATGCATAACAACAAGTCAGTCCTCTTATTTGAGCCATTTCCGAATTTGTTAAACACTATTTAACTCATCGCAGTAACAATTCAGGAATTATTTTCTATTACAGTGCATTATCAACAACGGAAGTTTTGTTGTACTAAAGCGGTATGATGTATACATCCTTGCATATGCAACATGTCACATACATAATGCCATTGAGTTTATCACTAATATAGTTACTCTGTAATGATACAAACATCGCAAAACCAATTGTGTGATGCAGAGGCAAATACAGAGATTTATTGTTGCCACTTCTACAAAATATCTGAAGACCTCAGATGTGAAAGACGGTACAATGTGGCAGGGATGGGGAGTCGGAGTACCGGAGAGTAGTTAATAATGTGAACGCAAAAAGTGAGGATTTAAACGAGGATGCGAACATGGCGTTCCAAACATGTAAATATGAACATTTGAATTCGAACCGCGTTCCAATCATGTGAATAGGAACGACGTTCCGATTGGGATTTGAACTGAGTTCATGTTTCGAGGTTCGGTACAATCAATTGTGTACTGAGGTTGTAACAGCCTGTTCCGAGATTGAATTAAAGTGAGTGAATTAGAACAGGGATGCGAACATTTATTTCGGAACTTGAATAGATAGTTGTTTGTTTTGAGACTGCTTGCTCAAATGCGACAATTGTGACCATTGTGACTATGATGACAATTTTATTTATTTTCATAATGCGTTTACAGATCAGAAATTATGTTATGAATGTTCAATTATTTGCTAATCAGAATCCCATTTACAGAATTTGTGAAATAAAAACAAGAGGTTTACAATGTAAGTGTAATTAACCATAAAAAATGAAAGAAGGTAAGTCACGTCCCTCGGGGGACTCCGTTAACTTCAAGAAGTCCTCGGCCCATTCGAGGAATGTTGCATTGTTTGTGAAGTCGTGATCACACTCGTGTATAGGACACTTCGCCGACAGTCCTTTTCTCCTTTGGAATGCTGTCACTGTTAAAGTCTTCCAGAGTTCCACTTTGCATCCGCAACACAAATTAACCTTCGCATCCAACGCTCCACCCATAATTATTTGGCTTTCATTGTGGTAACAGAACAGTTGTTTCTGGGTACTCATCATGAAGTAGATTCGTAATAGATTCCTAATGTCTACTCAAGTCACGAGGATTAGAACTTGCTTAATTGGAACAATGTCATCCTTATATATCCTTTTAGGGAAAATCGGAACCTCTCTGATTGGCTGTTGGGAATTCCTTTGTTTAAAAAGTATATAAGTCCTAGCTGTGTACCAATTCTCATCAAAGGTTCTAATCCTCAAGTACCATATTGAAAGTAATCTCTTATAATTACGCTAACCATGCATAGTATCACTACACCTCCCGCTTCTCCAGCTCAAGTTGAAAGGATCGAATCGGAACAGGTATTCGGAACAGGACCCGTAACTCCTCTGGAGTCATCCGAAGATGAGGATTGCATGGTACAGAGTAGTGTGTTCGAAACACCGGTGGAGGCCTTGATAACGGTGAAGACACGCTGTGGAAGAGATGTTCGGAATGCGCCCAGGAGGATCCACACGAAGCGAATATGTGTGCGTATGGAACCCGATGAGAAAAATCTCACAACTGCGCTGGAGTTCAGCATTATAGAACCACCAACGCCTCGCCGCTGCCCTGGTGCCCCCAAGAAAACAAGAGTGTGTGTTCGTGTTGACTTAAAAAAACTCATTCCTTTTCCCAATATCAACAACATGTAACTTTTTATCTTAAATATGACTATACATAAATGAACAATCTTGTTTTGTAATTTCACAAATTGAATTCCTGTTAAGGTTCGAATGGGAACTGGGGATATATTCATTTCTGAAAGTTATCAACAGGTATCTCTGTGTTTAATGTTTCTAAGTCTAATATTTCAAATGCTTGTACCACTTCAGGATGATATCATAAACATTGCATACAATACATCATTGGTTAGAGAATTAAAAGAGCTTTCGAATGATATAAGGCATGTACCCATTCGATGAAAAAATCTCTGTTGTATGCAAGTGTATGCACGAAGTAAATTAATCATTTCAAATTTCAAAGTTTCTCAACTAAATTTTTCAAAATTTTTCTTTCAAAGGTCTATAGCTGGTCTGGATGGTGTTATACATGTTGCATACAATACATCGTTGGAAAGAGAATGAAAAGAGCTTTCAAATGATGTACGGTATGTACTGATTTGATGAAAAAATCCCTGTTGTATGCAACTGTATGCAATTGTGTGCAACAAGAAAAAATTCTAAGTTTTTATCATAAAATGACCAAGTTTTTAAATTTCTAAGAATTTTCAAAGTTAAAGTTTGAATCTCAAATCAGTAATATACATAACTGTTTGATCACTGACCTTTGACCTTCATACACTTCATACACGCCGGAGGGGGGCTGAAAATATCTCGGGCGCTTCGCGCACTCGAAAATTTATTTACCCATGGGCTCCGGGTGCCATAGCTACCTTTTTTTATTTCCTAACCCTAACCTAACCTTAACCCTAACCCTAACCCTAACCTACTATTTGAATTTTGGCGCGAAATTTGAAATTTAGATATTCCAGATTTTAATATTATCTCCAAGAGTTTTGAGCCAATTTTTTGGCGCGAAAATTAAACTTTAGAAATTGACATGCAATTCAAATATCTTAAAATATTGACTTCAAACATGTTACCATATATATATATATATTTACAAATTGAATAATTAATTTGTATGTAATAATGTTCAAACTCTCTGAATTCATTTGGATTAACTTGCTTGTGTTTATAATAGATACATATAGTAGATTTTATATTATTTACAAGAGTCATATTCATAGCATTTGATTGCCATTCCATTCTAATGGATAAAATGAGCCAGCTAATTATTATTTTGTTTAAAATTGTCAAGTTTGTTTTGCTGTACCAAATTGATGACATGATGTCATCAAGTCTTTGTTCATGGTTCCTTTGTTGAATTTATATATAAAGAAATTGTAGAGCTCCGTTCTTCACTCAGTTTTGAATTATTTGGTGTGCATACAAGACCTCGTTCTCCGCTTCTCCGTTTCGTCGATTTACAATTATATTTCTGAAGTGAGTTTCATCATTTAGTATTTACTACTTTCTAAGTTTGGGAAATAGGTACATTACTAACTTCTTATAACCAAATAGTTTAAAATACATGGTTGGCTTTTAGGATAGGAAACAACACAATGTTATATTATTAATCACAAATCTTTACTTCGTTTTTTATTATAGCATATGAAATACACATGAATCAAGCGATCTTGATTGATGTAGTGTTTGAATTTAAATAAACATCGCAAGATTTCGTTTCTAAATAATAAAACACTAACACATTAATTTCATTTTCAATCAGCTGTTCTTCTAATTAAAATACTTTTAATCAATCTCTACACTTTCGTTTTTTCGAAAAGTCAGTTTCGTTTCAATGTTTTTTTCGAAATTAAATAACATTTACTCAGCTGATTCCAAACTTGATGTTTCTATATCAAAAACACCTCTTAAAAATTGATTTAAGAGTTCGAATCTCGGTTTCTGTTTCATCTTAATATTTTTCTAATTGAGATTATTAAACTTTTTAATATTACTTCTTTAAGTTTGGAAAATAGATTCATAAATGAGTTCTAATCTACAGAGAGATAAGAATATAACAAACGATTATTTCCTTTGTAGAAATGGTTCGAACGTCAAGCATTTCCCGACAGAGACTTATTTTTCATTATTGCAGTACTTGCAATTTGCCGGTTCGCCACGCTAGCAAAAGCAGTCATAAGGGTTGCTCTTTTAAGGAGGATGGTACATACCTGTATTGCCTTACATGTAAGGCATATCTAAAGAGCACTGAGAAGGCGAACAGTGAGGAAGATAAGGCGTTTATTCAAGCCCATACTGCCTGCGCACTTGGTAATGGACGCAAAGGCATCAATCTGACCTCGACCGCAGAGAAGCGGAAATTGGAAAGATTGTTTGCCAAGGAGGACAGGCCGGCGACAGGGGTTTTGAGCCAATGTGATGAGGTCGCGAAAACTTCTAAACCTCCAAAAAAGATCCATCAGAGTAAAGTCGAGAAAATTCATTGATAGTGACACGTCACTATCTGATTATGAAGTGAGTACTGTTAAATGCTTATTTTAAATTAGGTTTTTAAATGAAACAATGATGAATGTCACCTACGATTCTAGTGCAAGTATGCATGTAGTAAACATATTTTTTTAACATTTCAGAGTTCAGAACTTCCAACGAAGAGTGCCAAGGTACTTTTAAAGAAATTGCCTACAGCAAGAGATGTAAGTATTTTACAGTCAAAATGTTTATGATTTTAAATATGTTTTACTACTAAACTCTTTCTTTCAGCATTTCAACAGTCTGCCACCTGTTCCGAAATTGACTATGGTGGAGAAAAAAGTAAATCCACATCCCGTAAGTATTATTTACAAGGTCTATACGTATATAACTAGAAATTTTAAAACATTGTTAACTTTTCAGCTGTTCCAAAGTCTGCCCCCTATTCCCAAGTTGAGAACGGTGGAAAATAATGGATGCCAGAGACCTGTAAGTATGATTGTTCCAGTCTACACTCACGGAAATCTATCATGTCTTAATAATCACTCTCTAATCATTTGTCTTTATTCCTATTGCAGGCAATTCGATCTTTATCACTGAAAAAGACTCGAGATCGCAGTGTCCTCTCAACGCCACCTACCTCAACGTCCATGGAGGACAATGAGGAAAAACCCTATAGCATCCGCGAGTCCTCATCAGATGAGTCCTCTTTATCAGCGACATCATCGCCAACTTCTTCTGATGATGACAGTGATGATGGTAGAATTGCTAAGGTAAGTACAATATTAGGAATGAATATGAAAGCAGATAATTGAAATGTAAAAAGATTGTAACAGTTAAATTTTGATTTTAGAATAGTTCATACAACGTTGCGGTGGAAGATGGATCTGATCATGAGATCGTCATGACTCCTAAGGTAAGATAGCTTTCAAACACTAGAAAACATGTTTATATTATTTAAATATTATTATATTGTTAATTCTGCAAACATTATTAACTTCTTTCCCATATAATGATGTATGGATAATACAAATATTTTCTATTCTCATTACAGGATGCAGCGGTCTGCGCATCACAGGAGGAAGTATCCTTCTCCAACATTCGATCGTCTCCAACCTGCAGCGTCCGCTTCCCCTTCACTCCTATACTGGAGTATAGGGGTGCATCACCACCGCCCACAGCACAACCACCTACCCCGGGGACTGCTCCTCCTACGACTTCCCACGATCCTCCTCCTACTACACCATCACCTACGACTTCCCATGATCCTGCTCCCCCTACGATCTCCAACACTACTGTCCACGCTCCTGCGACTGCTGCTTCCATCATGCTGCGAACCAAGGAGTACAATGTCGACTTAGATGCATCTATTGACAAGAGTGAGTTGAGGCGCTGTGAGGAGCGACTGCGACTTGCTGAGGAAAAGGAAGCGAAGTTAAGGACTGAGAATCGGGATTTAATCCAATCTGTCCGAAATTTGACGCAGTCAAACTTGCATATGGCATCACTCCTTTCAAGAGGTAACAAGCCTTTTGAAAAAGAGACCTTAATGCATATTGAGTATGCAAATTCGAACATTGAAAAGGTGAGGCTGACTCACATGGAAGACAGGGGTGCTTGCTCTGCACAGTGTCAGCACATCAAGATGTGCCACAGTGGCATTGTAAAATGCATAAAAATGTGATGTACTTTACTTTTTTCTTTTGGAAAATGAAAATTGTTGTAAATCCTGAATTTTTTCCTTTACATCATCGGTGATACTACATCTATCTCAAAAGTGAAGAGATCGGAACAAATTCTATTGGGTGGTAATAGCTCTGACGTCATAGAATGATGAAAATATATAAGGACTATCAAAAATTATAATCCTCATCATTTACTATTAAGAATGGTTGTCTGTTCCAAGTGTGGAAAATCTTTTACTCTTTATGGCAATTTGCAACGTCATGAAAAATTTTGTAAGTTGGGGATAACATATAAGTGTAGCAAGTGTCCATATCAAACGAATAGGAAGGATAATCTAAAGCGACACAATCTAGTTTGCAATTTAAGTTCAAATTCTCAAAATATGTCAGTTGTTAATCAAGTAGAATCACAAAATAATCACATATTCAGATCTAGTATTGTTGAACCAACGTCTAGACATACGTCAACCAGCGCTTCAAATAATACCTTTATGCAATGTTGCTCCCGTTGTGGTAAAAATTATAATTCTGTTAGCAAATTTCGTCAGCATATGAATGTACATAATACAAAAAGTGAGATGAATATTCATAATAATCATGGAACTCTAAATCTCAGTGAAAGCGCACTTAATGGTCACGCTCGTGTATATGACATCACACCATCAACACATACAATCGACATTAATTCTTTTTTATTGAGTATGCGACCTATATTAGGGAACTTAGTGTCAAACCTTCTAGAACAATTTCAACTACGTGGCCGTCTAATTGCACAAATTCGTTATGTGCGATCAAATCCTCAAGAAGATGAAACGTTTCTCGCACACTTTACATCATCATCTACAAACTATATTTATGACTATGATACCTGGTTCCAAGATAATTTGAATAGTCTTTCAAGCCATATTGAAGCATTTGCAAATAAGGGTAGCAACTGGGTTATAGATGAAATACTTAATATTGAATTCAATGTTATTACCAGTCCACTACTATCCGGTGGACAAACATTTACTCTACCAAAGAGCTTGAAAGATTCTAAGGCTGTAATCAATGTACACTCGAATGCAAATGACTGCTTCAAGTATTCAGTTTTATCAATACTACATTATGATGAAGTACTTCACTCGAGGAATGAGATGAAATCATATAGCAAGTGGACATCTGATCTGAATATGGATGGCATTGCCACACCAGTATCAATAAAAGATATTTCTAGGTTTGAGAAAAATAATGACATCAAAATTAACATTCACTTTTATGAAAAAGGACTCAAAGGTGTTCGTTATAGTAGCAACTTTATTGGTAAACGAACTGTCAATATACTGTTAATTGTTAACAATGAACGCGCACATTATTGTGGAATCAGAAAGATATCGAGACTATATAGGAAAATTAATAAAAGATTTAAACATTACTGTGATCGATGCACCCAATCGTTTACATATAAGACAACTCTAGACCGACATTATCAATTTTGTGTTCGAGGAAAAGCGCAAATAGAAAAAATGCCTAAACAACTAGAGGTAAGTACAAGTAGCATGGAATATCATCTAAGTCCACCTTTAGTAATTTATGCAGATATAGAGTGCTACATCGATAATAAAGTGCATAAACCTGCAGCAGTTGGAGTTTATCATGTTTGGCACAACGCTCTCCAATCAAAATTTGATAACGAATATTATGTCTTTAAAGGAGAAAATTGTATTATGAACTTCTTAAATCACCTAGAAAATGTAGCTCAAAATTTGTATGACAATCAGCGTGCAATAAGTAGACAACCGATGTCTCTATCCCATGATGAAGAAGAAAAACACAAAAGCGCACAGAGTTGCAGTAAATGTAAATCTAAGTTCAGTGATGATTGTATCAAAGTGAGAGATCATGATCATATAACAGGAAAATATAGACAAACATTATGTAGCAAATGCAATCTTCGATTGAAACTGAATAGGCGGGAACTGCCCATATTTTTCCACAACTTCAAGAATTATGACAGTCACATCGTTTGCTACAAAGCAATTGGAAAGAAGAAACCATGGAAATTAGAAGTGGTAGCAGCCACAGCTGAAAAATACATAACTTTATCCGCTAGTGTACCTGTGAACGAGTACAACGGAAAAACAATATATTTTAAATTAAAGTTCTTGGATTCTTTTCAATTTCTAAGTGCATCACTAAGTGAATTAGCAAAAGGATTACAAGTGTATAAGCATGTAGAAAAATTAAGAAACGAATTTCCACTGATTAATGATGACATCCTATATCAAAAGGGAGTGTTTCCCTACTCTTATTTTAAAAGTCTAAATACATTGTTGGAAAATAGTCTACCACCACAATGTGAATTCTATAATGATCTCACACGAGAGCATTGCTCAGACAAAGAATATGAACACGCTTGTAATGCGTGGATTGCTTTCAGTTGCTCCAATTTTGGCGATTACATGCTTGCATATCTCAAATTAGATGTGTTATTGCTGGCAGATATTTTTGAAGTCTTTAGATCATTGAGTCAAAATGAAGATGAGGTGGATCCTGTGCATTTTGTCAGCCTTCCACACCTTAGCTTTACTTCAGCTTTGAGTTTTGCTTCATCTGATCCTCCACACTACATACAAGATGAAAACATGTACAATCTATTTGAAAGAGGAATAAGAGGAGGTATGACATTTACAAATATTCACCGAGCACGTGCACGCATTACGGAATTACAAAATAATACAAATGAAAGCCGTCACTTATCCTACATAGATGTCAACAACCTTTACGGCTCGTCACTCAGCAAGAGTCTACCACATTCAAATTTCAAATGGTTGAATGAAGATGAAATAGACTACTTTTCAAACGAAGTTAACATTCAAGCCATAGATGATGATAGTCAAATCGGGTATATTTTTGATTTAGATTTGGAATATCCTGCAAGCATACATGATGACACTGCCGATTTTCCATTGGCGCCAGAAATGCAGATGATAGAACAAAAAATGTTTTCAAGTTATATGAAAGACTTGTATAAAAAAGTAAGACCAAATACTAACTTTTCTTCAACTAAGAAACTATTGCTACACCAATTTGATAGGGAAAATTATGTTGTACACTATTCAATATTAAAATTTTATTTATTTATGGGTATGAAAGTCAAAAAAGTTCATAGCGGTGTAAAGTTCACTCAAAAGCCCTGGTTAAGAACGTTCATTGACATGAATTCCCAAAAGAGAGCTCAGTCAAGAACTGATTTTGAAAAGTCATTTTACAAGTTGAAGAATAACTCTTTATATGGCAAGACAATGGAAAATGTAAGACGAAGGAGAAAATTCAAATTAGTTAATAGTGTTGAGCAATGTCAAAAATTATCAAATCATCCACTCTATGTTCAGCATAAGATCTTTGATGAAGATCTAGTTGGCATGGAAATGTACAAGCCTTCAATAATGTTGAATAAATTAATTTATGTTGGTCAAGCAGTTCTTGATTATAGCAAGTTGGAAATGTATCAACTATTTTACAATGATTTAAAAAGATGTCCACTGATAAATAGAACGCGACTTTGTGGCGGTGACACTGACAGTTTTTTCCTATGTTTATACACCTCACCTTCTATCCGTCTGGAGGACATACTTCTATATTTTGGTGAAAAATTTGACTCTTCAAACTATGATGTACATCACCGACTATACTCAACTACAAACAGAGCTAGGTTGGGCTGTTTTAAGGATGAGTGTGCGGGAAAGTTGCTTGAGGAAATGATCTTATTAAAACCGAAAATGTATTCAATGAAATATCTAGATTCATCTTGCCACAGCATCAAACGTGCAAAAGGAGTGCAGAGAGCTGCAGTTAAAAAACTACAACATAATGATTATAGGACCGTGTACTACAGTGAAATGGATACAAGTGAAGAAATGACAGTAATTAACTCGAAAAACCACTTAGTTACTACAAAATCATTTAGGAAGCGAGGACTTTCACTCTGGGAGGATAAGCGCTGTTGGTTAAATAAAAATTTGTCACTACCATATGGACACTACAGCTTGGGACTTCCCCCACCTTCAAAAAGAAGGAGAATCCTTCCTGCTATAGGTGATGTAGAATAAGTCTAAATAGATTCAACAAGGTAATTTACAAGTAAACTAACCAATCGTCACATCTTCCTGCTTAGTTATGCTTACTAATATATAGGTAGTCTAAACACAAAATGAAATTTCTACATTTTTCCGATGTGTAGAAATTATTACTAAAATATAGGTAGTCTTATTATGAATTTAAGACATAGCACTCAACATCATTCCGATATGTTGAGATGTGAAATAGCAAACTTTATGCAAACAGATGAATTAGGTTTATATTTGAAAACATGCCTCATTACACTAGAACATGGAAATTAAACGACTTACAAAGCGTTCACATAACAAATTCTAAGAAAGTAGTCTTTCGTCACTCAATAGCAAATAGTGGTGGAAGACATCGTGGCGTTTGCATTAGCCTTGACGCATTATCTTCACTGAAAGACTTCGCTGATCTGATTGACAACCACAAGACTCGACTGAAGATTCCCCTCGATCAAAAGGTATGGATAAAGTGTGACTCTACCGTCAAGCTGTACGTCTGTTCACCAAAGAGGGAAGATGTTGACTATCGATTCTTCCGTTTCAGTGACGTCACATGGAGAAACTTTACAAAGGAGATACTACCACACATGATTTCATTCATTAAGGATGGAGGACATCAAGCGGATGGAAGTTGTGAATCGGATGTTAACTGCAAAAGTAAACTCAAAACTCAATCTTCAAGAGATCGAGCGGAACATTCCCAAACCGAAAGCAATGGTTATTAATAAAAACAAAATGAAGCCGACAACGAACCTGCATCTGGGAAGACCCTCAATGTTAACATGGAGGATGCAGAGGAAGGATAAATATGTGACTATCCTATTCTTTCCAAATGGAACAATCCAGTGTGTTGGTGGCTTCACTGATGGTGATCTACCATATCTACATTCTACGTTGGAAAATTTACTTAGAGACTCATTATCTGAATGGGAAGTGAAGACAATGACTGTGCTATGTGAATTGAACTATCATTATGACTTTCGTAAAGTCACATCATCAAATAATCTCACTTATGAAGTGGAACTATTTCCAGCAGCACAGATGACTAACTGGCACCCATATCATGTTCATGTATTCCATAATGGAAAGATTGTGATAACCGGCATTAAAGACATAAATGATGTTCCTCCCATCCTATGTGATTTGAGAAAAATATTTGTGAAATCTACATTGTAGCTATGTAAATATTTAGAAAAGAACTGTACATTTGTAAATACATATTGAAATGTAAACGTGTTTTGCTTTCCCTCTAAACCCAACGATTTGGAACATAAAAACAAGGATATTTACATATAAAATAAAACTTTATTACAAAACAGTTTCAATATACTTTGTAAGAATTACATCATTTTTATAGCAGTCTTTCGAAAAAAGTTGTAAAACACTTTTACAGTTATTTTTCAATGGTCTCTCGTTGACGAAATATAGCACATAACCGCCGCACATGAGAGATACATTGCTTTGGAGTGGAAACGATGTAACTTTCTTAATCGTCCAGGAGAACCTATTCATCCATAGTGCAATGTCATGTAAGCGAGGTAGATTAAGAGAGTCAAAATATTCAGCCACTTTATAGCGATTGATGTACACTGCAACCCAATGTTTACCAGGAAGATTGTTGCTGTCCGTATTGATGATAAGCGAACAAGGATAGAAAGGAATTGAATTAGGTAAATTATCTCTAGAAAAGACATCAAGAAATATTGTCTTGGAGTAGGGATGAGCATTCCCCACTTTCCTCAAGATTTCGGTGTTGCTTAGGTTACTCATCTCTGATAGCTGACAGTTACGTCTCGCATTCTCGTTATTTCAACTTTGCTATCATAGATAGCATAAATGAGGCAAGTAATTGTTTTCTTCAAAGGTGACTCAAATGACACCTCTAGTCGTAGATTACCAGGCTTTGTAACTCCTACGCTTTCACCACCTAGATCTGCATCTGCT
Organism: Prostheceraeus crozeri; assembly: GCA_907163375.1. Lineage (NCBI taxonomy): Eukaryota > Metazoa > Platyhelminthes > Polycladida > Euryleptidae > Prostheceraeus > Prostheceraeus crozeri. The sequence continues at coordinate 70,403 of CAJQUW010014267.1, forward strand.
GTGAGATTGTATATAATGAAGAAGTAACCATTTTTATACATATCCATTGTAATTCCATTTGAATCATCTGTGTTAAACATGCTCAGTGCAGTGAAAGTAGAACCATATTCACGTGCAAATTTACCCTCTTTAAAATTAGGCTCATAAGCTTTGCAAGCAACAAATTTTCCATCCTGATAGAGTGCTAGTTTACTAACGTTAAAGTGTTGGAAATTAAATGGATTCTTTTCAAAAGCACCAATAAATGACTCATTTTCCACAAATGTGATATACACCGCCTTCGGCATCGCAGTGGGAAAAAGATTTGGGTAGGCATGAGAGGATGATCCCGCACCAATTGTGAAGTTTGTTAACACACTGTGATTAACTGGATATATTGCATTGCTTTTCCTCAATCCTGTCGCATGCTCGTTGATGACTGACGGGTTCATTGTTACTCTCCTTACATTGAGCACGGCACTACTTATGTTGATTTGATAGTTTGTAGCTCCAAAAGCCATTAACGCGAACTCAGGATTTGCACGAATAAATTTTATTTGCATTTTAACCTGTGATAGTAGATATCTAGATTGACGAAGGAAATCAAGATAGACAGGTCCTTTCAAGTATAATTCCTTTGAATCTGCTGTCAATTCCATTCGTTTTTTAAACCTCCATTTGAAACCTCATCAAATTTCCCTTGCTGATCATCATACCAGCCGGCAACTTGCAAGTGTGACTGTTTAGCTTGCTTCTGAAATTGCGTCATTGTATTTATGTATGCTCCATAGGGATATGCTCGATCCCCTCCTTCAATCTGTTTGTCATTCAATATTAAATACACATCTGAGAATAGACTGGCAATAGGAAGATTTGTCAATCCCACTTTATCCTTGGTTGAATCAATATTGGTACCATCAGTCTTCTTAATTTGTATACACAATTCTAAATCAATGGATTGACAGTCAATATAATCTTGAGGATTAGCAGGTATATCAAACTGAATAGGCTGTTGGTTACCATCGATATTTGTTGTGGGGACTATGTCTACAATAGTTGAGGTAATAATGTCAGTTTGATGAGGCGGTGAATCAAAGAAACACAAAGCCGAATTGATACTCTGCATCGTATTAGCTTTACAAATATGTTGTCTTCCTTCGTTTTGACTTGTTTCCAGTCGCTGTGGAATTTCGTTTGCGCTTTCTTGCTTTCACACGACGTCTTGATTTAGAACGTGCTGCTCTGGTGGGCTTTTTACTTTTCCTACGCCTTTGCTTAGTAACTCGACCTGATCCAACTTGTCTTGACTTCCTACGTTTCTTCCGAACTGTACGCCTCGTCTTTGTTAAATCATCTAATGCGTCTATGGCAGATTGCTGTGCACGCAATTTCATGGATTCACCGATATCCTCCCCTTGAAGTGCATCAGCTGCAACATTTGCACCAAAGTCTAAAGCTCTGTTTCCAACCCGCTTCATGAATGGTACGCCATACTTTTTGAGTGTTGGGAGAACCATACGTCTTAGTGCACCGAATATGCCTCCTCCAACTTGTCGTCTACCTCCAGCAAACACGGGATAGCCGCTCTGATAGGATGGACCACTGTAAATGCCTGACATTATGTCCTGTGGATAATTATAGATCCTACAATAGCGTAAAGCCTTAATCTCGTGTCCTGATGTGTAGTGTTAAAACAGTAACACCACCACAGAATGGTACTACTTCACCTGTGTCATCATGAATTGATATGTCAATTCTATTGATGACATTTCTGCTCATTGGTACATACATCGTGTTAATAAATTCTCGATTGATTAGTTGCTTCCTCACGGATGAGAGCGGAAATGTGCGCAAAAGTGGGGCTTCAATGTCACCAACCCTTGTATATTCAATGATGTTACAATAGACGTACAAGTTGCTTATATCCCGCTCTAATGATGGTGTTGTATCGCCTGTTGATGTACCTTCATAAATAGTTGATTTTGAGAATCCCAATGTGGTCGTTAACACGCTATCCAGCTTGATAAGAGAGTTCTTTCCTACCTTTAGAATCATGCGTTTCTTATGTGGGTCATAAGAAAAGTGATATTCATCTGCATCAAGGTAATCTACACCAAACTCATTTAACTTTGTGCACAATTCAGATGGCGTTTTCAAGCTTTCAATGTTCAAATTAACTCTTTTTACCAGTTCACTAGAAGTAGTCAATTCATCACCCACAATGTCTTCGCTGTATACGTGGATATCCCATGAAACGTTTGTTGATGCTTTGAGTTTAGAAGAGGATAAATGAACCTTGTATGTATCATTTAATTCTGTCAGCAAAGGTGCGCTTTCAAGGCCTTTAAACATCCCAAACATTTCAGATCCGAATTCAATAACAGCGGACTCAGACCTTTCCAATGGTGTCTTTTTAGTAAAAACAAGAAATTCTACCTCCGTTTCAACAGTAAATAAAGTTACTTTCTCTTTCTTATATTCACAAGTCATTAACGTTTCTGGCACTGATCCTTGAATCTTTCTTGCAACGTCTTCAACACTTCTAATAACTTCAAATTGATTCTTTACTCGGATGCTCCTTTTTTGTAATGCATACAATGGCACGATTCTACATCGAAAATCAGTGACTTTCCTCTCCGAATTCCACCCACGTCCATTGTACCAATACCTTGATGAGAATGTTGTTCTGGAATACCCTAAAGTATGACTCAAATCCTTACCCAATACAAGAAGAACATGCTTCCCTTCCTTCAACAATTTTGTTGACCCCTTTACGACTGGTCTGTAGAATTTATTCAAAGTCAGCTTAAAGAGATCATTTATTCGTTGAAACATTCTACCGATTTCCTTTTCTGTATCTTGCAAGCTCATTGTGGGAACTTTAGAATCAAAAGTGGACGTTGCAAATGCCTTTTGAATTTTAATCATGTTTTGGACAGATGGTAGAGATGTTGAAAAAGGATGTAAGGTTAGATGATGAAAAGCCCATGTACCATGTAGACTATTTTGAAATATGCGAAAGCAATCATCCTTCTCTCGCACTTCTTTATGTAATTCAAAATAATTGTATTTTTAGCAAACTGATATCGTTGTAATAAGTAATTTCAGTTAGAGCAACTTCATGGGGTCCGTGCAGAGTAATTGGATTAGCGAATTCAACAGAGTATTGAGATGGTCTGTTGCCTGGGAATATCTTTGGGTTGCTATTGCTTGGAAGAATGATGTTGAAGTTAGTAGACATGTTGACCTCATATATGTAAGAAGTCACATGTTATATTAGCTTAAAAGCTACGAGTTTCTCCCACCTCCACATTTTGTAGATCCTGGTGCGTTATCCAGCTATTGAATGAATCAGGATACCCTTTCCATTTAACTAGATATTTCCTTTGATTGCCATGACCTTTCTTCCTGATTATTTTATCAATCATATAAACCTCGTCACTTCTGTCTACTACTTGCAATTCATATGAGTAAAATTTTCCTTCAATTGGATTACCATGGTAATCTATCAATTTGTACATGATGGGTCTAAATTTTCTATTTACTTCATCTACAAAAAACTCTTCTTCAGTCCAATTAGGTAGATAACCCTTCTCAAATGTAGACTTAACCTTCGAAATCCGAACTCTATCACCAACATTTATTTTCTTTTCATTGGAAATGTTTTTCGCTTTCTTATCATACAATCGAAGCCATACATCCATTGCATTATCTGGGGTAACATCAATTGGTCGCATCTTAATAATACGATGATAGCTTTCATTGTAATTCTTAACAAATTTCTGCAGCTCACCTACCCAAACATGTGTATTTTTTGCAGTAAAATAGCGCCATATTTTCGTTTTCAATGTGCGATTGAACCTCTCAACCATGGCAGCTTTATAAGCACTTTTAACGCTAAACAATTCCACATTATGACTTTTGAGGAGACTTCGAACATGAGAGTTCTCAAATTCCTTGCCTTGATCGGTCTGTATTCTTTGTGGAACACGCCCCTCATCGAAAATACTCTGAAAAGCCGCTTCAACTTCTGGTCCTCGTTTAGATTTCAGCGCACGTGCCCAAGCATAGCGAGATAAAATATCTATTACGGTTAAGATGTATTTATAGCCATCATTGTACTGTGATATCTGTTGCATGTCAGCCAAGTCCGCTTGCCATTGACTATCTATATTGTTAACAACATATTTTCTCGTTGGAAATCGCTTTCTCGCATTTTTGTGAAGAGTGTAAGTCGGTTGACTCCTTAACCACTTCTTGACTTTCTCTATTCCCACACCTGCTGCACGAGCTAGAACCTCCGGACGACTGAAACTTGCGGGGTGATTTAAGTCGTAATAAATCTCCCTCAGCTTCACGGCTGTACTCATCGTCTTTGTTCTGATTTGCACGCGTATTACTCGCACAGCAACTGCTAACACAATTGATATCAACCTCTATGCCCTCTTCTCCTTTACCTTCGAGCGCAGATTTCAAACAGCAGCAAAATTTTTGTAGCGACATGATATGAGAGAAGCAAGGTTTAATTCATATTTGCTTAATATTTACTATAATCCTTCCCAACACGCATTGAGCGCCTAGTAGCTCTTTTTGGTTGAAGATCATCGGGATCATGAAGCTCTCGCTTGACCGCCATCGTGGGTGTTTTACTTTTTGATCCATCTTGCAAGTGACCCTTGTCCAACTCATTCACAGTCGGTCCTCCAATAATATTGTGAGGTACATTTTGATCAGATAAAATTTTCTGAAAATATGACCACCCTTGTGGTGCACCTAGTTTTCGCCTTACATCTCTGACAGCATATTGTAGAAGGTCATCTATGTGACTATTTCTAATAACATCACCAGTTGTTTCATCTATTATCTCCCCTCTCTCATTGAACTTCACATGTGGATCAATGAAGTCAAATAATCGCTCAGCGCGCACACGATATGGTCGAGGTGTTGACAAGGTTATAAATCGACGCAACTTGTCACGAATCTGTCGCCTCTCATCAATGTTTTCAGCTGCTAACTGCATTCGTCGATAGGGATCCTTAATCTTCTGAATTTCCATATCCTTTTGTGTTAGTTCCTTAAGTTGATTCGTAATAGGCTGATCTATATTTTTGACTTCCTGTGCACTTTGTAATGTAGTCAATTGTACATACTCCTCTTGAGGAATGACTACCATCTTTGAATACGACATGTTTAAAATAATAAGGCAACAAAGTACATTGCTTAAAACTAACTGTGAACCGAGAAAACTGTCATTGGTTCAACGGAATTAGGTATGATATTAGTTCGAAATCGAAGTCGTTCCGGACATTCCTGGGTTAGATCAATAAATAGATAGCCATGTGGTTTCTTTGTTACATCTTCATATATTTTTGAAAGTACTTTAGGTTGTTGAGGTAATATCTGTCTACTGAGATGATGTATCTGACTGCTGTCTCTTGGATTTTTAAATATTGCTAAATAATGTGTATTCAAACTCCTAGTTCTTTGCTCTTTCCCTCCATCAAAGATGTTTTGGGTGATATAGATTATGAAGGCTTCCCTATGATGTGCTGTCTGAATAAACATTTCAGTTACATCTTTCGATGATTTGCTTTCACGCAATAGATCATCTAGCACAATTAAGTCACCTGCTTTGATGTCTTCAGTTGTCGGTAACCCTTGCTTCACATCATAACCTTTCTGACGAAGTGCAGAATGCAACTGTGGTTGAAATATACCATAATACCATTTAACTCTTTTAATTTCTTTATTAAACATCTCATTTCTAAATTGTAGTAATTGAGTTACAAAAGTAGTTTTACCGGACTGACTTGGACCGGCCACACACATTGTACGATCAGTGAATAGGCGAAAATCTGTCATTCTGAAATTTCAAAAGCTTTAAAGACTAGCACCCACCAGTTTGCTTAGAATAAAACAAGTCATGTTCCATAACAACTTTATTTACATTTAGAAACTTTCATTTCACATTCACAGCATTTGTGTTTCCTCATCAATGTCAGCATTAAAATAACTTTTCGCGTCAATTTGAGCATCTTGGCGCTTCAATTTCAACTTAACACTCCCTTCCTTGGATTTTCGTCCCCGCTTTTTGCATTCTTCAGCATCCTTCCCATCTTTTGAATTAGGTTTATTGATGGTGATTAGGCACTTATCAATCGGCATTGGCTCATAAACCAACTGTAGAACTTTCATTTGTAACGATGCCACTTTCCCGGTTGAGCCGTGAGCACCAATGTATAGTCCGTTGACGTGTATTAAACCCATGTATCGTCCGCGCTTCAGATCATCACACTCCATTGTATTTCCAAGTAGATCGAATGCTTGAAAGTGATCGGACAATTTCAGGAATAGTGTATCGAACTCGGGTAATTCCTTATAGCCAATTCCTTCCTCTAACGCCTTCCTCCAATGTGCAGGAGCACTTTCGGGCAACTCAACGCATTCCTTCGCCAAAGAGTCGATGGTTTTGAGTATCATCTGCTGCCATTTCGGAAAGGTCACTCGCATTTGTCTCATGTTGCTATATCCAGATGAAGACATACCATTACTGTGGAAAAATGGAACTTGAAGGTAGAAACCATCGTCACCATAGCTCAACGTTTGGAAGTAAAAGGTATTTCCAATCCCTTGAACCTTCCTTGTCGGTCGGAATTTTAAGAGATCACGTTCAAATGAGTCGCTCTCCTCTCTAACTATATACATTTTTTTGAGACATAATTCAAAGTTATACTTATTCGAAGCTTTTCAACCACCGGCGATGAATGATAGCTTGAAAGTGATTAAAGAGTACAAGCGCGTCTCTCTTATATACATATTCACATGAGTCATCAATCAATGATGACGTGTCAATCCATGATTTGTCGTCTACAGCAACACTGCGGCACCTGCTACAACTTTCCCTAGTGGACTGTTGAGTACATTGTAAATGCTGTTTCCAATATCATTCAACATATTCAAAAACCCACCACCTCCACGCTGAACCAAGTTCCGCCTTTTCGTATCACTGCTTCTTGGATTTGAAAATTTTTTAATGTTGTTTAGAGAATCAGTACTCAATAAAGACTTGTATATTGGGAGGCATTTGTGTATTGCAAAAGCCAAATCACGGATGAAATCATCACTTGAGTTTTGAATTAATTTTATTATTTCGCATGCTGTTTAACTTTCGCAACGCCTTCTTAAACTGACTTGAAGGTTTAAAAGAACCATTCTTCCGAGAAAGAGATGCCTTTCTTTTTGCAGTCATTTTTATTATGATAAAAGCAAAGCATTTATGAAAATATACATTTTTGCTTAGTTCCATACAACAAAGTCAAACGGTAACAGATGGTAGGTCGTAATCATCAACATCACTTAAGGTCTGAGTCGTTGCAGTTATAAGCTGTTCTATATCACACATCAAATCTTTTGATAGAGGACAGCATGAACAGCATGGTTTTGAAGCGAAGACTTTTAAAAGATTAGCATAGTATGCTCTGAACTTGATTATATCCCGCTCATCTTGCACTGCCACGTTGACGCTCATCGACGGGGGTCCGGCAAACATGTCCACTTTGAATTTGCCACCATTTTCCTCATAGTGGCTAAATGTGATTATATCATGCAAGCAAGTCTTCAATTTCCGTGTTCTGATTTCACAATAGCAACGAGAACTCCGTGGAATAGCTTCCGTCAAACTCAGAGGTTTGAACACTTCATCGAGCCAAAATCTTAGTACTCGCGTAAGGGCATTGGTCAATGTCCTCATAAAGAGTTTCTGAAGTTCAATATCATCTTCACAGTGGTAGAATGTGACAATATCCTCCATCAGATCTATAAGATCAGCTTTGTAACCAATAACATCATTTGCAGAGTAGAAAATCTTGCTAGTAAACAGATTGTCTTTGTGAATAATTGAAACAGGAATGATTGTGGTAAATGGCATGTTTATTAATGTCTACAATCCTCAACAAGTATGATTGAAATAGAAGTGTGATAACCTTATATACAAAAGCTGCACAATAGCAACCAATCACAGACACACATGATGACTCATCATGAACGATATACATTGACTGTTGAAATTATTTCTCCATCACAAAGGGGACAAAATATAGTTTCCAAGGGTACATAACATGTAGAACACATAACAAAATGAGAACATGGAAACAAGAGAAGGGATCTTTCCCGTTCAAAACACCTAATGCAGTTCCGTTCACATAATAATTTAAACGTCTCTATTTCTAATTTCTTTCTGAAGTCACTTTCACTGTTAGAGCATTTCGATAAATCAGTTGAAGGTTTCACTTCTTTTATCTCCGTTTCAGATAGTTCCAATTCCATCCTTCTAATTTCACTGTCTTTGAAATGTAGCATTGAGAAATCCTCTATCCAACTACGATCCAAATTGTAATTCATGGCATGCTCATCCAGATCCATTAGTCGTTCAACTAAATCGCCAGCTTTGATATTTTCATTTAGATTTGTAACAGTTTCTATAGCCTTTAGCGAATAACCAAGATCTCTTGCAACAATCCATGAAATTGGGAGGCTAACCATCAAGCAACTTCCACGTATTTATAACTTAACCTAGTTATGAAAATAAATAAAATTGCCATCATAGTCACAATGGTCACAATTGTCGCATTTGAGCAAGCAGTCTCAAAACAAACAACTATCTATTCAAGTTTCGAAATAAATGTTCGCATCCCTGTTCTAATTCACTCACTTTAACCCGCATGTGACCGCTAAAAAATAACTACGATTAGTGTCAGAGCGGACACTTTTGTCCGTTTTCATTTTAAACCATTTTGTGAAGTGCTTTATAGTCTATATATGTTCTTTTCATCTAAATATGATGTGTAAACGAAAAATACATGTATATCCAAAAGACGTGTATGTTTCCGAGCGAATCAATTCGAACAATGACAGCAAATTTGCGTAAGATGATCTTTGCAAACGAAATGATTGCATTTGTAGCATCTGACTGAACACTTCTTTCGTTCACCGTAATCACACCGCACACAGACACCACGTTTTTGGGATATCGGAGATGGTGTCATTCCAACAATAAATGTAGTGTTCAGATTGGGTGACCGGCGGTCCAGATGGTCTTGTAACAGAGAATTGCCAAGTGCCAACAAATACAGCCGACGGCGAAATAATTTCGTCGAGTTCCAATTCGGCTCAAAAATAGAATGAATGACATAACCATTGAAAGCACTCAAATCCAAAATATTGGTAAAAAAGACAACATGCCACCGTCGACATTTGAATTTGGTGCTATAAGTGCCGATGCGCTCATCTGCGGCGTCGACACCGCCTTTTGTGTGATTGTAATATTCCACCACATCAGGTTTCTTCTTCTCAGAGGAATGATCAATAGTAGCCTTGCGATGAGTGGTCGAGATAAGGATGACAACTTTGTTCTTCTTCGCCACGTAGGATACTAAGAGAGTCGAGCAACCATTGCTTTGATTCACAGCCTGTACAGTTGAAAATTGCTCTCTTCTCTGGTGTGTTGCAAGTACACTTGGTAGCTCACATCGGTTGGATCGCACTGTTCCCACGAGAGTCATGTTTGCTTCATGAAGCTTCTGAGCAAGCTGAACCGAAGTGAAGAAGTTATCACATGTGATGTTCCTACCGCTTTGTCGTAAATGTTCAGTCAGTGATAAAACAGCATGCTGACCAAGCGGTACATCACTATCCCGAACGTCGTCCTTGCCGCAATAGAATTGGATATTGGTGCAATAGTAGTTGTCCGAATCGCAGGCAAGCCAAAACTTTAGACCATATTTGGCCGGTTTAGATGGCATATACTGACTGTAGCGACATCTTCCACGATACGGATATAGCTGTTCATCCACGGTAACCGATGGTCCTGGAACATACGCCTGTTGACTGTGACTTACAAAACCATCCAATAAAAGACGTACGGCTGCCAATTTGTCACGAGAAAGTCGTCCTTGTCTTGTCTCAACATTGTCAAATCGCACAATGGAGCGTATCAATTTGAATCGACGTAAACTCATTGTTCGGCTGAAAATAGGTCTACCGTGTATTGGTGACCACAATTCATCGACACATTCCCCAGCAACTCGATATGTACCTCGGAGAATCAGCAATCCAATAAAGGCCTTCATCTCACATAGATCAATTTCCGTAAATTGATCACCTTTCATCCTTGTACCTTGTCTATTGGTTTCCTTGACCATCGTTTCAATCATATCTGAAAAACAAAAGTGCAATCGATTAGAGATGCAAAAATTATTGTGCATAAATAAGGCTATTACCTACCAGTGCTAAAGAAAATTAGAAAACTATCCAAAACCGGATTATCCCGTAGACGTTGAAATGCATACGCTGTTAGGCCTGGAGCTGGACGCAGGATGTTCTCTCTCGATGCTCTCCCAGGAAATACAGCATTTTCGTCTATCACAGACCATTCTGTATTATTCCTGCCGATCAAAACTTCAACGGGTGTAGTGTTGTCTGAGACGCCATCACCACCAATGTCCGGCTCATCATCTTCACCACTGTCACTTGTCACATCACCCATAGGATCATCGTGAGTAGAAGGAACTTCAACTGATACATCATGAAAGTCATCATCAGCTGCTGTAAAATCATCGTCCTCCTCTGAATCACTTTCTAGGGCCATCAGTCTCATGGCAATCTGCTTTGCAGCGCGTGACATCTTGCGAGCAGCTGTGAGTCCGAAGACAATGATATTATGCGTACAATGATGAAACACAAACAGCGTCGAGTCAGACGGAAAACATTCTTCAAGTTGATTGGCTTCGTCTATCAAATAGCATCAATGGACGAAACACAGAATGAATCACACGCACGTGCTAAAAATACGCACACACTCTCGTTCGTCGTGTTTCTGTCAATCGATGAATCAACCATAGAGAATCAACTATCTTGGAAAGGATGACGTTATCATCTCTATGAATTAGTTTATTTCACAATGAGACAACAGCTTCGGGTTGTGAAGATGCTTGAATCGAATGAAAATGACTCTATGTATGAACGGACACTTTTGTCCGCCTTGAACCGCAACAGGTTATTCTGCTGCTGATCGCATTCTAATAGATCAAATCGAAAATCCTTTTAGCATGAATATCTACCTCACCATATGAACAAAGTCACATGATATTACGGACGGATAAGCTATCGATCATGAAAAAGAGCAGTTTGAAAATCGTTAACGGACACTTTTGTCCGCCTGATCACATGCGGGTTAATTCAATCTCGGAACAGGCTGTTACAACCTCAGTACACAATTGATTGTACCGAACCTCGAAACATGAACTCAGCTCAAATCCCAATCGGAACGTCGTTCCTATTCACATGATTGGAACGCGGTTCGAATTCAAATGTTCATATTTACATGTTTGGAACGCCATGTTCGCATCCTCGTTTAAATCCTCACTTTTTGCGTTCACATTATTAACTACTCCGGAGTCCTATCATTTTTGCTGGAGTCGGAGTCCTGTCAAATGATAGGACTCCGGCCTATAACTAGACCCGAAATATAATACAAACAAATTATTTATCCTCGTGCATAGCTGTCACTGTCTTGATGCCAACTTTCTCCGTCAAACAAAAGTACAGAGACACTGCTGCATGTAAAGCTTGCAATTGAGGGAATGAACCGTGAAAGTGCAAAAAGGATTGTCTTTTCACTCGGCGATTTAGTAGAGAAGACAAGCCTTCCTGGCCTCGATCACACCTACGCACCAAAGGTCACATCAGAGACAATGAAATACTAATTTGTTTGAGAACATTACCTCTTACCCTCATGTTTATCGTGTGTGATGGCTCCTCCAAAACGCATGCAAAAATCGCGAGTGTACTCATATTTTTTGGAGATGGATGGGACTATCCTGCCTGGTAGAGACTGGAGAAAACCGTGCGAAGCACACACAAACAAGATGGGAGGAGAAGAATCGCATGCATCCAGCTTAAAGCGACATTCGATAAACTTTCATCAAAAATTATTGATAATTGATACAGCTATGATCACTAAATATAGGTTCAGGTAAGCCTATAATGATCTATGACGTAGGTTGCCAGATTTTTTTTAAAAAACTAGGCTATATATACTTGCCAACCGGAGTCGGAGTCGTATCGACCCCGGAGTCGGAGTCCTATCAAAATGATAGTAGGACTAAAAAAATTCGTGCAGCACGTTCTGTGTGCGTTCACTATAGGCTACATCAGGAATTTCATGCATGAAAAATAAGAACCATATGAACTTTTTATCTTTGGCGATCCACGTGAAAATAGACAATAGAAGGAGCAAAAGGTAGCGACCTGTTACTCTTACGAAAGAAATCCACATCCTTGACGATTAAAATAACTGGATTGATGAAATTTATCTCAAAGTCAAATGCAATTATAATGTCAAGCATGTACAATATAGTAATTGGAAAGAGTTTATATGTAGATGTGGGCCAATGGGTTAATCAGGGCTTCGGAGTCGGAGCCGCCCGGAGACGTGGTAGCAGGTTGCAGTCGGAGCTTTGGACGGACGAAGTGTATTTTCACCTTGATGGGATTGTCTACACGAGAAATGCCTACGAATAGAGTCCCAGCAATCTCCACTATCATGCAGAAAAGTCAATTCAATCTCACAAATTGTGCGTTTTAATCGGATTCAATGGTTAACTTATGATTCCTCCATATTTCTTTGAATGCGGTACAATTGACGGCGATAGATACCTACACATGCTGGTGACTCACGTGATTCCAGTCTTGAAGACTCACAGATGTTCGACGACCACGTATCAGTAGGACGGTGCTCCGCTCCACATCAAGAGCAACGTGAAGAAGTTTCTGGACCTTCACCACAGATCGCGTAATCAGTCGCTTTTTCCCCAAATTCTGGCCTCCGCGATCTCCAGACTTGACATCAGCTGACTTTTGGTATCAGGGAAATTTAAAGCGGTTGGTGTATGCACCAGGACAACTGCTGACAATAGACAACCTGAAAACCAGGATAGATGATGTACGGCAGGCACTTGGATCACTTCTTGATCGCCTCCAAATGATCCAAGAATATCATTGAGTGACTGTGAGTGTAACTGGTCATTCATGAACTCTACTTTTGTGTAAAATTTGATATTGTAAGAAAAACTAATTATCTAGTTTTCATTTTTATAATTGATTTAAAAAGCTTAAAGTTTATTGTAATGCATGACATTCTGTAACATGCCTTTAAGAAGTCGAATGAAGACAAACCTACTATTTAACAAAACCCCATGATGTGCAGTTTTTACTGTGAAACTTTCATTCTTATCGACATGATAGGAGAGCTATCATTCCCAATTAAAGTTTTTAGAGACTTTTGGGACACGCTGTACTTTGGCGAGCTCATTGTTCCAGATTCTTACTTATGCTCTTACACGTCTGCTGGCGGTCATCAATGCAAACTGAAAAGGCATGAATTTCAACAACTGTATTGAGGGGAGTGCTCAATTCACGTCGCAAATCTCTGGAATTCCCTCACAAGTGGAGAAGTAAATCTCACTTCAGTGAATCACTTTAAATCAAGTTTGCACGTTTCAGACAAAACATCTCGTAAAATCGGCACTCAGTCAGTGATTAAATTGTTCATCTCAGAACTTTTATCTCTAGAAAATCTTCTTTAATATTGGAACTTAGAATTGTTGACCGCTTAATTAAAGAATCTGTGGAAGGGAGACATAGATATGCGCATATTGTTATTGTATCAATGTTATAATAACATCATGCCATCAATGGTCATTATTTTGATTGTCTGCTTTCAATTTGCTTGTGTCTGATTGACTATGAAACTGCAGTTGGACATAATCAAAAATATAAACCATGCCTACAACTTATTAGATTAGTAGCCTAAATAAGATCATTGCGCATGTTACTGCTCCTCATCGCAAAAACATGTTATCAAATTGCGAATAATTGCACTGTGTGATATTGTGTTGTAATAGGTAACTCTCGCTTACTACAGAGTACCGGTCTACCATTCATGCATTCACGCGTATGCTCAATGCAATGTGGAAATTGAATAGTGTATAACAGGGATGCGGAGTCCTATCATTTTGATAGGACTCCGACTCCGGGTGGCAAGTATATAAGCCTAGCTTTTTGAAAAATTAGCTGGTAGCCTACATCATAGATCATTATAGGCTTACCTGAACCTATATTTAGTGATCATTTTATCAATCAATCATTTTCGACGATAGTTGATCAGATGTCGCCTTCAGTTGGATACATGCGACTCGGATCCTCCCACTTGATGTGTGCTTCGCACGGTTTTCTCCAGTCCATCTCGTTGTAGAAGTGTTACTCAACCACATCTCTTACTGTTCAATGCCCAGTCATTGGTATCTAAGATGGATGAATTTAAATTGACAGTACACATCAAATCTCCAACAGTGATATGCATTACTGAAACATGGCTATCGTCGGATATTCCAGATTATGTTGTGTCTCTGAAAAATTACAATCTTATTAGATGTGATCGCATTAGAAGGAAAGGTGGTGGCACAGCGATTTATCTTAATTCCAGATGTGACTTCAGAATATGTGAGTCGGTAAAGTCAATTCCTCAGACGATAGAATGTACAGAGGTTCTATTACTTTCAGAGAAGCTTTTTATCATGTGTATTTACATTCCTCCGAATTTTAAATCATCCGACTATGATGAAATTCATATTTATATTGTTTCAAGAGTTGATTTGATATTGATGGATTACGTCAACGTTAATGTCCTAGTCATGGGTGACTTCAATACCTTTAACACTAAATCTTTATCCGAAGATTTGAGTTTAAAAATATCATCACCAAGCCCACACGTGGAAATAATATTCTCGATGGTGTACTGATATCTGAGGAACTTCTCGACATTAATGTACCAGACAGAGTCATTTACGACGCACCAATTGGTAATGCTGATCATCTACTTTTAACCATTATGCCGCAAAACGCTAGCAATGAAACACCTAATTACCGTATCGTGCCAGTCTATGACTTTCGGAAATCCCATCTTAGTCAGCTACGATCCTCCTTTGATTCATTTGAACTTGACAATGTCTTTTCGTCCAACAATGACGTCGATTTTGAATGCGAGTACCTTATTTCTTTCTTGCAAAATTTACTGGACCGCAACATTCCTGTTAGCTATGTTTACATGAAGGATTCTGATAAGGAGTGGATGAATCCCATGACTAAACTTCTAATAAATGAAAAGTGGGAAGCATACAGAGAGCGGAACTGGACAAAATATGAAAAGCTCAAATTAAAGGTTAAAGACGAAATAATTAAGGCAAAGCAAATATGGGCAAATAAAATGAAAACCTCGTCAAAGGGCATATGGGAAACTGACTGACTTGCTGACCGGGAAAGCTGAGTCGAAGAAAATTGTGAACAAACTTGCTGCAAAGTATGGCAATGTTGAAAAACTTCTTGAGGATATCAGGAAATCATTCAAAAGCATCCATACTCCTCCTGATGACTTCGATGAAACAGTTAAGACAATAAATGCCATGAATGATACACGTTGGGATTTTGAAGTATCGGAGGATAACATTGAAAAACAACTGCTAAAGCTGAAGCCCGGAGTCTCCAAAGGAAAAGACAATATTCCAAATACAGTCTTCATTGCATTGGCCGATAAACTATCAAAGTATATTGCAGAAATTGCTAGGAATTCACTTAGTCAGGGAAGATTTCCGACTATTCTAAAAACTGGGATAACCATCCCTATTTCCAAAGACAGATCGTTGAACATCAAATCTCTACGGGCAATAACAATGCTACCTTTGATATCGTCTATCATAGAGGATGCTTCTCTGAACAGTGTTAGATATCGACTGGTCATGGATTATGGGACATCCCAACACGGATTTCGTGCTTCTTCATCGACAATAACCACCATAATTGATGTACACGATTTTGCAGTCCCGGAGTCCTATCATTTTTTGCTCGAGTCGGAGTCCTATCAAATGATAGGACTCCGGACTATAACTAGACCCGAAATAATATAATGCAAGCAAATTATTTATTCTCGTGCATGGCTGTCATTGTCTTGATGTCAACTTTCTCCGTCAAACAAAAGTACAGAGACACTGCTGCATACTAAGCTTATAATAGTTGAGGGAATGAACTGAAGACTAGCCTTCCTAGCCTCGATCACACCTACGCGCATAAGGTCACATCAGAGACAATAAAATCCTAGTTTGTTTGAGAACATTACCTCCTCACGTTAATCGTGTGTGATGGCTCCTCCAAAGCGCATATTAAAATCGAAAGTGCTGTACTCATATTTTTTGGAGATGGGGGATTTTCCTGCCTGCGGTAGAGACTGGAGAAAACCGTGCGAAGCACACATCAAGTGGGAGGATCCGAGTCGCATGTATCCAACTGAAGGCGACATCTGATCAACTATCATCGAAAATGATTGATTGATACAATGATCACTAAATATAGGTTCAGGTAAGCCTATAATGATCTATGATGTAGGCTACCAGCTAATTTTTCAAAAAGCTAGGCTTATTTACTTGCCACCCGGAGTCGGAGTCCTATCAAAATGATAGGACTCCGCATCCCTGATCATAACACATCATAAAAATCATCCGCGGTTTAGGGGTGTGGAAAAAGGAAACTTCCCGCGGTTTATGGTCTATTTATGCGTGACTTGCTCAGTACGTCATCTGAGTTCTGGCGAATGTCGTCATGACTTGGTCAGCACGTCGCCGCCGTGAAGAGGATACGATTGTCATTGACTCGGCAAATACAAACATTTCTCTAAGTTTGATTTGCTTTCGAATACAGCCGCCACTTGAAACTACCTAATAAAAAATCACATCCGAATTTCCGCGTAGTTCGTTAGATCTAATATGTCCCCACCCAACTTCCTCCTGATATCGGTCAATTTAATTAGCTAGGCCTACATACGTAGGATGTCTTTCCTTTAGACTAATTGCACAAAAATACAGGTGTATCCCGAAGTGCTCTTATTTCAAATTGCATGTCGAAATTCGGTTTTTAGGGTAGAAGTTGGAGCGAAATGCGGCAATTCTCACGTCAATGATGTAAGAAAAATAATGAATTGAATTCGTGGATCAAGGTCTTTTCTAATCCGAGAGAGCCAGTAAAAGAAACTGAATAACCGTTGCTGATTTTACAGCGTCAACTGGCATAAAATTTGTGAGACTAATTCAGGCACACATGTTATGTTGAAAACATAAAAGGTAGTCTAATTCCCACATAACACTTATGGACAAATGTGTTTCTTGATGAACCTACGATAGATTATATTGGCGAAGAGTCATTTGAGGAAATTCAGTTCAATTGAAAAGTATCAAGCTTCGAATAATAGTCATGTATTGAAATACCTCCTAATATCGTATGAATGATGTGTTTCTTGACAATGATAAAATGATCCGTAGGACGGTGGAGAAAGTCAACATCAAAAATAGTCGCTATCACGGTCATGATTTCATAAATACAAATGATAAGCATTTCAGTATGCTTAGAAGATGGCAAAGTTGACTGAGAAGAAAACAAAAAAGCGTTAGTCAATCATTAGAACATCCACAGTGCTCTTACTCAACTCAGTGACGACAGAGGTAGAACATCATTAGTATATAAAAAACAATTCACTCATTTAACTAACATCATGTTTATTGTTTTGTCCTTTAAGGTCCTTCACATGCTATCAGACTTCTTTGTACTATAGAGAGACAAAATGATGAGTCATAAATAGATATCAAGGATTCCGTGAAATGAGATTTAAATCATGATACTGGGCTAGGATTTGACCGATATTGCTGCATAGATACTTCGGTTAGTCTTACGGAAGCTGAATTGGCACAGAAATTCATTGCAACCAAGAAATAATTAAGTTGAAAATCATTCTGTCTACCTTCATCAATCATTAAAGTTGAGTTAAAGTCATCAATTCCAAGTTGCTCTGAAAATCACACAAAATAATTACGACAATCGAGAAGACAGCAACAAACTTTAGAAACAAGATATTTGATGACGAAAGAAAATACTTTATGTACGAATACATCAGTTTTGTAATCGGAAAGCTATCCGTTATCTTCCATAGAAAGCAGTGAGTATTTACAAGTTTCTCCTACAAACGATTTGAATCTCAAAATGATAATATACCACCGCCTTTCTTAGCAACAGTTGTGGCTGCTTCGTTTCGTTCTTTGACTGTCATCGGGGTGTCAGCAACTTTGTTGAGGAATTTCACCCACCGCCTTCGGTTTTCTTCAGAGGGACAGAGGAAAAGAAAGTTCCGGTTTGGTGTTTGTAATGTAAATGGAACCCCGACAGAGTAGGACTTTTTGCAGCCTTCAGGAAGGCCTTCGACTGCTACGAAACCGTCGGATCGCTCTCCTACAAAAATCTCACCCTTGGAGAAGGCATCAAATTGCCGCTCACTATACATAAGACGTCGTTTTGCAAGGCGACAATAGCGCTTTCTCCACGCTTCAGTAGCTTTAGGACCAGTTTTCTCCAGATAACCCTCGATAAGTGATCGTAAGTTATCATAGCTTCAATTTCACTGGCCTTCTGATTCATTCCAGAGAGAGTGAGGACCAATCGTTGATACTTGTTGCAGCGAATAGCGTTGTACCTGCAAGAAATTATCCATAATAGAATTGATTAAGTCTAATGATGAAGTCAATGGTGAGAGACTTGATGACTCCAACAGCTAGAAGTGATATGCAGCCATTTATCACTAACTCCATTAAATTCCAACTTTCCTTTGCCAGTGCCTTAAATTAGGATTAACCCACGATTATCAGATTCTCATAATTATAGATATGAGCCTTCATTCAACAAACGAGGTGTAGATTCCGCTAGTTTATATGCAAGTAAAATCCCGCGCTCCCTTTAATTTAGCGGAAGTTAAAAACAATATTTACACATATTGCTTCTGTCTCGGATGTTTTGGGTCCTGACCCTTTATCAATTGATATAATACATATAACCTTTGATAAAGGGTCAGGACCCGAAAGGTCTGGAACACAAACTATACGTGTAACTATTGTTTTTAATCTTCGCTAAACTACAGGGAGCGTGTGATTTTACTTGTATATAAGCTATGAAAAACCTCCCGTCGGCAGCAATTAACTATAGATTCTGCTGGTCTGCTGATGCCTTATCACATTTTTTGTTGTCTGTCGTTTCTTCTGGCTGTCGCATTTATATTCACTTCGCTCATAAATGTCATGTGGATACATCTGAAATAAAGACATAAAATTCCATCTATGTCATTCACCACAACATGATAATATAATACAATAACATCGCATTGTTTTGCATGATGTTTACTTTGCTGTGATGAATAGTTGAACGCTTTGATCAGTATTCAGTTCGTTCTGTTCAAACTTTTATGCCGTGTGATTAATATTTGAGTGTAGGATATGCTAAGGGTGCAACATGCTCTGTTTCAAACTTGAATTTGCTTTAATTCTGATTTTGTAAACGTAACACAATCATTTCATTTGTCAAGAAAGTTTAGTGATGGACAACTTTACATGGTGAATAGCGAAATGAATAATGCTCGTTGTAGGATTCGCACATGTGAGATTCAGTCAACATATACATATGTTTATAAAAGTATATCCTTTTGCATCATTATTTTTTCCAATTTTTATTAACGGTTTTGTGGGTAAATGCTTCAAACAAATCTGATTACTTTTTCTCCTAGTCTACACTGGACATTTTCTCGAATGCTAAGATTCGAAATATCCATTACTACTGCGAGCATCCTTATCAGTAATGTGAAGCACATAGGTCTTTATCAATCTCTAGGGATCAATCTCTTTATCAATAAAACAGAGATAACAGTGCATCAAGGCACATAAAGAGTATCAGTTGCAATTTATCAGGTGATAAGATTTCTATTTCAAAACGTGGACGAGATGAATCAGTTAACAGATGGAATCTCATCAGTCGTTTTGCGAATTAATGTGATAAAACTGCTGCTTCAACTAATCGCTGCCAGGTAGGTTGAATAATTCGCTACTGGATTGACTATGATATTGATGCAAAAAAAGTTTTCTGAAGAATACGAAATACTTACTACCTTGCGTTACACAGGAACGACAGGATAAATGAAATTTTGCGGAGGGATATTCTATTTGTACAAATCTAAGTTTGGGTACTTCTATTCTTCTCCCCCCACATTTTCCAACTTTTCAAAATTCATCAAATTTCCAAGTCAAACTTAGTCACATTGGATTGAAAATATACTTTATCTGTCACTGAGTGACAGTGCAACACCACTGAGAAGACTTACTTGAACGCTGGGATGAAGGATTGGTCCCTTGGATACTCAGTTAGAATACAAGGTACAGCTGTGATCATGATCATGCACTTCGTGGGATTGTAGTCTACAGACAAGGACGAGCAGTTGTCTAGCTCAACGCTTTTGCGACAGCAGTGAGACTGCCCTTAGGATCAAGAGAGCATCGTACATCGAGAGAAGATGCAACACTCTCGGGTGTCAGCAACAAAAAATGTGGGGGGGAATAGAAATACACTAGTTTGAATTAACTCAAAATGAAACTCTAAAATATTGCTGCTAAATTGGAAGACAAGGACAATTTCTTCAAGGTTTTATCTAATTCCGCTTGCCTACATTAGCTCGCTCGTTCTCGATGAACATTCGAGGCGAACATAATCGTAAAGTTAATTCAAACGCGATCACGAATCGCGATTACTCAATTCTAAAGTCTAGCAACAGTCTGATTGCATATGGATTGGCATTACGAAGTGTTGTCAGAGTATTGGCATGTGACTATTTCAAACCTTTTTCAAAGATAACAGTAGTTCATTTTGTCAATTTTCCTATAACACTTCCAAAGTTGCCGAACGTCATTACTAGATCTGATGAACTCGCTCATTCGTTTAACATTTTTGCTATCATGCCTCCTTAATACACATCAACAATGCCTTTACCTCAAATGATTTTTAGAAACAATGAACAAAAGAAATGTAAATATGAAAACTATCTGAAATAGAACAGTTGACAAAGCCTTGTTACAGATTCATACAATGTATTTTAATCATCACAACATTGATGACTATTTATTTAGACAGTAGACAATGAAGTATGTCCTCATTGTTGACAGTTACGACTTGTCTGAACTCTCATAACCGGGCAAAGCAGCGCATAGCGCATTACTGTCAGATATGTCGACGGTTATACGAGATCAGCAATGCACGACGCTGTCAAGGTAATAATACATGTACGATTCCAAGCCGAAATGAAGATAATGCTAATGATCCTTTGCAGGGTAATCACATGTTTGAAATAAATTCATATTCTTTACAGGAATATCTGAAGATAGGATAAGTCAGCACAAAACTGTTATTCATTCATTCCCATTTTGTCATAATCTTGCTTGGACCATTCAGAACTGCACTAAAAAAATCGTTGTAAGACGATAAGCAGCGTCTATGGATGCCAAGAAATTTAGTGCTTCGATTGCTCAAGTTTGTGGACATCTTCCTATGGAATGTCAAGTTAAGTATGGGAAAGCAGGGCTGCGATCCCGATAAGCAACTGCTGATGTGAAGCAGAATTGCAAGTGGCCGCATCTATTAAATTAGCAGATTCTTAAGGTTAAATCTTGCAAAGTCTACAAGATAGATTTTTATGCATCTGACTATAAAATTGAAAGATGTCCTCAGACTTAAGCAAATTTAAGCACAAAATTTTTTTGGCAGCCGTAGACTCTGCGCTTTGGCCTAAAGAGTCTCGTCAGCACGTGTATGGCCAAAACTAATTTCGATTATCTAGAATGGTTGAACAAGCTGAAGGACTGCACCACTGGCTGCTCTGCGTTTGTTTAGCCTGGTTTTGCCGTGCAGCTGATAATCATAAAAATTGCGAGTGCCAAGAAAAACAAACACAGAGCAGCCAGTTGTACAGTCCTTCAGCCTGTTCAACCATTCTAGATATTTAAAGCTAGTTTGGGACCATTCCGCAACGTGCTGACTGGCCTTTGTAGGGCGACGCGCAAATTCTACGACTGCTAAGGAAGTTTTGTGCATAAGTTGTTCAAGACTCGAAAGCGGGGAGAAATATTTTTTGGAATGAAGTTCGGAAAACATGAATGGTCACGAGTTTATCGTGACACATCTTATCAAACAGAGAATGAAACATGACTGTAATTGTCAAAACACGAACACGAATGGCAATGCTCAACACGACACGAAACACGATCGTGTTCGATCGCGAATTAAGACCTCAATTGAGACTTTGATGCTTCGTTTGTAAAAAGAACATAAAGATGTTTAAGAAGTAATGGGCAAAAGACCGTTCCAGGACACCATAAAATTAAAAAAAATAGTATCTTTAAAAACGACATAAATTCATGAATTTGAACCCTTTTTCAGGTTTTTAAGACCTAAATAAATGAATTTAGTCCATTCAAAAAGTACCATTTTTCAAAAAAATGGTACTTTTTAAAAACGACATAAATTCATGAATTTGAACCCTTTTTCAGGTTATGAAGACCTAAATTCATAAATTTAGGCGTTTTTAAAAATACCCAATTTTTCAAATTTTTCAAAATCTCAAATTTGAGAATTACAATTTTTACCCCCCTTAAAATCATGACCGTTCCAGGACACCGAAAATCATAAAAGTTAAGAATCTCAAATTTGAGAATTACAATTTTTACCCCCCTTAAAATCATGACCGTTCCATGACACCGAAAAAATCATAAAGTTAGTATTTTTAAAAACGTCTTTTAAATCCGTTTTTCAGGTTTTTAAAATACAGGGTGAGTCATAATGTGCGCAAAACTTTGGTGATGTCCTGTGATTACTGAACGGGGTACTCGACATTAATTTTAATGCCATTTTGTTCGTTAAGACTTGGGGTTTTGTATGATGTCACATCCTACCGACTTCTATGAATTTTAAGTATAAAAATTTGAAAATTGAATCATGTCATATTTTCTCAGTTGGTGAAATATTACCATAGTTTTGGGCATGATTCTGCATCTGTTTAGTGATTCGCAATGACATCAAAATGATTCCACAATCCATTTTATTTCGTTCAACCAACAATCTGGACACAAACAAGCAATCTATGTTTTTTGAAGATTTTGAATTTGTCCTACAATTAGGAAATGTTTGATTTAACTAAGATATGCGAAATTTCAGCGCCAAAAGCTAAATTGTCTTTTTTCGTTAACGATGGACTTAGAAACAAGATTGACTATTGTGAAATTGTTCTATTCCAATAACGAATCTCCAACTGCTACTCTACGTGCATATAAGAGAATGATGTCCTTGCACAATGATCCATTTCCACCTTCAACTATCAGTCGACTGATGCAGAAGTTTGAGGCAACAAAGACTCTCCATGACATCCAGTCTCCTGGTAGACCGTCCATTGTCAATGAATGTTCCTCTGCTATCGAGAAGTCGATCACCAATCTTAAAGCTGCAAATCCACTTGGTCATACTAGCTCTCGACAAGTCGCGCGTGAAACCGCTATCCCTCAACGCAGTGTCGTTCGAGTCTACATCAAATCGGGATGCATCCATTCCGAATATCCCGAACACAGGCGATAAGTGAAGAAGACAAGCTGAAGCGTCTTGACTTCGCGAAGTGGATATTGGAGAATGAGGAAATCCTGCCAAACATTCTTTGGTCTGATGAAGCTTACTTTAGTTTAGATGGGCTCGTAAACCGACACAACTGTGTGATATGGGCATACGAAAATCCAAGATGCAATTTGCCGAAGAATCTCCACTCACCAAAGCTTTGCGTTTGGATGGCAATTTCTTCAAACTTCAAATTGCAGCCCCACTTCTTCGAATCGACTGTGGATCAAGAAAACTACACTAGCATGCTCCGTGATCACCTCATACCTGAACTGCAAAAGAGGCGGAAGATGAAGTCTGTCGTATTCCAACATGATGGAGCTCCTCCTCATTTCTCGAAGAAGGCACGAGACTTTCTATCAACGAAATTCCCCGAAAACCGAGTGATTGGTCGTGGTTACGGTCATCCTTGGCCACCGCGGTCTCCCGATTTGTCCCCATTAGACTACTATTTGTGGGGAACTTTGAAGGCTCGCGTGTATCACCAATTTGTTCCGAGAAACATTAATGAGTTAAAGGAGAAAATCTTTGAAGAAGTTCAAAATCTTGAAACAGATGAGCTCCAACGGGCCATTAACCATTTGCTCGTCAGAGCACAATGTGTTGTCGAGGCTGATGGAGGATTGTTTGAACACTTGCTGTAAATTGTCTATCATCAGTAATAAGCTTAATTATAAGAAGTCCTTTGGAAAATTTGTTTTTAATTTGAATTTTGAACGATTTAAATTGTGAAATTTAGGTAAATTCTTGTGAATTCAAAAGTAGCTAGAATACTGTCAAATAATTGAAAGAGAAAAATAATATTGCACACAGCAAAACCCCATGACATGCTAAACAATATGGAAGAGAAACTCAATTCGAATAATTATTTTGGTCAGAGCTACAAGTCCTTGAAGTTTTGCGCACATTATGACTCACCCTGTATATCATGTGACAAATAATATTTCTTTAAAAGTGGAAGAAACTGCGGGGATGTATCCTTCAATATCATATGAACGTAGTTCTACTACCCCCTCCCTTCTAATTTCTAGGGGTCCCTTCTGACTTCTAGGGGTCCCTTAAGAAATTTTTTATTATAAAATGAACAACATAAATGAGTTTTTAAAATTATATGGAACGCAAACAACTACAAATTTTGATCTAAAGAAAATTGCAAATCAATTAGGAATAAAGAATTTTCATGTTCTAATGAGAGACGAATTACAATTCCTAAAAAATAAGCCAACAATAACTATAAATTTCATAACAAATCTTCACACAACAGATGAAAAAGGAGTACATTGGTCTGCAGGTATCTTTAATAAAAATCGAGATAATTACTATTTCGACCGCCCGGAGGCTGAGAACTATTGGTTCGACTCTTATGGACTTCCACCTACAAATGAAGTCAAAAAATTACTTGGCAATGGAACTTATAATACATTTCAAATTCAAAAACCGGGAACAACTTATTGTGGTCAATTATGTCTTTATGTTTTATTTAAATTACAAAAAGGGGTGCCATTTCTAGATATTATGTTAGAATTGAATAAGGGAATTGAATAAGGGAATTTCATTCCCGAAACGTTAGTTCCAATAATAATGATAATTAAAAATCAGTTCGTTGTAATTCATTTTGATAAAAACGGCCTCTGATATCTTCATTATCTAAATCTTTGATTTCGTAAGTAATCGGATAAGTTTGGTTTATTTTACAGCCTTCAAATATTTCTTTAGTCCAGTATCCGACGAAGTCTTTTTCAAAATTATTCTTATATTTAAATATTCTAACTCT
This sequence comes from Prostheceraeus crozeri, assembly GCA_907163375.1. NCBI lineage: Eukaryota > Metazoa > Platyhelminthes > Polycladida > Euryleptidae > Prostheceraeus > Prostheceraeus crozeri. Next base: position 95,778 of record CAJQUW010014267.1, read on the forward strand.
ATCTCCAATTTTAAATTTCGGCTTACGTTTCTGTAAATTCGGATTACTCTCATTCAAATTATTATTTTCGTTCGAATAATTATTCTCGAATATTTTCTTTCGGATTAAATCAGGGTCGTCAGAAGCATTCTTTGGAGTTTCTTCAATACCAGAATGAACTTTATTATTGTACTCTTCTACAACTCCTGGTAATATCTTCAACCATTTCTGATTTCTTTGCTCAGTAAATTTCTTGAATAATTTATTTTTTAACGTCCGATTGAATCTTTCTATCACTACAGCTTTTTCAGCGTTTTCAGTTGAATAAAAAGTTTCAAATAGTGGCTGAACGTTTCGGTTATAAAATTCCGACCCTTTATCAACAAACAATTTCCTTGGCTTTCTATTACTTTCTTTAAAGATTTCTTCAAACGCATATTTAACTGATAGACCACTTTTAATTTTTAAAGGCTTTACCCAAGCGTATCGTGTATATAAATCTATAATGGTCAATGCGTATTTGTAGTCCCTTTCATTCGGCATATGAATAAGATCAGCACTCCAAATATCATCTTTATTAAATACTTTTACTTTCAATAAATATTTAGGCCTTCTGTATTCCCTATGAATTTCAGAGGCATAGGTTCGAGCGTTGCTCTCAGACAGCTTTGCTGTCGTTTCATTTAAACCCTGGCCGAATAATATTTTAGCTTGTAAAGCTTTCTTAACAAAAATTCTTTCAATTTTTTCTCTAAATGTAGGATTTTGAATACTATCTAATTCTTGTATCATCTTCTTATCAGCTGCATGTCGAGAACTTAGATCATGATTTCGATAAGCTAAATCATGTCTATAAGCGGCGGCATCTACTCTATTTATTCGTTCTTCACCTGGTTTCGGATTATTATTCTCATCTAGTCTTATATCTAATCGAGTTCCTGGACCGGTATATGAATGACCAGGAAGATGTTTTTCTTTTGAATATTTACTCCAAATAAATCCAGGAAAGTTTTCTAATGGTTTTTGTATGTCACGACCGTAGGTAGTAGCCAAACTTTGTTTGTCGTCGTTACCTTCATAAATTTTACAATTTGAGTTTTTATTTTTGTTTAATAGATAATTTAATAAATCTAAATTAGCAATTTTGAATTTAATTAAATTTTCGGAATTTGTAGAATTCATTTTAAAAGATAAAATAAATGTTTTACCTAATAGAGCTTTGTTCAGAGGCTTTAGCCGATCGGACCAAAGGTCCTGAGGTTATTACCGAATCATACTAGGACTTAGATATATTCCAGAACCATCTTTTGTTTCTTTAATTTCAATTAAATCATCAATATTGTGGAGAATATTTTTAAGAACTCGTTTTCCTTCATCAACTAATTTTAATTTACTAATAAAATTATCTACTATTCCGTCACCCCTAGCAACTTTCTCCAACTCTCTATTATGACGTTTTTGTTCTTCTAATGCTGCCTTCTCTGATTTATTTTTATTTACTGCTTGGACAATACCAGCTGTCCCGCCTGCAACACTTCCTGCAGCTGCTATGCCACCTATTATTAGCGGAATTAATGGGAGAATCCCGACATTCTTTTCTTCTTGTAATTGAATATTCTGTATCATTGGTTTACTTATGTAATACTTTTTTTTATTAATTGTAATAGTTTTAGGGGTATTTTTGTCAACAATATTACGTAATTTTAATTCAACAGTTTTATTATTATTACTTTTTGCTTGCGACATTTTTAATAAAAAAATTTTAAGTTATCAAAAATTTTAATCTATTCTAGTTATGAATAAATTTTAAATTAGGAATTTTTAATCTATTCTAGTTACAAAAAAAATTTATTACTAATTACTAAAAAAAATGTAAGTTAACAAAAATTTTAATTAACTTATCCTAGCCATCTTTCCATTAAGAATTTCAATAGAATATTTTACATCTTCTAGCAATAAACCATAAGCCATCAATGAAGTTGTGGAATCTTTCTTTTCAATATTAATTGTTACATCACAACCAGTCTTGATAATATCTTCAGATTGTGCACTTAAATCGAAACAGAAAACAGGATATAAATGTCTCCAATCTCCAGGAGTTAATTGTGGTTCAACTCCAAATTCTATACAAAGATTTCGATAAGAATCATATCCTTCCATAAATTGATCATTGGTATCATCGAATCTTAATGGATCAATTGGATATCGGGTTTGATTTAATGAAACTTGTAAACTTCGAATTGTATTAATATGAAAAAGATTGTTGTTCTTATCAAAACTTGGAGATTTATTTCTTTGAAAAGTTAGCAATAAATATCTTGGAGTATTCGCAGTTCTAGTAAAATGCCAGTTAAATCTTTGTTCGGAAAAAGTTACTGAACTAGCAGTACGCTTTAGAAAATTTACTGGAATTGGTTTGTTAGTATTTAATCTTTTTGCAATAGCTGTTTCAATCTGTAAACTAGGAGTAATATGTTTAATCCACCATTCAAGTCTATCAATTTTTAAATATGCTTTTTTCCAGTATTACCAAAAAAGATTAATTCATTATTTGCTGTACGATGAATTATTAATTTAAATTTTAATTGATATGATATTTTATCATAATCTAAATATCCGAATAATGGAGACAATGACCAATTTACTGTCTGTTTACTTTTCTTGTTAAATTCACGTCTTCCTTTATATGCACTATTGTTTGTTTTATTTAAATGTTTTGCAATATTTTCTACATCTTTCGCAATTCCTGCTGCATCTGTTCCAGCGTGAGTTAAATCATCAACAATTATACCATCATTAGTATCAGGAAACCAACCTTCGATTTCATACTTTTTATTATTTTCACCAATTGTTACAAATCTAAGCATTGTATCAATTACACCTGGAGAATCACTTATTGTTTCTATATTTTGAGTTGCAACATCTAAACGCATTTGTGTAAATAATCTTGGAAAAAAATTATTCTCTAGTGCAATATTATCGGTATCTGGTAATGGTGTTGTAAAATTGGCATCACTATACAAAGAATATTCACAGTGTAAAAATGAATCAGGTAGATATATATAACTCTGCTGATTATCAACTTCAAAAATTAAATCTCCTCCAGTATTCACTTACTGGAAGATCCGGGATTCATAGCAATTCTTATATAGTCATTCTTTTTTTGATTATAACTAACACCTGGTGGTTTATCTAATTCAAATTTATTTTAGATATGCGAAGACATTTTTATAAAAAATAATTTGACTTTTTGTTTTTCTCACACACAGAAAAAATTCTGCTAAAATAATTTTACTAAAAAAATTTTGCTAAAAAATATATTTTAGAATTTTGCTAAAAAACATTATTTTAGAATTTTGCTAAAAAACATAATTTTAGAATTTTGCTAGCCAACCTCCGCTACAGCTTTGCTGGTTAGACCGAAGGTTGCTACTCACGCCATTACCTCTTATTTCTTCAATTGAACGTTTTATGGCTACGCCTGATTTCTTCTTATGTTTACTATCAGACGGAGCTCCGCTCCTCAAGGTATCCCCCACAGCTATGTTAGCAATTTTGTTTTTTGTTTCCTCTGAAAGTTTTTTTAAATTTTTTAGTTCTTCGGAATCATTCCTAAGTTTACGAATAGCTTCTAGTTGTTTTAATTCGTTTTGAGACTTGACAGCATTTGATATTGCACTAGCTGTACTACCTATAGCAGCTGCTCCTTTGCAGCAGATGTAATCAAATCTTTATTATTTTTAATTAAGTTAACGATACTTCCAATACCAGAAAAGATGCCAGCTCCTTCCGTGCGAACTGTTTCTCTATTATCATAATGATAAACAGGATTCATACGTGGTTCATGAGCAATTCTTTGATTTGAAGCAAAATGTTTAAGATTGTCTTTATAAATTATAGGCATTTTTTAGGAATAAATTTGACTTTTGGGAAAAATATTTACGATTGGTTAGTAACCTGAGGACCTTTGGTCCGATCGGCTAAAGCCTCGAGGAGCTTTGCTCCGATCAAGATTTACGTTTGTGAATGGACAACAACTTCGAGATAACTTTATTAATTGACTGTTGCACTTTATCTATTGCGTCAAGCAGCGTGTGATGTACTTTAATTTCTTTTCTATTAACTTGCATTTTCTCCTGATTCATCTTCAACGCCGCTTTAAGAGCATTTAACTTAATTTTAAGAACATCTAATTGTCTTTTAACAGAATCTAACTGTTCTTTATTTTCTTTAGAGTTTTCTTGTAAATTTTTCTTTAATTCATTTTCTAAATTGATTTTAAGAGTTTTCATTTTATCAACTTTTTGATTAAGCGAGTTTACTTCATTTATTATTCTATTCATCTTTTTCATTTGTTGAGTAATTTTAGAACTTAATTCATCAACACTTTTTTGGAATGTAGTTTGTAACTGCTCTAAATTTTTTTTAATTCTTTCAGGAAGTTTTTCTATTTCATCTTCTAATTGTTCTTTTAACATTTTTATCTGATGTTTATTTTTAATTACAGCAGATTTTAAATTTAAAGAAAGTAATATCAAAATTTTTGATTGTTCTGAAATCTTTTTAAAAAGTTTTGCTATATCTGCTTCTAGCCCTCTATCCTTTTTATCAAGTTTTAAAATTTTTTCGTTTAATGATTTGTCATTAAGTTTAAGCAACTTTAATTCGTTCATCAGTGGAACCAAAACATCGTTTATATATTTCTTTTAAGTCATTGATTTGTGTATCAACATATTGTTTATTTGTCAACTCTGTATTTTGTTGAGGAAGAATAGAAAGATGCAATGGACCAGATAAAACGTCTCCAGTTTTCATGATATAATTTTCTATCTCTATTTCTAATTCACGATTATTCGGGATATATGCACCTCCACCAACATTTGGTATCATCATTTTTAAAACAATAAAAAAGTAATTTTTTTATATAATGGGAAAAAAAATAAATTTTTTCTAATAAAAATAAAAAAATAAATTTTTTTCTAATAAAAATAAAAAAATAAAATTTTTTCTAATAAAAATAAAAAAATGGATAAAGCAAATTTAAAAAAATTATATTCGCCCGCATCATCCTGTTCTCATTCGACGAGATCAACGGGATTTGAAAATAAATGTTTTGATAATAATAATAATCCATGTATAGATGTTAATATTTTATTTCAATTACAAGCCGAAATATTTAGAGAACAGACTAAAGGTTTACCTTCTATGGAAACTAATTATTGTTTATTTCCAGGTGATCCATTTATTAAATTTATGGATATAGTAAGGAAATATAATGATGTAGCTTATGTGGAATTAAATAAAGAAAATATGGTTATAATAGGTCATGATAATGTTTATGGTTTTATTAGAGCAGTATTACCAATTAGTAATACTGATTGGATAGAAACTAAAATTATCAATTATATCAATATTAAACAATTAGTTAAAAAATTAAAATCTTTTTCGAAAGAAAAAATTAGATTATTTGTTGACGATCAAAATCAATATAACATTCACATAGAGAGTAAAAAACATAATGAAGAATTATTATGCCAAGTTTATTATAGAGATACAATTTATAAACAAGAAACATTAGAAATGCCGCAAAGATATGATGATGATACTTATATAGGATTATATTCAAATTTAAATATTAATTTGTTAAAATCTTATATAAATGGTTTAGCTCAACAAGAAAAACTTTATATGTGGACAACACCTTATACTATTAACAATGACCATAATCATAATAAACGAACCGAAGGTTCTAGGGCTTTGCCCGATCTTAAAGAATCTTATAATAATAAACGAACCGAAGGTTCTAGGGCTTTGCCCGATCTTAAAGAATCTTATAATAATAATGATGATGATAATATAGATGATGATAACATAGACGATGATTCTGAAACATCTGAAAAAGGTGTGAATGGTAAAAAAGATTATAAAAATATTAGTAATTATAAAAATTTAAGTGAAGAAAAATTTATATCTCATACTGATGTACATGATATTAATACTACATATAATCAAAATTTATCTAAATTTCATTTTCTTACAATTGAAAATAATAATGATGGTATAGTTGAAGATACTGTTAGACAACTATGTGTCGGGTCAACAAAATTTAAATTAGGATTTACATCTAATCAATTTAAAATTTTATCATCTTTAATAAAAACTAAAAGTGATTCAGATTATGGTGGTGTTATTAAATTTTCCAAAAGAGATCAAAGACCAATATTTTTCTCTATTATATTATTATCAGATAAAAGATGTAATTTAGAATTAGATATTCCAATAAGAGAATGGTATCCTATCAGGGAAAGGCATCCTATACCAAAAAGTGTAATTTATGATGTTGAAGAAACAATTTATGATGATGATGAAGAATCAATTGATGATGATGATGAAGAATCAATAGTTAGTGAAAATAAATTTAAATTATCTTTTGATAAAACGTTATATGATAAAACTTAATATGATAAAACTTAATATGATAAAGAAAATAAAATAACTAAAGAACGTGAAATATATAATAATATATAATAACTCTCAAGACCTTGTTATTAGAATGTTTATATCTAAAATTAAAACACAATTTTTTCCTTAAAAAATAAAAAAATGGAAAATACCAAGTTTTATTGTAACTTATGTAAAAAAAGTTGCAAACAAAAAGAAGTTATCAATCTCATTTAAATAGTAAATTGCATTTACAAAATGTAGATCGAGTTGATGAAGGAAATATATTAAAATTAAATAATTATAAAAACTATCTAGAAACATTGCCTACTGATATAAAAGTTAAAAAAATGTTTGATGATTATTCACATTCGGAATATAAAAAAGTTTTTAATAGTGAAGATGAACATGTACCAGATGGAAGATATTTATTTAGCGATACTGATGAATTTAACGAAATAGATGAATTAAACGAAATTAAAAAAACAGATGAAGCTGAACGGACCGATGAAGCCGAACGAACCGAAGGTTCTAGGGCTTCGCCCATAACAGATATAAAATATTTATTTAATGAATCGGTTGAACATAATGAAACCGATGAAACTTTTTCTGATATTCTAACAAACGTTTATAATATATTTAAGAAATCTTTCAAATGTTATATGAATGTAGAAGTACTTTATACAAAAAATGGACCTGATGGAATTCCTGAAGAAATAATACAAGGACATTTTACAAATTCGCAATTCAACGTAGCAAAGTGCGTCAAGGTAACGAAGTTAAAAAAAACAAGCTAATGATTAGTTACTTTTCAATAGGTACAAAGTATGATTTAAAAGAAAATTTTTATATCCTAAAATGTCTAAAAAATTTTAAAGATACTTACTAGAAGGACAAACAACGCTTCTCCTCTCCTCATGTGTAATGAATTGGCGAGTAAGTCGTTCTGTTCAAAATTATGTTTATCACTTATATATTGAAAAGATCCTATTTAACAGTCTGCCCATTCAGATGATAAGAGGACAGGTCTGTTTCCAATCAAAATACCAGATCTAGCTAACAACACAGCGGGATTACGCTATCTAAAATCTACCAAGTGTGTAAGAGAATTAACGTTAGTTCCTTAAGCTGAAACGTGAAATAGAATTGTACAAAATATGCATACAAATTATTTGACTATTTTTGATGAGGTCATCAACAGGAACTTGGTCAGGACGATCGCGTTTCGACCGCTTAATCCTGGACGCTCAAACAATTCGCTCAAGAAATTCATAATGTAAATGATATACAACCCATATTTGAACAAATGATACTTAAATTAGAAAATTGTATAATTGAAGCCCAGTTACGTGAATCTGGTTGGAGATTTGTTAAAATACTATCTAAGAAAATAGTAATTGATAAATATAAAAATAATACTGGTGGTAGTTATGTTCCTTTACCTTTCAGTTCACCACAAATAATCAACATAAAAAATGAAGATGATTATTGTTTTCTGTGGAGTATTATAGCACATTTACATCCTGCAGAATATCATAAAGAAAGACTAAGTCATTATAATAAAGAATAATACATAAATGAATTTGATCTCTCTGATGGCTTAGATGAATTTCCATATGATTATAATAGGTTAAAAAAGTTTCATAAAAAGAATAAAAATTTAATAGAAGTAAATGTTTTTGAATTAAATGTGAATTATGTTTCTATTGGTAAAATTACTCCACTTTACTCAGATTCAAAAGAATTTTATTTGAATAATAAAAATTTATGTCAATCAGAAATAGTATATAATGATAGAGGAAATTACATGCATCATAATATTTTTACCAAGGAAATATAATATGTACTGAAAAATTTCAAATTGTTAAAACACTATCACCGATAATGATTAATCATAATAATTATAAAGGACGTAATTATAATTATGATTATGATTCCGATTATTTATCTTTATCTTTAGAATATCAACAAAATTACAAAATTTAAATGAAATTTTACAAAAATGTAAAACAGATTATCAACAACAAACAAAAATGTTACTACAAGAATATCACCATAAATATCAAAATAAGATAGAAACGATTCAAAAATTAAATGAAGAAAATAATGAAGACAATAAAGAATTAAATAATGAAGAAAATGAAACCAATCAAAAAATAAATGAATCTTTAAAAAATGTCTACAACAATATAGAGAACAATATGATAAAGAATATGAACAACAGCTACAAATATTAAATCAAAATTTTCATCGAAATACATTTAATCTTACAAAAGAAATTGATGAAACACATGAAATATATCAAGATAAATTTGAAAAACTAGAACAGACAAAACAACCAGCACAAGCGAATATATTATATTATCAGGGTCATTTTATATTGTGTAAAGATGTTTCTATATTTACAAAAACTTCAGATAATACAAATTTTCCTTGTCTTCAATGTATGACAAGTTTTAGAACTAAAGAAGAAATGAATAGACATTTGGAGAACTGTCAACAAAACGAAGCAGTTGAAAATACTTTTCCTAAAGATGATTATTTAGAATACAATAAATGGTATTTTAAAAATAAAGTACCCTTTACAATATATTGTGATTTCGAAGCATATTATGTTAATATGACACAAAAGCACGGGACATCGGAGATGTCTTCCAGGGCTTCGCCCGATTCTGAAAATGGTACGGGCCAAGCCCTAGAACCTTCGGTTTATAATTATGAAAAAAGTGCAGCTGAGCAAAGTAAAGAAAAATATTTATTTGAACAAAAACCATTATGTTGGGGAATGTACATTCATTCAAATTATCCTGAATTATTTAAATCAGAATATTATCAATACTATGGTGAAGATAGTTCAGAAATGTTTACAAAGAAAGTAGAAGAATTACAAGGACGTTTTTCACAATTGCTTGAAACAAATATTCCGATGATGCCATTAACAGAAAAAGAAAAATTAAATTTTATTAATGAAACAAAATGTTATTACTGTGGAAAAGAATTTACAAAAAATTATAAAAATGGCAGAGGTAGATATCTTGATAAGGTAAAAGATCATGATTATCTAAATGGATTATATAGAGGTGCAGCACATAATTCTTGTAATCTTAATGCTAATAAATTTAAATATAACTTTGTTCCTTTATATTTCTACAATGGTTCTAAATATGATTTCCATCTAGTAATGAAAGATTTATTTTCATCTGAAAAATTACAACAACAACAAATAGATGTACTATGTAAAACAGAAGAATATTTCTCAATGCAATTAGGTTGTATTAGAATTTTAGATGCATTTAGATTTTTTACTCCTTATTCATTAGATGTTATGGGAAAAACTTTGAAATCTGAACAATGTAAAATATTAAATAAATATAATTTAAAACCTTTAAAAGGCATATTTCCGTATGAATATATAACTGGAGATAAAACCTGTGGTTCACAGTCGAAGACTGATTTTAATTCTGTGAATAAAATTATGGAAGAAAAACAACTTCCTCCAATAAATAAATTTAAATCAACATTAAAACAATCACAATTATCTGAAGAAGATTATGCAGAAGCTGAAAAGAGTTGGAGAGAGTTAAATTGTAAAACAATGTATGATTATACAATGAAATATCTTCAGATAGATGTATTAATCCTTGCTGATCTTTTTGATAACTTTCGTGACATGTGTTTAGAATATTACGGAATAGATCCATGTTATTGTTATTCTACACCAGGTTTAACATGGTTAGCAGGATTAAAACATACAAATGTTAAACTTAAACATTATAAAGAGAATACATATGATAAATTATTATTTTTTGAATCTGGAATTAGAGGTTGAGTTTCATCAGTTTTAGGTAATAGATATGTTAAATGTTATAATAAGAAAGTAAATCCACAAGAATATGGAATAATGAAACCTTTATCTCCAGAAGAAAAAGAAAAAATATTAGAAATTTTTCGAACGAAACGAGAAGGAGTAGAACGTGAAAATGCAATTGATGAATTCATGAGAGAAAACTATTTGTTATATAATGATTTTAATAGCTTATATTCTTCTTGCATGATACAAGAATTACCAACAGGTGAAATGTCATGGTGTAATATTCCTGATTATCAAAAAACATATGATGGAAATTATAATCATGGTTATATATATGAAGTTGATTTAGTATATCCTGATGAAATAAAAGATAAAACAAAATATTTTCCTTTCTGTCCCGAAAACAAAATTCCCAATATAGAAGATTTTTCAGATTATCAAAAATCTTTAATTCCTAAGAAATACAGACCAACAAAAAAACTTATGTTAACACAAAGCAATAAAGGAAAGTATGTTGTTGAAGGAAGAATGCTAGATTGGTATTTAGAACATGGAATGATTCTCACCAAAATACATCGAAAACTATTTTATCAAAAATCTAGGTGGTTAAAAGATTATATAGAGTTCAATATTGAAAAACGTAAAATAGCTAAAAGAAATAAAGATGATTTTGGAAACGTGTTCTTCAAATTAATGAATAATGCATTTTATGGTAAGACTTTAGAAAATGTGCGTAATAGACAAAATATTGAAATAGTTTATGATAAAGATAGGTTTCAAAATTTAACAAGGAAACCTACATATAAAAGAACTACTAGATTTAGTGATGAACTATGTGCTGTACCTTTACGTCGAATCAGCGTAAAACATGATAAGTTTAATTTTATAGGATTCACTATATTAGAATTAGCTAAACTATTTATGTATAGATTTATATATGATTATTTAGCACCTGCTTAAGGCAAAAACTATAAATTACACTTTACAGATACCGATTCCGTTTTCTTAGAAATAATAATACCGTATAATTCTACACTTGATGAAGAAATTAATAAAATAAAAGATATCATTCATCCTTCTGATTTATGTAAAGTAAAAGATGAATTAGAAGGAAATGAAGATTTCATAACAGAAGCCATATTTTTAAAATCTAAATGTTATTGTTATAACACAACTAATAATATTAAAACACATAAAACATTAAAAGGAATTTCAAAGGCATCAGTGGCTAATCAAATAACATTTCAAGATTATAAAAATGTATTATTTAATAATGAAATAAAAACAGCATGTAATTATAGACTTAATTCAAAGAAACATAAAATGTATTTAAAAGAAGAACATAAATTAGCATTAGATCCATTTGATGATAAAAGAAAAATTTTACCTGATGGAATAACTACTTCACCTTTTTAATTTTCTAATTTCTAAGATAGACAAATTTGATACATACATAAAATAAAAAATAATAAAATATTATAACACTATATTTGTATATTTTTTTATCACTCGGTAAACAAATGTTCTATCGACTTTCAGTCGGGGCGAAGCCCTCGAGGCGAAGCCTAGTCAGAGAACAATTGTTCGATAACTCTATCATGAATTATTTTATCAATATTAATTGTAATGAAGCCATAATCTTTTGACCAAGCATTGTTACACGATTGTTTAAATTCATCTTTATTTCTTACACATAAATCTCTTAACAAATCACTTAAGTTTCTTGCATTTATTTCAAATAGTATAAATATATTTGCATTCTTTCTAATAACACTTCCATCTAATGAATACATACTTTGTGTTAAATAAAAAACACTACAGTTATTATGTCTACCTCTTGTGAAATAATTTCTCTGAACTGACTGATTTCTATCATTAACACAATCATCAAAAATTACACAATGTTTCATTGTTTTATCTAGTTTACTAGGATCTTGCATATTACCACTATCATCTATTAATTGTATCTTTATATGCTTATTTTTATTGGATTCTACTAACTGACTATTTTTTGCTGCTTCTTCACACCACGAACTTATTTCTTCTTCATCTTCAGATTTTTCATATTCTTTGAATAATGAAGCAATTGCTGTTTTTTAAGATTATTTTCAAATCCATATTTTAAAAATTGATAGACGGGTTGTTCTGCCGTTGTTGTATAAATTATAAGATTGTTATAATCCAAAAAGTTGGGTGTCGTGAGAATTTTAAATAATAGATACGTTTTTCCACAACCTGATCTTCCGCAAATAACTGACAAAACTTTATGAGATAAATTTGGATGATGATTAAATTTAAGTTTCTTTTTATTTAATGGGGGTACTTCACTCATTTTTTAATAAAAAAATTTATTTTTATTTTTAAAGAAGAAGAAGAAAATTAAACTTCTCTAGCTTCGCGTGGGAGTTTATACCTCCCGAACCAAAAGATCTATCATAATCTCTTCACCTCCAAAATTTATTTCTTGTCCTTTCTCATCAGTGATTCTAATGCCAATGTTGTTAATAGTTTTTCTTGTAATAGGAAAATATATTAATGTTTGTGGAATTACATTTAATCTATAACCAATGGGTACAGTAAAAGCTGGAAAACTGAATATTAAATTTGACAATTTACCATTTATATATCCTCCTTCAATAATGTCACAATGTACAACAGTTGAATTTATTTCAGTTATTTTTGGAATCTTCTCACCTAAATGATAACCTTGACTATAGGTTTGTTTATTAAATCCTGATAGCTTTGACAATGATCTATCATGATTAAAATCAACTTGATGATTTTCGTCTAAAGTAAGAGAAAATTTATTAACTGCCGGTTCAACTGCAAAATGTAATTCTTTCTTATCTTTAAATGGTATACCTAAATGTCTCTTAATTTCATTTGATATTGATTCAACTCCGTAAGAACCAGGAAGAAAAGTTAATATTTTCCATGTTTTGCCTTTATCAGTAGAATATCTAAATTGATCATTCACATCTTTGATAACGTTTTGAATAGTGTTAAATGTAGAGAAACTAGTCAATGCAATTTGATAATTTTCATTTTGTTCCAAATGTAGAATGGGTTCTAAATTACAAGTGTGTGATGAAGTAGTTGTTATAATTTTTAACGTCGTACTAAATTTTGATGAACCCAAAATCTCTGTCAAATTTTCTAAATGATTATTAATTTTGTCTAAATCTGCTGAACACATTTTTTAGTTAAATTTTGAATAAATGTCTTTTATAAAAAAAATTAAAAAACAACAACATATTTCAGCTACGGGCGAAGCCCTAGAACATTCGGTTCGTTATACTTTTATAATCCTCTTCATTTAGAATCTTCTTTTCTAACAGTCTTTTCAATATAGCATGAATTTCATTGAAACTAGAATTATGTCCTTCTTTTATTGCAGATATTAAAATATTTAATCTATTTAGTAATTCTTGTGGATCATCTGGTAAGAATACAGTTGTTTCAGTTTTCTGTTTTTCAGATAAACCTTTTCCTACTTTAACTCCCGTTGATAATAAATTTTCTAATTGTTTATAACGTCTAAGAGATTTTACTGCACCAACTCTATCTAACATAGCTTTATATTTTATGAGATCTTCTACAGCATAATTATTTAAATCTGCTCCTCTTAAAAGATCAACAAAATTTCTATCTAAATTAAAAGGATATTTATCTGGTGAAAAAATTAAACCTCGAAAAGGTTGTGGAAATATTTCTTTTTGTCCGAGATAAAATCTAGGTATTGTTTTTCCATCTATAAATGAAATAGAATGTTCAAATTGCATAGATTTTGGTAATTTCTTATTAATGTTTGATTCTAGTAATCCATAGTCATCTAATATAGTTTTGTGCTCTGGATCTGTTATATCAATTTGTTTATCATTATTTGTAAGTTCTTTTTCAAGAGTTTTAAATGGTTTCATAGTTTTTTCAAAATCAGTTTTTACTTGCTCGGTTTGCTGCATTTTTTCAAACATATCAGATTGAATACCAGCTTTTATCATTCTATGTTGAAGATGATTTTCTTTCATAATATTTCTTTGTTTTATTAACTCTTCTAATTGTTTTATTCTTTTAAAATTATCAGCTCTAATTTTATCCATTTTTAAAATATAATATTTGAATTTTGTGGTAGCATTGGAATACAGCAAAAACATTTTACTGAACAAATTATTTTTTTATTGCTTTGTTGTCTGTCATCTTTTCGCTTTAAGTTTTGTTTAATAAAGTTTTGCTTAAATTTTCGCTTAAAGTTTTTAGCTCTTCTAAAAAAATTTTGTCATTTTCTTCATTAGAAATTTTGCAATCACTAGAAATTTTGCCATCCTGTTTATTCTTATCATCAACTTTTTCGGACTTTAAATGAAATGGCGTTTTATTAGCTTTATTAGCTATTTGATCAAATTTTTCAATCTCATCTAACGTAATAACATTATCATCACATACTCTTTGAAAGTAGTAATGTAGTTTATCATAGACTTCTTTAATATGTAAATGCTTAGTTTTTAATGATTTTCGTTTCTTAGTTATTAAAGATTTATCTAACATTGTAACAAGTGAAGTTGCAAAAACACCCGTACCTGTTAAAGCTGTAGCAACTACTGGAATTACTAAAACACCAGAAGATATAACAATAGTGAGAGCGCCTAAACTTATTGTTAAGAATATGCCAATTCCTTGTGTTACATTCTTAACATTAGTCCATCTCTTTCTTAATTTTTTGTAATGCTCTAATCTTAATAATAATTGAGATTCCTTATCTTTCATATACCTAACTCTATCTTTGTGTTTTTCTTTATTCATTTTTTCAATGTCCATTAAAGTAGAACTACGTTCATATGATAACGAAGGATATATTCTTGCGGTTTCTTCCATTTTTGTTTTTTCCATTTTTAAAGAAATATTTTGAATAAATATTTTGAATACAATCTTCTGAATTTCGATTTAAATAGAAATACGCAGTTGTTTGTTTGCCGTATCTTTCTAAGAATTCAGTCAGACCAAAAGCTCTGGGAGAGGATGAGACGAAGAGGGAGAGAGAACAAAGGAATTGTTTGCCAGTATGAATCGTAGATAAGCAATTGAATTTTTTGTATACTCCAGTATACCTCTACTGCCCAATACCGATGCAATCGTACATGTTATGAGGATAAAAAACTACTCTTCATTCCACGAAAAATATCCTTTTTTGGGAAGACATGCATCTTAATGCACATTTTAATTAGTTTTTGCAGAAGAAGTCGTTAATCTTAGTTTGTTTCGCTTGACTTGCTTTGACGTTGAACATTGAAGTGATAGCAGCTGCGGCTTGTGGCAGACAATAGCGCCATAAATGCGGGTATACTTTAGACGCTTCGCTGGGGGCGAAGGTCATAAAGATTCTCTCTCTCTCTCTCAGAAACAGCTGCTGCCATTATTCCACGTATTACAATTTCATTCTTACTGCGTGCATTCATTCTGTGAGCGTTCTACGCGACTGTGACTGTTTACAATTTATCCGTGACCTAAACATCGAAGCTGTGACAAAAATGAGTGCTTCTATTCATCGCGAATTCCTCAAATTTTGTGATCAAGTACTTCCACTCATCAAAGATGAGAAGAAAGATTTTTTCAAAACTCTTATTGTAAATCATGAATTCTATTTTCAAAAGAAGATAAAACCAGAAAAAGAAGACAAGAAAAATGAGATTTTTTTCTGAAATAAGAAACTCATTTTCATCAGGACAACTAATCCAACGACAGCTCGACGTGAGTGCACAGGCGACATGCACTATCCAAAACTGTGTTACAACCCTACATTCTCTAATTTATCACGAAAAAGTACACAATAATTCTTCCTTATCAATTGCTATTTGCCAAGGATTTGTGATATCTAAATTAAAATCAATGGAACATTTATCAATGGTAGCCTTTACTCAAAAGTTGGAGAGTGAATATAACATTAAATTCTCAAGAAGGTATGTAACGTTTAACGTTTTTGATAAAATTATATCGCCTTTCTCAAGCCAACACAAAACTTCAAACATGTACTTTAAGTATATTCTTTGTTTTCAAAAACTTTAAGTATTTTGAAGATTATTTTGTATTTGAAAAAGAGGAACAGTTGCTTCAAATTAGCTCAGGGATATTTTCTTCCCAAGAATCCAATCAAACATCTGATATGACAACTGGACTAACGCAGCAATTAGAGACACAACATATACAGGAGCGCCAAACACAAAATGAGTAGTATGTATTGACAATCATTTTATGTAACAGAATAGAAAAATGGGAATGCTATTCGCAGCTTATAAATGAAACAGTGGTTGCTTTTTCTTATATTGTAAGACTTTGCTATATTATGTGAGTAGCATGCATTAACATTTTATTTTGTGAGACGGAATAAGAGAATGAGAATGAGCATTCGCAGCTTATAAATGTAACATTTCTTTATTTTTTCTTATACTGTGTGACTTCTAGCATATTATTTGACGTAGTGTCGTGTATTGACAATCATTTTATGAAACAATAGAAAAATGGGAATGCCATTCCCAGTTTATGAATGTAACATTTTTCTAGTTCTCGTATATTTACTTTGTAATCTAAACTACTTGTACATACATCTGAATAAAATATTTCAAAAAGAAAAAAGAATGTGTTTTCATTTTGCATTAACCGCTACCTGTTAAAGAAATATTATTAGTCACATGATATATTTTAAAAACCTGAAAAAACGGATTTAAAAGACGTTTTTAAAAATACTAACTTTATGATTTTTTCGGTGTCATGGAACGGTCATGATTTTAAGGGGGGTAAAAATTGTAATTCTCAAATTTGAGATTCTTAACTTTTATGATTTTCGGTGTCCTGGAACGGTCATGATTTTAAGGGGGGTAAAAATTGTAATTCTCAAATTTGAGATTTTGAAAAATTTGAAAAATTGGGTATTTTTAAAAACGCCTAAATTTATGAATTTAGGTCTTCATAACCTGAAAAAGGGTTCAAATTCATGAATTTATGTCGTTTTTAAAAAGTACCATTTTTTTTGAAAAATGGTACTTTTTGAATGGACTAAATTCATTTATTTAGGTCTTAAAAACCTGAAAAAGGGTTCAAATTCATGAATTTATGTCGTTTTTAAAGATACTATTTTTTTTAATTTTATGGTGTCCTGGAACGGTCTTTTGCCCATTACTTTAAGACACATGTAAAATGATAGACAAATAGCTTTTTGTGACCCTAGTCGTCTGTCTAATTAAATAAAATATTCACATCTTCCTATTGATTTTCAAAAAAGCTCGATGATTGAAAACCAAACAATAAAAAAATCGCCTAATTTGACTCCACATGCCCTTGTTTCTATGGTTTGATGTAAATATGATTTTTTTTGCTCGCGTTCACTTTCTAATAGATGATGATATAATACGCTGAAATAGGTTTTTGAGCTGTAAATTTCATTTTTCAATAATGATTCTTTTGCATTAGATATCTATAAAGTCAACATAGGCACGTATTTATGAACTTCTAATATACGCTAAGATGATGGCCATACTCTGGGTTCTAAAATGATACGCTGAATTTAAATTTGGTTAGATTTTCACCGATCTACAGCACTTTAAAAATAGGACCATTTAATTTGAATCACCCTGTACAAAGTTGAAAACATGCTTTGTCAAAAAAAATATAAAAAGATAACGCGCTTGACAACCTATAGTACATAGAGCAACATAGACTTTCGCTAAGCTCTGATAGCTTCCTCGTCACAGGCTATATTCCGGGCTTCTTCCAGAGCCCTTTCTCATGTCGTTGAAGTTAGCACCAACTTCAACACCAACTTTTTGAATAGAGTTTGTACAGAATAGAAAACCACCTGTACAGGTACTATTAATGACGCAGAGTTTGTACAAACAAAAGTTTTTCAAAAATTCGAATTCCTTCATCTTCAAAATTCAAATTTAAATTCGAAAAATTGGTGCAAATATTGGTGCTACCTAGTTAGCGAGTTTGTACAGCATTCCGATGGAAAAATTTAGATACAAGCACAAAAAACTGAGTTTGTACAGCAACTTCCAGCACCTTCCCTACACGAACAACCGGTAAAAACCGCCAAAAACCGACTTTTTCAAAAAAATGATAAGAGTCTCCAGAAAAGTAGTTGGTGCTACATGGAAAATGAGTTTGTACAGTGCTCTAACCGGTGGAAGAGTGTTATGCTAATCGAGTCTGAGTTTGAACACACACTTCTCCGACACTCCAACACTCCTACGACCGGTAAATACCGGTTATTATACAGTAACTTCAAGAATACTGCCCATTTATGAACAAATCAATTGGTGCTACATGGAAAATGAGTTTGTACAGTGCTCTAACCGGTGGAAGAGTGTTCTACTAATCGAGTCTGAGTTTGAACACACACTTCTCTGACACTCCAACACTCCTACGACCGGTAAATACCGGTTATTATACAGTAACTTCAAGAATACTGCCCATTTATGAACAAATCAATTGGTGCTACATGGGAAATGAGTTTGTACAGTGCTCTAACCGGTGGAAGAGTGCTCTACTAATCGAGTCTGAGTTTGAACACACACTTCTTCGACACTCCAACACTCCTACGACCGGTAAATACCGGTTATTATACAGTAACTACAACAACGACGCGATGGTTTTGTTTCGGAATTCATCTTTCGGTTGAATCACTTCCACCATTGAAGTCTCAATTAAAACAATATATTGTTTCAGGAAATGCCATTATCCATCAAAAGATGAAGTCTGCTGAGAATGGTGCACAAAACTCTGGAAAAAGGCCGTGTACGTCATAAAGGGCACGGGTGGAAAGCTTAATGTAGGCAGTACTCCAAAAAACAATAGCTGCACCAAATTCAAATGCTGACATTGGAGAAGGACGACGGATGAATATCGAGTTCTCAATTTTTACATACTCTATTACAGTAAGAAGCACAGCATAGAAAGGTCAGATAGGATAAAAATGACTTGCGACATTTATGCAATGAAGGCCGAATATCTTACATACGATAATGATCGGACAGTCCGAAACGCATAAAGAAAAACAACTACAAGGTGTAGAAAAGAGGAACATCGCTGAAAATGCTTGTACTAAGATGTGTTGACAAATTGTAGTCAAAACAATTACAAATGCACTTAAAAAATCACGGCAAAAAGCAATAATCAACTGCATTTACTTGCCCATAGTCCAGCTGATAGGACGAAACAATGGAATCCGTAGAATACAAAGGGAAAAAGGTTTGTCTAGATATGTGAATTTAAGGCATTAGTAAAATCCGGAAAACAATCAAAGGTATAAAAGTAAGAATCGTACAGGCTTGCGTATAGCCTATACGATGAACCTTAAATGACTAACAATGTGACCAAGTGATAAAGTTTTTAAAATACAAAAGGAAATGGTCGGGATAAGATCAATTACAACAAACTTCATGAATGCTCATAACAAGCGGAATAAAGTAGAGGCCAAAATATTCCAATTTCGTGTTCACACTCAAAAAATGTTGAAGACTTATCGATCAAACATGAGAGCATGGGAATCATAATCGTGTTGTTGAACAGATGCTCTCTGTAATCAGTCACGCATGTTCAGATACACTGCATGCTCACTAAGTTGATAGTTTGAATAAATTCAAATGAAAGAATGTTATCACCAGATGTCATAACGAGCGGTGTAGAAGGCAACCTACTGATTTTCAAGTTATGTCTTACAACCCGAAGTATAGCTTCTTCAAGTGAAATATGCATTACATTGCAATAACCGCAATGAATCCTAAAACCTTGGATGTAGGTTCAACCCAACTGGTAAAAATAGGAACTTGAGTTCCTGAACCTTAACTGATGATGTTAATCACCGGATGCATCAAAACCTGTATCACAGTCAGGCAGGCTAGTTAGGCTCTCAGTTCAGTAGCCATAAAATGTTGACATGTAAAACTTACGGGCTACATTCATTGTTAATCTCATTTTTGTTGATTTGTTCATCGTCAAATATTTG
The DNA here is from genome assembly GCA_907163375.1 of Prostheceraeus crozeri. Classification (NCBI taxonomy): domain Eukaryota; kingdom Metazoa; phylum Platyhelminthes; order Polycladida; family Euryleptidae; genus Prostheceraeus; species Prostheceraeus crozeri. The sequence goes on from CAJQUW010014267.1 coordinate 116,006, forward strand.
AACAATTAGATCTTCTTGTGTACTGATGCTAATTAAATGATGTTGTATAAATGAATGTAAAACCAGCAAACATGCATATTGCTTCATTTTCCTGTGTGAAAGTTTATAATTCTATGTGCCATTTAAACATAAACAGCCGCGCATAAATTAAGAAATACAAATACACACAATTCGCTGCAAAAGATGGAATTTCGACCATTCAGTCATCCGCCAAATTTTTAAATCAACATGTGATAGTTAAGTGATCTTGATCGTTGATTGTAGATGAAAATATTGAGCATGCAGTGTATAAAAATATTGCAGGATTATTATTATGATAGGCTGGCTTGGGGAAATGCAACACGAAGTAAATGCGACTAGGTTGTAGCCAAAACCAATAATCATAGTAAGATGTCAAGTTCATCCACACGAAATAGCGGATTCGATCGTATACCTCCTTATTATTTACGTAGCCCGATCGATTTTGGTAGTGAAACCAGGTCCGGGGTAAATGCGACATGGCCCATCGGGATAGGTGCGACAACGTACAAAAGTTTGATTTTTGTCGCTTAAGTTTTTGATACACTCCTGTGTCAATAAAATCGCCACCAACATATTTTGAAATCATAGATGTCTCAAACGACAATAAGGTGCAATGCTCAAGATCTAAGCTTCATGGATTTCGATCGACTAACAACAGCTAGATGCAAAAGTGAAGTCATCAAACGAAAGGATCTACGTCCGCAAAGAACGAGAAACCTTTACGATATTTAGGGCCTAATTCTGATATTCATTTCTCTAATACGCTCGTATGTTTCTAAAATAGGCTAATTCTGCTTTGAACGTAGTTCAGTTGTAGCATTTCATGCATGCATCCTATTCAAAAATAGGCCTATTCAGCTTCAAAATACGCTTATATTATACTTACTATAAACACTTCCCATTTTTATCTCACATTAAGTGAATCTATCGAAATAATGAACTACATCAATTCTGCAATCGCGAATAGACCAAGATCCACTTCTATATGTGAAAATGTCTATTCTAGGTAGCGATTGGGCACTTAGGATTTTCTTGTAATGATCAATTGCTCTATTACTAGGATAGGAGCGAAATACATCACCGTCATTTCATACTACATTCCCAACCTATCATCGGAATTTAATTCGCAACACTATACGAAAACGTACTTAGTCGAAATAACCCCCAGACCATGTCGTAACTACCCCAATCACGAGGTAAAAGAGACTTTGAAGTCGCTTACTTTGACGGCCAACTCAAAGAAACTTATCATTCTATGTTCATAAATGGGCAGTATTCTTGAAGTTACTGTATAATAACCGGTATTTACCGGTCGTAGGAGTGTTGGAGTGTCGGAGAAGTGTGTGTTCAAACTCAGACTCGATTAGCATAACACTCTTCCACCGGTTAGAGCACTGTACAAACTCATTTTCCATGTAGTACCAACTACTTTTCTGGAGAATCTTATCATTTTTTTGAAAAAGTCGGTTTTTGGCGGTTTTTACCGGTTGTTCGTGTAGGGAAGGTGCTGGAAGTTGCTGTACAAACTCAGTTTTTTGTGCTTGTATCTAAATTTTTCCATCGGAATGCTGTATAAACTCGCTAACTAGGTAGCACCAATATTTGCACCAATTTTTCGAATTTAAATTTGAATTTTGAAGATGAAGGAATTCGAATTTTTGAAAAATTTTTGTTTGTACAAACTCTGCGTCATTAATAGTACCTGTACAGGTGGTTTTCTATTCTGTACAAACTCTATTCAAAAAGTTGGTGTTGAAGTTGGTGCTAACTTCAACGACATCCCTTATGTCGACCTCTTTGCATGAAATAGTCATCAGTACTCACCATGATGCATATTCTCCGAATATTTTCGTATTATTTAATGAAAATTGAATGAGATATATGTTGAATGTCAGCCTAGTAATGAAAGCAGGTGAAGTGTACATGTCAATTTCTTTACTTAATTTTGAATTAAGCTACACGTATATTATGTCCTACAGTTGAACAGATGATCAGACTATTGATTGAAGTAATTGGTTATTACTTCGATTAGCTACTGAACTGTTCAGGGATTTCATTTTGGTAACAAATTGTTAAACAAAGTATGCAAGAGTACATGGCTTGAAGAATTGCTAAAAAAATTCCATTGCCCAAGAATTTTATTGCTAATGAGTTCTCTAGTTGAATTTATCTATTGCTAAAGAATTCAAATAACCCGAGAAAACACAAATTTATATTATCTTGTTGGACTTATCTAAATTAGTTTCGAGAGCGGGGAGAAATATTTTTGGGAAAGAAGTTCGGGAAACATGAATGGTCACGAGTTTGTCGTCTGCATACAACACGTAGCTATCGACGATCGATGTGAGAAGGGTGAACGAATGTCTGCACATCTCAAAATCTACTACGGAAGTAGTAAAGACGAATTGTGAACAGGAATACTGACAGACAATGAAGTACAGTAGTATTCGGATAACTCGTCACCCCTGGGGAACGGCCAAACATGACGAGTTATCTTATTTGACGAGTAATCCGAAGTTGTTATTTTAATGATAGCGCTAACCACTTACATTGAATGCACATTAATGATATTTGAAATATAGTATAATATCACAGCTACACCGCCAACTTTATCCCTAATACATGTACGTGTACATGCATGTAATACAGTACTTACAAAGCTTAACCTGTTAGATAGTATATGTGTATATGTACATGTAGGCCTATATGTATTAAACTTGCCTGCTAGCGTGCTTCCTACTACGTGTATTTAGGTGAATATACAGTACTATTTGTAACAGTTTGCAGTACAGTACTATTTGTAAAGTGTCAGCTGTACACAACGGTGACAGACTGTACAAATGGTGGTATTGTTTTATTTCCCCCCAAATACATGTGGGCCTACCTCTGATCGTCTAGAGATTGTAATCTGATTGAATCATCATCTCAGCTAGCCTTTGAGATGCAAATGAGTCACATGATCTCGTGTGCAGACTTCTTCAATATGCAGAATTCCATATAAGGTATTTTTCAGCGTTTCACTTCCATATAAGGAAATCCATAGAGGGAATCTACCTGAATGTGTCATATTATTCTGTATGTAGGCTGCTACTTAAAAATTCTAAGTTAATCAGTAATAATCTAATTTTTCTTATTGTTGGTAAGAAATGAAATTCATGTACATTGTATAAAATTACGGTACACGGCTCTCTGGTACACGGATAGTGATAGCCCAAACCAGTGGCCTACTGTTAAGCTGAACAAGTGCGGAAAAATATTGACGAATTATCCGAAGAAACTTTCTTTTTGGACTATTTTCTATTACGAGTTACGAGTTATCGGGTTTGACGAGTTAAGCGAAGTTAAATATATGTGTTAGATAGCATATTTTGAAGGGATTTTTTTCGATGACGAGTTATCCGAATACTACTGTATGTTGCTAAGAGATTGATGATGAACTCCATCGTTAACTCTCTGAGACAGGCCTAAAAAGAGATAATTATCAAGTTGCATACACGTGCATGCATGTATGTCGGGCATATGTAAAGATTTGCATTCTATGTATTATTTTCTTAATTTTAGATTTCATGATGTTTTCACAGACTAATCACTAATATGATCAAATCAATGCAAAAGAAGTGTACTTCTGAGATGATACGATCATATTCGATCTACTGCACTGTGCATGATAAAAATGAACATGAGTTGAAGTGGAAAATGCAATTTTGTCAATAGCTTCAGATGCAATGACATAAAAATTATTGGTCGTAAGTAGTAACATCTGGAAGACACCTGAGTGGCATGGATAGCATAGTAGGGTTTGTACTAATCAGTGGCGTCTTCTCCGTACCTGCAAGGCCTTCGGCGCATCCTAAATAATAATTTACCAACATTTCTAAAAATGAAAAGTGTCATCGTTCATTATATTTCATTTAAATTCGATAGCTTCTCGTAGTAGCTGTCCGTCTCAAAATCAGACGCTCAACCTCAGAGTGAACAGTTTTGCGCGTGCACGAATCACAGCTGTTTTCTTCTAACGATTAGACACACATGCTAGACGTGTGTTCAGACGGAGCGAAAGAGAGTTGTGTGCGTGAGGCAGCAAGCGCACGCGCCCGCACTAATATTGGCTTTCTCAATAGACTTAATGCTTTGCCTTCTCCAATTTTTACAATGAAATTCTCCGTTGTTCTTGATTGAGGCTCGGTACTTAATTATAGAAAGGGAAGCGCAATCCAATTGTTCCGGTCCTTCGTTTCTCGTCGGAGAGGTCACTACGTCAACAATAGCAGCTGACTGACGTAAGACTGTGATCAGATGATGACGTTCGCAAACGAATGCAGAGTAATGCATCTGACTCAAACACCCAGATTCCGTAGAATTCCATGATTTGTTTTTGCGTGATTGATGTGACGCTATGTTTAGTACTGTAGATGAGCTCATAATCATGCCTTTCGTCCGAAGGGAATATACTGAAAAGATGACAGTCGTCAAGCAAGGTAGGCCAACACCTGATTTAAAAATTGAAAGTACTCACAGAGAAAGAAATAAGAAATACACAAGACATTTTAATGCATCAAAATGTCAAACATGTGAGTGGCTGACCAGCCGTGAGAAACGCAAGAAACTGTTTCCCTTCCTCCTTTTTCCTCGAGAAAATGTGGTCTGGACAGAGAGGGGATATAGTAATCTCAGCTCCTTGAGTAAGGCGGTTAGGCGACATGAGCAATCAACTTCTCATGTGCACATTCACTTTGCCTTAAAAAATGTTCGGGAAATTGTTATAAAAAATTCATCTTTTATGAAAATTAATGTTATAACATAAAAAAGTCTGGTATAGAAATAGTATTCCAATGCCGAGCGAAGGCCTGTGGTGTGGGAGCACGCGACGCCACTGGTACTAATCATCGAGTGACCGCTTTGAAGATGCAAGTGAAACTTTCATATTGGTAAATCGTTGAAGTTAGCATCAACATTAACATTAATTTTTTCAAAATTATTTGTCCACATCTAGAATTTCACCAAAAACCTTTATTAACACGAGGAATTTGCTCATTGCTACCTCAAAGCAAAAAGATAATGGAAATAGGTCAAAACGTCATTTGAAAGAAAAAGACTTAATGCTTACTTCACCAGCTAACAAAACAAATTTGCCCGCTCAAATAAACAACTCAGCATTCACAAATGAGCCACTCCCGAATTTGCCAACATGCTTTTTCTGAATCCAATTGAACAGCATGAACATCAAATTGACCTTTGCGTGTCACTTTATTGGAGCACTCATCAAAACAGATAGTAAACTTTATGCCATCTGTGGATAATTATGTCAGTGCATTTTCTTATCAAGGCAATCATATCAAAATAAAACCTTTTGCAGCTCTTTTCTGTCATCAATATTCTCTTGCGAGAAATACTTCAAGTAGCCTACTGGGATCTAATCAAAAGTAATTAATTAACAAAATTAATCAACTCTAAGTAAGCACTAAACAGGCATCACAACGATGTGCAAGGAATATTCAGGATCAGTCTTCTCATTTGACGTACTTAATGATCATTAACTTACTTTAAACTAAATCGGTACTTTCAGCATATCGAAAACGTTTGTATCAATTGAATTTTTTAATAAATAATCGGCCAATTAGCGAAATCACTAATCGGTACACCCTATTTGATTCTAAGATTAAGTCATGAAATACAGCATTGACTTTCATAAATGAATTTATGAGGCGAAACAATTTTGTCCTCCGCCTTGAATTCTAAACGACTCCTCTGTCAATCCGTGTAAGTTGCGACTCACCATTTGAGAAGTACGGATGGCACACATCATTTTACATCACACATGCTGCTACATATGAAATCGCACTATAATATGGATGCTCGAGACTTGCACACTTGAATGGAATCAAAAGGATGATAAGGAAAATAATTCAAGAATTTGGTGAAGATAAAAAGTCACTCGCATTTCGACGATAATTCAGGAGGATGACTTCTGATCTTATGGAATGTGACCTGATACCGATATAAAGTTGAGATAAATGCCAGAGTCAAAAGCTTGCTGCATTGACATCAGGATACCGGCAAGGAAATGAAATTAGAATATTTGTAAACACTACTAGTGCGCATCAATCTTTGAATATATAGATCAATACCACTGGGAGAAAAAATGGCTCAGAACATTTTGAGAATACACAGTGCAACACAGAAAAGGCGCTTTATTTTCTTCAAGCCGGATCTTTGCGAAGAATAGATCCTACATCTCATCTCTTACTTGTGATAAATAAATACGTGGAATACTTAGTATATTACAATAGCTTGTGAATATATTTCCTTCCATTGTGGAAGCCTTATGCCAATACTTTGCCTTATGTACTCTGTAGTAGGGGTCTGCAATCGTCGGAAATTTTTCCTCAACACGACACGAAGATTTTCAGCCTTAACACGAACACGAAATACAAACCTCCTGCAACTAACACGAATTTTATATTGTGAGTAATTTATTTGAAATACATTTTTTAATGCAAAACTGTAGTTTGCTGGATTGAACTGCATCAGCTAGGAGGAATTAAACGTACTTTGAATAAGATTGAAGCTTCAATTATTACTGTCAAATGGCTGTAGACCAGTGGGCGAACTGAAAGTAATAAGAATCCGCCCGCTTATGAAGTTATGCTGGACTCATAGTACACCTTTTATTGTTAGTGACAAACTCAACTGTCGTCACTTGTAGTGGAAATGGCTGGGTTTGCAACCATGGCGTGGAAGAGGCGTGAACTGCTCTGCTCAAATTTGGGTAGTGGGTAGCGCGCTCGGTTTACCAACTTGCTGGGGGTCCGCACAGAAGACGTTTGATGCTCGTGGTTCGACCATGTATTTGTAAATACTATGCGCATACATACACAGAATGTAAATGTATTGATCTTGCAATCTAGCTTTGCAAGTAAGGCATGATGTTTATTTATCCTTCATCATAATGAAATAATGCATTCTAGATAGTTTGTCTTTAACTACAACAAATTAAGTCATCAAACTATCTCGATTTAAAGTTTTGCAATGAATTCTTGTCAACACGATCGTGTTCGTTCACGAATGCAGACTTCTACTGTGTAGTGTAGACTTTGATACTTCGTATGTAAAAACATAACATCAAAAAGGGCATATAGAAGATATTTAAGACATATGTAAAATGATAGATAAATAGCTTTTTGTGACCCTAGTGGTCCATAATTTGCCTAAAAACCAGAAAAAAATTTGAAACGATCCGTACCTCAAGTCTAATAGTCAGACTTTCGAAAAACCGGATGTTCGGATTATCAGCACACATGTTGCGATCAACTGATCTGTCAATCAATCATATTTCGCTTGGTCAAAGTATACAAGGTATAGAGTAATCGGCAGGTCAACCTCAAAAAATTGAAACACAAAAACACCGCTTACATCATCGTGTAAGAATGTCAGCAGAGGTAGGAGCATACCCAAACGGATGATTAATCAATTTACATGACTAGAAATCAAAGAGCTGTGTGGTTGCTAGTTTATGTCGATGTAGGCTATCTGAATTGATTTTGAGAACAGAATATCCGCGGAATCAGTCTTGCTTTTGATTGTATTCGCATAGGCTCACAATAATTAAAGACAGCATACTGTATTCTGCGCTACAATAAACACAACATATTCCATATTTCATAATCAGAATCTGTGGGGCATATTAAGTACCCGCACATTCCATGATGTCAACAAAATCAGTGTACTTCTGCAGCAGATAGGTTTTATTATTCATTTCTGCCATTTCACAACAAAACCAGTAGGTTGAATGAAAAGTAGTAAACTGGATCGAATTGATGACTCCGCTCCAGTGGGAGGATATATTAATTTTATTGATTCTATTAATGTGAAATAAATTCAATTTTCTTCTTGATACGCGGTTTCCAGATAAAGTGAGAATATTGTGTAATGACAATCTATCACCTAAAATCAACGTTAAAAAGTTCTGGCCCAAGTATGTACGAGCACTCAATCGATGGGGGAGGGGGTTAAATGCGACACATCAACAAGGCGCACTGTCAAGACTCAATACTGTGATAAATCCAGGAATGTTTTGAATGCTGGAGTCCGCAATAGAGTTCGAATAAATCACGGGTTAGTATGGGAACCTGTATTGGTCACAGCAAGCAACCTCAAGAGAAAGAGAGAAAACTCCTCGCATTTGAAATGTTTTGTAGGAGAATTCTAAGCATAAACCTGCAGCAATGAATTTAAAACCAGAGAGATGCCTAAAATGAAAGAAAGCATCACAGAAAGAGTGCGGGACATACACCGACGATGGACATGAAGAGTGAATAAGCAATAAAACATTGCCCCAACAAATGCTGTATGGAAGAGTTAATGGTATGAAGAAGCCGAAAGTAAGACCATGGACGAAATGGTGGCAACTACTGAGCGATGCAAAATACGTAAAAGAAATGACAGAGCTTGAATTCATTGAAGAGTAAACGATGTAAAGATAAATCCTGTCTTGCTCCTACATGTCAATCAGGAGGTAATAATAGTAAGGACAATGCAACGAAAATGGAGTTACGCATGAAATAGAGTGCGAAGAATGTGAATACAAAGGTGAAACTTCGAGAAATGGCAAAATTAGAGTCAAAGAACAAATGCAGCAACTGCAAACGGAAAAATATATAATAACTAAGTTTGCGGAAACATTGTGAAGGAATAAGCATGAAAATAAAACAGCGAATTTCAAAATGAATATTATTGAAAGTAAACAAAAAATATTCATTCACAAGACAGATAGCCGAATAGGTAGGAATAAGAAGGCCAAGACGACGGTAACGCTCGTTGCAGTTTATAATGTTTGATAAGTTTTAGATACATAGTTGTCTGCGTATTGAGCACATCATAAAAACGAATTTATAGCATTTTACTTACTACGCATCAATATTTCAACAGTTGGTTGCTTTAGAGAAATATCAGTTCGCCCTTATTAATAAATTTGATTTTAAAAGAAAGCTAATACTCGTTCCATTGATCCCTAACTTTTCTGCGACATATCCATCCAGCAGTAATATATCAATATTTTGAGTCAGCTTAATTTTGTAGCATAAGCAAATGTAAGGCACACGTTGAGAAAATAAAATGTATCATGTTAGTCATGTTATAATGAAAATTCCATGCGGTAACGCCCGTTGCATGAAATCGGCAACGATCGTTTCTTATTTCATATCGACAACAGGGTCTCATGTTCTCATGGTGAACGTACGCATAAACGCTGCTGAGAAATCACTAGCAAACTGCACGAGTACTTTCGGAAGGTGTAGGAAATTGTACTTGGATTGTGCCAAAGTTAGGATGTTCTCATTTTCAAACAAACAATGACGAATTATATAACACAAAACAAGAATTCTATATTCATTGAATTTGCCAGGATGATCAGTGTCATGGCGTAGGCGTAAGCACCGATTTCCTTTCTCAATTACCATCCTGCAAAGATTCTTACTTTTGAGAACTTTATGGAAGAGATCGCAACTATTTGAATATGAAATAGATAGATGAGTGGTGACATTGTATCACAGGTATGAATATCATCATTTTGAATGCAGTTCATGTTTTGAAACAAAGGAATACGGCCAGAGCGGCGGAATAATCATCCTTTTCATTCATCTATAAATTACTTTTCTACTTCCGCTACAAATGTGCGTCGAATTCTCTTAGAATTTAAGTATCATTATTTTGATTTAATACTGTGATTTCCACACAATTCTTTATTACAATATTTTAACACGCACATTTTAAAATGCATTACAAAAGCGCGCCCAGTCCATAATTTCTATGTTTAATCCGTTAATAGTTTCAGAAAAAGTTGTAAGTATTGTCATCAAAGTTGATGTACAATTATTTAGGAACAATTCTACAAAATCAGATTTTCGCAATCAACACTGCTTACATGAGTGATGTAGGTCATGCGAGGGACGCTGAGTTAAAAACATGAAACCTGTTAGCACTCAAAATAAGTGAGTGTTGCTTTTAGACTAGAATTTCAAAACTCTTTCTTCTGCACCTTAGCCTATCTTAAACTTGTAAAATTTCTTTCTTCAATTCATTTTGCTCGTTCATGTAAATTAACATCAATCTCTGATCACTGTTACCGAGACGCATTACTTCAGCAGTGAATAAAAAGGTACAGTACAACGAGTTCTTTGAAATTTTATTTGTTAGCATTATCAATGATTAATTAAAGACGAAGACACACACAAGCGCACACTCAATCGCTATCTCAAGAACACGTACTTCAGACATTATCGTTGATATCATAATACAACTTCCTGATCAGCACTTGCGTATCACAGTCCGGAGCTGTCAGTGTACGGTCAGATAAACAATGATTACTGGAGAGATTCGCTGATATCACTGACTTAATGATATGCGGTACGTCAGGCTAACATTTGCCGAGAAATAACTTCATCAGACTTAAGTCATAGCGTCATAGCTGAAGCAACGATCGGTGAAAATTCTATAAATAGAAACCACAGTGTCCGTGAGGAAGAAGAGTTGAAATAATCGCCGTAACGTTTGATTGTCGCGTTGAGAGATACAATCAATTCTGCTGTAATTGCAGCTAGGATATTTCACTCCCGTTATCAAATGGGAAAGGGAGTTCATGGAACTACGATCGGCGAGATGAAATAATTGAATGACAACACTGATATTTTGCAAGTTCTCTGATCTTGATAAAAAATGATGGACCGCAGTGTTGTGTAGTAGACTCATAGCAGTCATTGACTCAATCTCAAGAAAATCTACTAACCTCAATATATCTGCCTCGCCCTCAGCATCATTTTTAGTGTACATTGTCTGTGCGACACCCTTGAAGTTAGCATCAACTACAACCCAAAACTTTATAAATAGTGTTTGTACAGAATCTACCTCATTTTCTAGTAATACAGTGACTTCGAGCTTGCACAGACAAAATTATTTCATAATTCGAGCTCCTTCAGCCTCAAAATTCAAATTTAGTGCAGCATTCTAATGCGATGATTTTAATTTTGGTGTTAGGAAAAGAGTTTGTACAGCACCTTCAAGAACTTTCTGTGTAAGAACAACTGGTAAAGCCGGCTTCCTCGATAAAAATGATGACATTTTTCAAAACATGATTTGGTGCTGACATGGATACTGATTTTGTACAGAGTTTCAACCGGAGACATATTACTCTACTAATCAAGTCTGAGTTTGATTAAACACAAAAAAATGCGATTTCTGAAAAGCGATGATGACTTGGTTGGAATGCTGTTCAAACTCAATACCCATGTAGCAACAAGTCATTTTTCCAGAAAGTCGCAGTATTCTTGTCGCTATTGCATAATAAACGCTATTTACAGGTTGTAGGAGTCCAGTAGTGATGGAGGACTGTGTGCTCAAACTCAGACTTGATCAGTAGAACTAGAACACTTGATTAGTAGAACAACATTTTAAAGGTTGGAATACAATACAAACTAGGGTTGAAACGATAGCGAAATTTTTACTATCGATAATATCGATATTTTTTAGAAAAATATCGATATTATCGATATTAATATCAGTTAAAATATCGATGAAAATATCGATATTAATATCGGTTAAAACATCGATACAAATATCGATATTAAAATCGATAAAAATATCGATATTAATATCGATACAAATATCGATATTGATATCGATAAAAATATCGATATTAATATTGATACAAATATCGATGTAAATATCGATATTAATGTCGATATTGATTTGAAAAATATCGATATTATCGGTATCGATATAATACCGATAATATCGATATTTTGATATCGGTATCGCTATCGTTTCAACCCTAATACAAACCCCATCCATGAAGCAACAAGTCATTCTTTGAAAAATGTTATCATTTTTTCGTGGAAACCGGGTTTTGCGGTTTTACCGATTGTTTTTATATAGAAAGGGAAGGAAGATGCTGCATAAACTCTTTTTTGCATTTAAAATGCTGTACAAACTCGTTAACTAGGTAGCACCAATTTTTTGAATTTTGAAGGAGTTCGAATTTTGAAATAATTTTTATGCGTGCAAATTCTAAATCACTGATATTACAGATTTTGTGGTTTTCGATTCATTTCTGTACCAACTCTATTTAAAAAGTTGGTGTTAACTTCAGTTGTGCTATAGGCTATAGGCTTAGCTGACTAGCTGAGATCGTTTAACTTCACAAGCGTCTCTAATTCTGAAAGTGCTTATCTCATCTATAAGAAAATTTGTAGATGGATAGAAAATACAACATTTTTCTGGTACACACATGTGAACTTTTGTAGCAATTGATCAAGTTTTAAGGGTTGTAGACAAATAAGAGAACCCGGTGATAACCTATAGGTGCCAGTAACAATTCATAAAGAGATCATTAATTTCCGAATTCGGTAATTAAGGAGCATCAATTGTTGAAATTGGTATATGTTGCATCCTTACTAAGTGTTGCTGCATATATGTCGCCCATAGAATACGACAGCGAAAACTTGTCAATTGAAAATGCTAGGAGGGAAATTTGTCAATTGAGGCTGTGGACGTGTGTGCGAATCTAAAATTTTTGCAGGACGCGGACGTTGTCAAAAATTCACCACGTCCGATACATGTAATAGAATTTTTCAAAAGTACTTAATTTATTTAGGCTTGATTTTTTTATAGACAGCGCTGCAGTTTTTGAGACATTTTTCAATACACATTATGAAATTCCGATAATGAAACCGTGAAATTTGGTTCCTCTGTAGATATTTGTAAGGTTGATATTTATAGCAGTCACACACGCAACTCACAAGACACACACTTGCTTACATTTTCGAATTTCCACACCTTCCTCTAACATACACTGACATTTGTATAAGCCAATTTATTATGCTTACATGATGGTTGCAAACTTAACTCGATCAAAATTGTGATAAAAAATTCACAAGAATAAGTGAATAATTCTAGTGTTCATAAACATTGCAGACAGCCACCTCGCCTCGACATCGAATGAAAAGATGTCCTCAAACTTGCACAATTTAGGAACGAAAATTCCTTGGCAGCCGTAGACGATGCATTTCGTTTACAAGGGTTTGTCAGTGCGGCTAGTATTATTGAAAAACTCATTGCAAAATTATAACTTATACATCGTACCGAGCAGCATCTTTCGTTTCCCTTATGCAGTCGTCGTGTTTATCTCTCACAGAAAACCTTCTCTCGGCTAAACTACTTAGAATAGTACAACTTCAGATTACTTGCTACATATTCAAGTATATTAAAAAACAGTTTTAATAATTTTTAATTGAAATAAATTCAATTCTTCATCACATTCTTCATTCGTTGAAGCAGAATACGCATTTGTCATTGTTTTCGGATTATAGAAGAAGACCACTCCATATAAAACAAGTCCTTATCTATAAAGGTGAATCAATGAAAACACCCGACGCGTCATTGAGGAGAATCAAGTATGATATGCATACAGTTAACGACAGACGCATCCGATTTTTTCTGACTTCTATGTTGTACAATGTACAGCTTGTCTCAATATTTCGTCTTCATCGAGATGACTTGCTTATTTAGGATTGAAAACTGGAAATCATTGATGCTCATCACTTTGTCAGCAGCTTATTAAATTAGACACATTAGACATTATTTTAGACACAAGCACTTGTTGACAAAGTACACCCGTTTGGAGTCAGGCGATGCATATCACGAGCAAGTTAAACGAGTATCTGACTCGCAGTAAGTTTAGTGGTCAAAAGTTGAAATTCAAATTGAATTTCGCAAAGCGTGACGGGCCTTCGGTGTCCAGCGCCTTCTAAACGGTCGATGGTCAAATGGCGGTCTGCATACTCGGTGTGAACATTTATAGAACTTTACTTCATAAATCTTCACACCGAGTATGCAGATCGTCATTACTGGAAGCGAGGAGAGGGCCTCCTTTTAGTAACAGTTTTTGCTTTGAGAGTTGTAATACCTAGAAATGTTATCGCAGTGAACCACTTGCATGAAGTTATCTAAATGTATAGCTTCCTGCAGTGGCTGACAAATTATTGTATAAACTCTGTCACACTTGCACTTTCATTGTTACAGATTCGTCGGTTCAATTTCCTGAAATGGCGACAAGAATGTTTATCAAATTCACATTATTTCTATTGCAGGACCTCAGAAGACGGTAGATTTCTCCACTAAAATTCGAGAAATTATCTAACGATTAAATTTGTGAGATAAACAGCTGCGACTACAAATCACTGTTCCAATCATTCTTAAACAATCACAAAACCACTCAAGCAGAAGAAAATGTAGCTGAGAATGATTTTGATGAACTTGTCGGTAATCAATAAAATGATTCTAAACAATACATAGCCTATTCTCTTTGAATTGCACTATCGATTCTATCTGCTTGTTCACCGCTTGGCATGAAAATATATTGTGACTTAATTATCAGTGCATGTATGTACATGCGAATAACCATCCGATTTCTAAGTAAAATTATCATTGCTTTACAATACCTGAATATGAGGTTGAGGTTAAGTGTTAGCTTTATACATGCTAGCAATTCAGCACATCCAGGTACCAAGACAATTGCTCCTTTACCGTCACACGTTAATATGAAGTGCGACGGATCCAGATCACAGACCCAGTTGTTGAGTATCAGGATCTGAGATCCGTCAAAGACATCTATAACTTAACCTCCGAACATGCTTGTAATAAATTGACTGATGGTGAAACAAACAGATGTTGATGTCTTGTTTTACGAGCATTGAACAATGCATCATGGAAGTTTCATGTGAGCACTACTCCTACAGTCTGAAGACGATCCTTCACCAGAAAAAAATCACACTTTTCCAACCATCACAAAGTCAAGTTACAAAGTAGTTTATTGCATTATTACAACAGTTACAATTATTACACACAATCACAAGGATAAGTTACATGCATTTGGAAATGCTTGAAAATTACATGATGCCTCGATCAACTTCAAGACAACGGATTATCATCAATGCTGCGCAGTGTTCATAGTCCAGAATTACTACATATTCGCGCCAGAAACTGTGCACCTTTCCCGTACCCCTTTCTCAGGAAACAACAATTTCTTCAGTGATTGATTGATGTTTGAAACATTGACCCTCACAGTATTTTGAGACTAACCAAAAACAGACACAAAGATCACATTCATCTTCAATAGTAGATCAATTATTAGAGTTCTCAGAGTTAGATCAAGCTTAGTCAACATTGCACACTCAAAATGTCAAAGGGGCTGCAGCCCCTAATAGCGAAGAAAGCTTTTTGATCGTGGTATATCTGTGCAATTACTCATTTCTCCGAAAAAAGGCATTGAAAGGAAGCGTATTATGCATTGTACGTGCAGGTTATGTTACAATATTCCAAACGTTGGAAAACACTAATTGAATAAACGAAGACGGTTTATTGAAATTGAAAAATAAGTAAGTGATGGTTAATTCCAAAATGGTTGTAAAACAGAAGGTAATATCAAGAACGTCTGCTTGTAGTGTTCAAAAGCACTGAACTTTATGAGGTTGTCGCAAATCACAATAAAAAGTATGAAAAACAAATAGTGTACAACTATACAAAGGGGGATAATGGATGACTTTAACGAAAGGTTTGATAAAATTCCTTTATTTCTTCCATTTTGCAGCCGTGCAAAATGAAAAATTTGCCGCTTTCGCTTCGAAACAAATTCTGTCACTTGTTCGACTTTTTTTACTTTGGCTAGTCTCATTTTTCCCTTTTCTTACTCTATTATCTTGAGTTAGTTCTCTTCCTTCTGAACCCTTTCTTGGAGATGCGCAAACAACTTGAAAGTAGATTCCTTTTCATTTTTAGTCTCTATTTCCTTTTACTTCTATTCCAGAGATGCATCTAAGGAGTGTGTCTTTTTTGCTTGCTTTTAGACGTTGACTTCATTGAATAATGATTTCTACATTTATTCTCTTTGTTTAGCCGCCTTGACTAATTTCTCTTCTTCCAATTTGCTTTTGTAAGTAGCATATGCAGCTAAGCGCACAAACTACTTCAATTCTGCGTGACGGGCAAATTGGCGGCAGTCCAATGCTTTGTTTTAAGAAAAGAATGGTTCACAGTGCTCGGAGACGCCAGAAGATTTCCTTTTTTGGTAACCACGTTGATAAAAATTAAAAATACTCTCTTCATGTCACTGTTTAAGTGGGGGAAGACCAGGATTGCCTTGACAAGTTTCAGTAAAATAGGGCTTTTCCTAGACTGAATCAAGCATTTGAAATGCCCGAAAAATTTTTATTTTTGAACTGAAGACATTGCATCAGCTTTAGGGTTGCAGCTCTGAAAACACCTTTGCCGAGTTCAAAAGATCAGCTTAATCTTCAGCTTTCATGTCAACAAAAACTCGCTTTGCTGGCTCACCCATGCTTCTGTGATGAGGTGGAAGCCAAATGGATTGATTGTTTCGTCAACTTTGAGGTGTCCCATCGCATATAAACTTGAATGAAGAATCGACGTCATCAGATTAAAAAATCAAGTTCATAAGGTGGAGTTTCCCTGATAAAAAGTCAACTCATGCAGGCCTAAGCTGCAAGGATGCACTAACTTTTCCAACGACACTTTGCAATTCACGTTAAAACGTGAATCTAAAGATGATTTAGTAGTAAGTAAATCTGCACCACTGGACCGCGCAAGATGGCCGCCGTCGACCGACCTCCCCCCTCCTCCTGTCAGACTAGGGCGTCGGCCATAGTCCGCCACCTGATTGCTTCGAGTCCGACTCTCCCCCCTGGACCGACGGCGTTGCCAGAGGTTGTTCGTGGTGCGCTCTCCAGGTTGGCGTGGTGTGCCGGCCAGGTTGGAATGGTGGAATTTCGGTGCGAGACCACTCCCATCGTGTTTCTCGTCAAAAGTTGGGTTAACAAAATTTTTTCAACCCCCCCCTCGGCAGCGATCTTCTAATTTTGGTTCTAGGGGATGGATTTTGTCTTATAGATACTCATTTGAAAGAGGAGAGAAAACTGCTCAGTGACATTTTTGTTGCGAGTCAATCGGATCAGCCGTTCAAAAGTTAGAGGTGTTACAAGACTTTAGGTCAGACCTCAGATTTGACGAAAAAATCTTAAGTGTCAGAGCCACTTAGTATGGACAAAATTTTGAAAATTTTTCCAAAGTGTCGCATTTCGACCTGGGACCTTTACCAAAACATTTTCATCAAATTTCTCCGAACGGTAGGGGGGGGGGGGTCAGTGAAAAGTGATGAAAAAAGTTTTGGCAAGAGTCCCAGATTGAAATTCGGAAGTTTGAAATTTTTCAAAATTTTCACCACACTGGAGTTCCACACTTAGGAATTTTTTCAGTTGTGGCATGTTACATGGCCATGTGCTGACCCACCCACTTCCCGTGGTCATATGAGAATGCTTAAGGTGTCATATGATAGCGACGACCGTCGCTCTGAGCTCCCGATATCGGGTGTTTCAAAGGACTCTATCTTTTGAAGTAGGCAAGCTATCTTCTTACTTCAAAGTTTGAGTAATAGAGTTTGATTTTGTCTTTACTACTGATAAAATTTTTTAAAAGTAGTATGAGTAGTAAAAATGCGGAATTTTTTAAAAATTCTTAATTTTCAGTTTTTTCAAAGTTTTAACATGTAGTCTAAGGTTTTCAAGTATGCTGAGTTCAAATCTGCTATCAGATTTCAAATTTAACTAAGTCTAAGGCAGCTTTGAGGGGCTACATCTCAGCTACTGATCACTACCTTTGACTCGGCGTTGCTGTTACCACTTCGGGGCAGTGACAATGATGTCTTAAGCTGTAAATAGCGGGTATCGGGGAATATCTTTCACTTCCCTAGTGATCGGTACAAGGCTTCGGGCTGTAGACGGGATCGAGTGTCACTCACTATACTCAAATCTATAATTCGTCACTAAGTGTAATGCTTTAGGAATATGACTGCACTACATGATTCCAAACTTATACAAATTTCATTATCTTACAGTCAACCATGTCAAACGACAAGAATCGCAAGTTCCATATAAAAATGTGTATATGTGGGCGAATCAATCGCAGTGCGGACGCCAAGGCGCATGTTAAGAAGGCGGGTACTGACCACATGATTATCCTGAGTAGGGTTGGGTGTGTGAAGTGTAAAGTGTTGAAGGGAGTTAAGGATGAGGCACAGTTTTACCGAGTGCATGCTGATTGTGTTGGAGGTTTGGTGAATGACCATCGATTCACCAAGTTGATTGTTGAACAGAGGGACGCGAATGTTGAAGATAGAGCGAGACGCCAAGGTGGAGAATGTTGTGGAGAGTGATGAGGTGAAGAAAGCTGTTGCTTCGTTGGAGGCTGAGATTCAGCGAAAGAGAGTGCTTGAGAGTGATGATGGGGATGATGTGGATTTAGATAGGGAGCGTGTGAGGAAGTTGAGCTCTTCTTCCTCGGAGGTGTCCAACATAGTTGTTGAGGACCCCCCGCAGAGCTCATCTTCCCCAAAAGTGATGAGTGGTGGGATCTGCGTGCAGTCGGCGAGGTGGATGAAGGATGTAGAAACAAGGCATGTGTCGCATGATTTGTTGATAAATAAGTATGAGAGTTTGAAGAAGGTGCAGGACGAAGTCGTGAATGAGTTGAAAAAGAAGGAACTGAAGTCGAAGGAGATAGCGGATGAGAATATTCGAATGAGGAGTAGTGTGACTGATTTGAAGAAGACGCGAGAGTTGGAAGAGAAGAATGATGACTGTGAGAAGAGGGCGAGTGCTGCAGAGAGAAGAATGAGAGATGCAGAAGCGAAGTTTGAGGAGATGATGAAGGAGATGAGTGTGTTGAGAGCGAGGAATGTTGAGTTGGAGAGGAATGTGGCTCGGCGGGGTGATGAGAGACAGGCGTTTGAGAAGTTGGAGCGCATGAGGGATGAGTGGAATCGTTTGAATGAGGATAGCTTGTTTGAGTTTCACATCCCTATTCGGGATAATCATTTGGACGGCCAGGTCATAGTAAATAAAGACCTCGATGACTCGATCATCTGCTATAACGGGCACCCCCAAAAGAAATGCCTACACGCCACACTCCGAATGCGTGGGCACTTGACCGTCTTTTCTGTTAGGAAGCGCGCGAAACTACCCAAGGATGGCTAACTTGGTAAGTGAAAAGCAAATAAGATAGTATATCCTATTCTAATACATATCATTTTCATTGCAGATCTTTTCCCTGCCTTCACCCACTCCCGAGAACGAACAACCGGCTCTCATAAGGGCCACCAAGGGGCAAGACATGATAAAAAAGCCTCCACGCGTTTGCCCTGGGCAGTCCTTCAGACTGGCGAATACTATCAATAAGTTGAATCTGGCTATAAGTCAACTTGAACGTTGTGCAGTCGCTTGCTATCCTGAAGCATTCTGAATCGCTGTAGAGCAATTCATGTTGAAAACCCCTATATAAAGACCATAACAGAAAATTGTAGCGCTTCATATTCAATTTTAAGTCACGATGGAAGCAACATCACCTGCCTAGCACATTCCCGACTTCAACAACGTCGACGAGTGGGAGGAAGAGGAAGAAGGATTGTGAGAAGAAAGGGGAAATCAAGAAGACATTTGGACGGATGAGGTGTGGACGGCCAGTACCACCCGCAGCCGAAAGGTGCCAGATAGCTCCACCATCGACATAGGCCTGTAATAGGGTAAACGAGAACCTAACTGTCATACTTCTATTGACTATTCAAGCCAATAGTCAACTTTTCACCAGAGAACGAACCAACGCCACTGAGGGACAAGACATGATAGAACCTCCACGCGGTTTGCCCTGGGCAGTCTTCAGACTGGCGAATACTATCATTAAGTTGAATCTGCTATCAGTCAACTTGAACGTTGCAAATGAAGTTCGGTGTAATACTTCCTTTCGACGGGCGTTCCTGTAAAGGGCGGCGGTGAAAACCCGTAGCTATGGATACCGCAAGGGACATTCGGCAATGGTCAATCTTGTTAAACCTCTCTGCGTCATGTTTGCAAGTGATTGCCTCTGTCTCAACGTAGTATGCATTCGCGCCAGGGCGACATTTAGCCAACTGTCGAAGGTTGCCTAAAACTTTCCATTGCATACGTTATGAGAACCATGAGTTCTACCTGCCTCTATCAATGAGACGAATTGATGAATGGAATGAAATGGGAGGACACTCACGCGCCACACGCAACATAACACACTTCTCTCTTCCGTAGTCTAACAAGCTCTTTACACATGGATCGCAGTCGATTGCTATCCCTGTATCAGAAGTGTAAGCTATCTTAATTTTATTTAACACTATTTCATCTACCATCATCACCCATATGAAATGTTATAAGATTTGCAAGTTAAACTAAGTGTGCTACTATTTCCAAATGAAAAAGTATACATGGTTAAATCATCCACTGAAGCCCCATTCAAGTAAGTCAGTATGAAAGCAAAGATAATACGAAATAAAAATTTATTATGGCATGTATTTCAAAAGGTCTTCATCGCCAATATCGCCTCAGAGTCTGACTTCACACAGATCACAAAAACAGTTCAGTTGCTTTAATCGTTCTTCCACTGCGAGCCTCACTTTGTCAATATACTCCCACTCCGCCATAGTTCGTGGCTGGGAGTTAGGGGTGTACCACTCCCATAATTGGTGGAGGAATTTCGTGCTGGTGATCTCCATCACATCATCAGTATCGTACTGCAAATACTTCCACCTCACGCCTGTTAAGTCGGGACACTCCTTCTCACATACACTCCTCTTCGTCGTCCGCTGGTAATGTCAACTTTCTAATGTTGTCGAGTCGGTATACTTTCTCCACCTTCCCCTTCGTTGAAGCGTTTGGTGCAACGAACGCCTTTGGCGATGAGCATGGAGAAGAGAACTCCAATGTAGTGTTCGGTGTTGTCGGAGGGCTTGTCATGTTGACTGTGAATAATAACTTTGAAATGTTTTCTAATTCTTAAGTATAAACAAGCAACCAATCAGAATGAACAGCCAATGAATGATGAATATGAAAGTATATATGCAAAGTGACATTCGTGTCATTTCACTGTCTTTGAGACGTGTAAGTGAACTGTTCTCTAGCGAATTCTATATTTGAGGCGTACAAGTGAACTGCTCTCTAGTAAATTCCAAATTTGAGACGTATTATTTGAGTGAAGTCTCTATCTTGTTGAAGAATCTATCTTAAACATAATTTCCTTGAAATGGTAAGTTGAAGATTTCCTCTCTCATCTCCCTCAAACGTGTGGCTAATATCATCTTCCTCAATTTCAGGCATCTACTTCATCACCAAAGCCCTCCCTTCTCGAGGAAAAAAAAAAAAAAAAAAAAGTTTAGAGCTGTTGAGTGAAGGTAGGTTGTAACAATACACTGAGACTTGAACAGAGATGATAGAATGATTTCTCTTTCAGGTGATGTTAGTTACAGCTCAGGACTCTCGCGACAAGGCAACGAGTGGGAATGTGCTGACTGCGGACATATTTTTACAAGGAAGCACAGTCTCCTTCGACACATCAAACAACGTGTGTCAACGCAAAGGGGCATCAATCTCCGGAGGTGAAGTTGATTCTGACGATGACATCTCCTTTCCTTGTGATCTGTGCCCTCTTTCTTTCAATAGCCCCTTTCAGCGATCTTCGCAGACTTCAACACACGCATGCAAATGATCACTACACCAACGGTACCTCTACAATCTCCCTCATTAACGTTTCCATTGTCATTTAGTACGCAACTACTGTATGGAGTCCAATACTCAAATAGTAGATTTTCCTGAGTGGCTCCTTCAAAATTCAAACATTATCGAAGCGCTCTTCAACAATTTAGACAATTTTAGAATGAAGGCGCTCATCTACCTCAAACTAAAATATATTAAGATAGATTTTCAAACGGGTCAAGTGACGGAGAGAATACAGTTTCATGTTCCTCCCTTTTCCGCAACCGAAGTTGTAGACTGCGAGTCTTGGCTAAATTTTCACATTCAATGTTTAAAATCAAATGTAGATAAATTCAATCAACGCGACAGCGCTCTCATTTTTGATGGCGTGGACTCAGCCATGTTCCAAAATTTCCCTATTAAAAAGTCATGCAGCTCGAGGCAACATCTAACCTACCAAAAACGTTGTATAAATAAAGAAAAGCCGTCATCAATTGTCGATTGTAAATCGCAGTGTTTCAAATATGCCGTCCTATCCATTCTCCGCTATAAAAATGATATCAACTGCGCATCGAGATCGCACCTATAGCTATAGACAGTGGGGGAGAGGATGAACTAGACTTTGAAGGTTGTGATAGTGACAAACATGAAAATCAAAGATGTAGAAACCGTTCGAGAAAATAATCAGATTAAAATTGTAGTTCACCGTGTGGGAGAAGGGCTTGAAGGGTGCCCGCTAATAATTCACGTTCAACTTGTTAATGAAACGTTGTGTAGTCAACCTCATTGTTAGTAAAACAAGATGATTATGCGAGGAATGGCACATACTGTGATATTCCCAAAATCTCTCCTCTCCTTGTAATACAAACTTGGGACACTCTAAAAAGTGTTGAAACATTTTGTATGCGGAACCGCTGCATCCGCTCCTTTTTGGAAAGTAAACACAAATTTCCAAGTCATTATGAATGGTGCAACAGCGGCAAAAACGATTTGTCGTAAGAACTGATGAAAATCTTTTGTACACAAACTATACTCAGATCATCCATCAAGTTTAATTTACTTATTGCAAATATGGATTAGATGATTTGGATATAAGTTCATGTTTGTTGCCACTTGTTTTACCATCAACAGCTGATAGGAGTTAGATTAAATTTCTTCAATAAATGTTTCAGGAGTTTTACATGTTTGGTCTTTCTTGGGCTTAATCACATCTTCTTCACCAACGTATCTTCTCATTTCTTGGAATAAGTATCTACATAAATGAAGCTTCTCTCGATATAGTATTAACTGTTTATGACCACTGTATGTGGTTAAATTAACGTTAAAATTATTCAGTTAGCTTGTTAAGGAGCGCTAGCGATGGTAGCCTAAATCATTTCTTAAACTTGGACTTAAAACCAACAAATCCAATCTTTTTCTCAACTACTATGATGTACATTAATTATAATCATCATTGTGCGGAGTAAATTGGGGACAATATGTTTACACGCTTTATTCAAGAAATCAGTTAATTATAAACTTTTTACATGATATAGGAAGATCTTTCTTTGGCCACTGTGGAAATGTATACTCGGCACCCTTTTCACAGATTTGTAAGCAGCTGTACGCCTCGTACTATTAAGATAGTCATCTACCTCATGATCAAAAGTATAGACACAGTTGCTCATAAACAAGTTGAGTGACACCCACTTCCCAATTTCCATTTAGCTGTTGAGATCTTGCTTGAAGATGATCAATGGGAGTAGAAAAGAGTGCGGCTCGATTACTAGTAAATCTCTTTGTAGCCGCATTGCTAAGAAAATATGATAAAACGACATTTTTATATTGCTAATCTGCAACTTTGCATAACATCATGAAGACTTGGATTTTGGACTCTCTACAATATATCAGAGTTGATCGTGATGGAAACGTACATTTCAAAAATTCTCATGGTCATACATCAAGAGGAATTACATTAACATGGCGACAATTTGTCAACCTCAATGATATCATGAGGGATTTGGAATATTTTGAAACATTAAGATTCATCTCCTTGGGTGATCAAGTTTGGCTTCAACATTACAGAAATGAAATTCAAATCTACCATTCTCATTCCGCAAACTGTTTCTCATTTCGCAAATACAATTGGGAGAAGTATAGAAGATACATACATCGCTCCATCATGACATTTATTCGTCGTGAGTTCATCGCCCTACTATGCAAATCTTAATCAGACATGACTACCACGCACCATGAGTTGGAAATTAGATTCCCTACAACGTATTGAAACGGATCATGATCGAAACGTCTATTTCAAAGATTCAACTGGAAATGTGAGAAGAGAGTTTGCTTTATCTTATCGTCATTTTCAATCTCTACATCATATCATGAAGGACTTGAAATACTTCTATATGAAAAGACATTCACGTATTGGAAATCGCATCTGGCTGCGCGTCAACAATCGGCGAATTCAACTCTATCATTCCCAACTTCATACTAACTTCACATTTCATCAAGGTAGTTGGGAAAAGTATAAAAGGAAGGTACATCGCTCAATTTACTCATTCTTTCATCATGAAGCGCCATCGCTACACCATCGTCAACATTCTCCGTCGCTTCAGACTCTACACCAAAATCGATCTCACAACATTACACCAACAGCTTCCAAACAGCAAGTATTACCCGGGCCGTCCTCAAATGTTAGTGGTGAAGATGAACAATTCACGGAATCTTCAACTCTTCCCAAATGGGACTGTACAGATTCTCGGCGCCCTTTCTCATTCATCGGCGCAGTCAATGCGCTTAGAGCTACAAAGACTACTACGTCGGATATGGAAGAGGGAGAGGTGTGTGATGTCGAATCTGACTGTGGACAATATGGTGATCTCTACTCAATTGAGTGACAGTCTATCATTTTTGAAGATTCGTACCAGCAGTTACAGTTTGTGTTATGAACCCGAACTTTTTCCTGCAGCTCTCATTAGTTGTTGGTTACCTGTGCATGTGGCAATCTTTCATAATAGTAAAGTGATCATTACTGGACTAAAATCTCATGTACAAGCAAATATGATCCTAGACTATCTCATTGAGTATGTACGTACCCAGCGGATTGTAAAATAAAAAACAATTTTTCCAACATGATGTTTTTATTTCAAATCATGATAGAACTTACAAATCATTTTTTCATTAGAGGATGGATTACATGAAAAGTTTTGAATAACAGATGCAAATCGAGATACATGTAAACGTTTTAAGATGAAGTACAGTACAAAAGCACCACACGTTGATGAAAGTGGATGTTGTAGTATGCGTTCATTTCGCTGATATTGACGCGTATGTTTTCTCAACCACTGCTGTGTTGGTATATTTGGAGGTTGAGCAAGAGAGTCAAATAGTTCACCACGTCGGTCTTCTCCAATAAAGATCGCTTTCCAATGCTCACCGCCTAAATTCTGTGAATGAGTGTTTAGCACAATAAAGATGGGATAGTGATTTACTGCAGGTGGTAAGGTATCGAGTGAATAGACATTATCGAAAGCTTTCAACGTCGCTTCGTCTGCATTACGCTGCACTTTAGTCTTAATATCGTCAGCAGTCAACCAACTCATTAACGATTATACTGAAGAATCACGTCACGATACTTTGTAATTTCAATATTTGAATCGAAGACTGCATAAATTAATACATTGATCGTCTCAGGTAGTGTTCTTTTGAACGTCAAATCCAAACGAATATTATGAGGCACGTTCGCTTGACGATAGGGTGCACTAATATCGCTGTCAGCAGTCAAATCAAATGCATAAATAGTATATCCACTCTTAAACTCTTTCATAGTCAGTCCGTTGGTGTCATCCGTATTGTAAAAGCCAAAGACATCCATAAAATCAACATAACTGCGCATAAATTGATCCGAAGCAAAATCTGGTTTGTAGGGTGGACCAGGATGACTCACACCATTTACACGTAAAGCAATTTCACTTAACTGATTGTGTTTAAAATTGAAAGGATTCTTCTTTATATTACCATTAAATGCATCATTTTCAACACTTGCCACCATGAGGAGCTTCGGTGCTTCCGATGGAAAGAGGCCATCTTTCATGAAACTCTTTTGATCTTTCGGAATTGTAAAGGTGAGAAGCTTTGTATGCTGAACGGGGTAAATGGCATTTTGGCGGTTAAGGCCTTCAGCATGCCCTCTAATGACACTTGGATTCGGTACTACTCGACGAATGTAAAGTGCAATATCTTCCACATGAATTCTAAAATTGTCAACTTTAGCAAATGCATTCAGCGCAAATTCAGGCTTATTCAATGTCAGCTTGAGTCGCATGCTGGTATTACAGAGTAAAAACTTTGACTGTCTAAAGAAGTCTAAATTCAGCGGACCATATAGCTGACATACTCTACTATCTTTAATCATAGCAGATCGCTTTACAAAGCCACTGTTTGTTTCAACATCAAATTTTCCTGCTTCATCTCTGTACCATCCCATGGCTTCCATATGACTTTTTTGTGCTGCTGGATGAAACTGTGATACATGATTGAAATATGATTTATAGGGATAATCGCTTTGACCACCTTCCACCTGCTGCTCTCCAATCGTTAGAGAAACATCACGAAGTAATGTAGTCAATGGTAAATTGTTCAGTCCAACTTTATGTGCATCGTCAATAGCAGTTCCATCTGCTTGCTGAATTCTAAACCTCAAATCAAGCATCGCATAACTCAAATCTATGTAGTCATCACTACCACCAGGAATAACAAATTCAATGGGGCCAGCATTCTCAGCTGTTCGAGGATGATAATCTACAATACTTGAAACTAAGAATATCTGTCTGTATGGCTTGTTGATCGAACAAACAAAACCGGAAGTTTTACACTCCATGATTAGAAGTTATAGCAGCGTCGTCGTTTAGCGCCTGATGAATGATTAGAGCCTCTGCGACGTTTGCGTGAATGCCTTTTGACTGAAGATCGCACCTTACCAGCTCCGCGATGTTTCCTCCTTCCTTTTCTCATTCGGTTAGGTGATTTCTTTCCTTGAGTAACACCAGCAATGGTCTGCTTCAATGTTTTTAAACCGCGTTCTTCCCACGATTCAACAAACTGCTCTTAAAACTTCTACCTCTGGAAAGATCACTAGCAACATCACCAGCAAAGCCAACGGCATTACTTAAAACATTTCGTTTTAAAGATCTACCGACATTGGATATGAGAGGTGCTACAACAGATTTCAGTGCACCAAGTATGCTACCTCCACGTTGGCGGCGAGCACCGATGTAAATTTGTCCTCCGCCACTTACATAGGAGGGTCGTGAATAAAATGAGGCAGTTGGATTCATAGCTCAAACCCTAAACATTGTTAGTTACAACTTTGCATGAATCACTGTCGATCACTTAGATGAAAGATGTCGGCACGACGCATCCAAGAGTTCATACTTGAAGGATAAACAGTCCATTTAACAAGACACCATTCTTCACCTTGCCGTTTTTTACATCGAATGATTTTCTCTACCAAATATGTTTCACTTTCAGTGACTACCTCAATCTCATCGCGGTAAAAGCTACCCTCAATTTCTTCATTATCGTAATCTTTCAACTTGTAGGTGGTCGGAGAGTCTTTTTGATTAATCCTTGATACTGTAAATACCTCCTCTGTCCAATTCGGAAGGTACCTTTAGCAAAAAACACTTTTCACTTTTGAGATACGAACTTTATCGCCAATTTTCACATCACTTTTCACATGAGTGCGTTTACGTTGGAATGATTCGCGCACTTTATCTACATTGTCAGCATTTACATCTACTGGTCTGAGTCCAATAGAACGATGGATAGAGTGATTGTAGGCATGGAGTGTATCTTGTAGAACCTTTGTCCAATTTTGTGTCAAGTTGGCAGTAAAATGTCGCCACAAGCGATTTTTAATGTGCGATTAAAACGTTCAACGAGTGCAGCTTTATAAGCGCTCTTTACACTAAACAACTCAATGTCATGCCTCTCAAATAATCTTGTCACATGCTGATTTTCAAACTCTTTTCCTTGATCACTCTGAATTCTTTTTGGAATGCGACCTTCTCGAAAAATTGTTTGGAATGCTTTTGCTACTCCTTTCCCTTCTTTAGTTTTTAAAGGGTGAGCCCACGCATAACGCGAGAAAATATCAATGACGGTTAAAATAAAATTATTGCCCGAGTTATGTTTTGAAATGGAGGCAACATCGCACAAATCTGCTT
This sequence comes from Prostheceraeus crozeri, assembly GCA_907163375.1. Taxonomy (NCBI): domain Eukaryota; kingdom Metazoa; phylum Platyhelminthes; order Polycladida; family Euryleptidae; genus Prostheceraeus; species Prostheceraeus crozeri. The sequence continues at coordinate 143,853 of CAJQUW010014267.1, forward strand.
GCACTGTTCATCGATGTCAATGAACAATATAATGGCGAGGTGGCGGTACTTCTTTTTCGCTTGTTTGTGGAGTGTATAGGTAGCCTGACCCTTTAACCATCGTTTCACTTGTGATTGTGGAAGACCACTCGCTTTTGATAATTTCTTGATAGATGCAAATCCTGCCGGATGTTTTACATCATATAGATTTGACTTCAAACGTCAGTCGATGACGGCTGACTCTTTTTCCTCCTTCTCATCTTTTTTCTTTCTTGCCTTTCTACATTTACAACAACTGCAGCATTTAGCTTTAGCGGTTTTGCGATCGTGTTCACATTGCTTAGGGGTTTCATTATGAGAGCTGGCGCAGCAAGTGCAAGTGACAACGACATTCACCTCTGGCGGCTCATTACATGGCAAGCAACACATCTGCTTCATATTAATAGTCTGAGAACATGTATTTCCTAGGAGGAGCTGTTTTACGTTTTCCTTTTACCAGTTTTAGTGGCGATGTAGATCTACGTCGAGTTCTTCCTCTTGTTTGCTTAGTGAGTGTGGGAGGGGATGTAGCAGGTGACGTCTTAAACCAATTTGTTGGCATTTTCCTCGCCTGAAGCATTGGAGTAGTAGCCACTGTTGAATCAAGTTCTTTCAATGTCTCATTATTTAAAGCAAATTTTGGCACATTATGCTTTTTCAATAGTTTAAGAAAGTATGACCAACCAGGTGGAACATAGCCCTGACGGCGCTTTCTACGTGTCGCATACTGAATCAAGTCTTCATACGTGAGAAGCATCAATCACTTTTATTTTCATCTGTAATGATTTCTCTCTATCATTTACTTTGAGATGGGGTTCAATACTGTTGAAAAGAGTATGGCATGTGTGCGCGAGACTGCTTTTAAATAAGGTTGTAGTGTAGCAGTCGATACAGAGTCACGCATCTTATTCTTCAAGTTTTTCAATTGCTCAACAGTTTCCGATTGTAATAATACAGCACGATGTGGATCTTTGATGTGAACATTTTGCTGATAATCTATTTCTTTCCTATACATTTGATTTGCAAGAGGTTGCTTTACTTGCTGCATGGCAGTCAATTGTACATATTCATCTGAGGATAACAATCATGCGAGAATAAGAATCATAGTTTTGTAGATAATCATGGGAGTTTTCAAAATATCACTTCGAAATCTAAATTCTTCGGACACTCTTGCGTAAAGTCAATGAATAAGTAACCGTATTATTTGGTTTTTTCAGTAGTGCTTGAAAAATTTCAATTAAGGCTTTTGATCCTCTGGGTGCAACTTGTCGCGCTAAATTTCAAATTGACTTTTATCTCGCGGATTCTTGAAATAGCATAATAGTGTGTATTCAGGTTTCGTGTACGAGCTTCTTTTCCATCAGGAAACAAATTTTGTGTAATATAGATGATAAACACTTTTATTGGTGTGCTGCGCGATGTGTGAACATGATCTGTAAATTCTTTTGAATTCTTACTTTCTTTATAAATCATCCAATACAACTTACATCATTAGACTGAAGTTAATCCACTGGAAGTAATTCCTTCATGTCGAATTAAAGTTGCGACTTTGACTAATTCCATGAAACGCGACGGTTGATAAATACCTTATAACCCACCAAATCACTCGATTGATAGGTTCCTTAAACAACTCCCTTCTTTTATCAATAAATTCAGCGTGAAAACAGTTTTACCTGCATGAGATGGACTGATACAGTCAGAACTTTATCACATTGAAGTCTGAAACTCCATTTATTACTTTGAGACTCAACATTTGCATAATTAACGCTTAGAGCCAAAGATATTTCCCAAGAGGTTGCCCACGGCAGGAGCTATCATTGGAAGTATTGCTGAAAGGAAACCGCCCTTTTGTGTTAGAGTTTTCCTCTTTCTTTGAAGGGCGACTTTAGGATTGGAGATGAAACGCAATTTCGTAGCATATCGCTTAAAGTAAAACCTTCGTTGTTTTGGTGCTTAATTTCTTCCGTCCTCAACTTCCTCACATGAGTGAATACATTTCACAAATGAATTTATCGTTAGCATGTCGTTTAGCATTGTATGTCTGATTTGCTTTCATTCGTCGGAGAGCTTGAATGGCTGAAGAAATTTGAGACTTTTGACTTTTTACGTTTCGTCATTTTACGTTTCGCCATTTTCCGTGTTAGCCCTTTGCTAAAAACTCAATCCTTTACCACATTAGCTACTAGGGTACTAACTATTGCGACATAAGTGACCACTCGGAATTGAAGAGCAATATCACAGTGGTTACATTGGGCAAAGTTGATATGCAAATTACGTCATGAAAAACAGCGTTGCACAAAAAGCATGGCGTACATCTCTTGTAAGATTGCGCTGTTTATTTCCATCCTTTAGCTTCATAACATCGCAACACATAGTTTCACCGTTACTGATGTCTATAGCAAGTCTTTTTGAAGATATGAATTTGCTAGCCTTTTCTAAATAATAGACGCATGTACAGAAGGAATATACTTCGAGAGTGAGCAGACATAGCTCGAAAACCAGTTGTGCTACAATCAAGGACCACTGCATTTTCAATTTTTCTTTATGGAAAGTTGAATGTGAATATCTGAAATCGCTTCAATCACTAGACTGCTACCATGATGGTTAAATGCGTTAAGACGTTCAGCAATTTTTATCATATGTCTTTTAAAAAATTCTTCGGGGTGATTCTACCACTTCCATTGATAAGAAGCATAAATGGAAAGAGCGACTTTAACTCTTCTCCTTTCAAAATTGACTAAAACTTAATTTCGGCGCAACTAATCGGCGCCATGAACAATGCTCTCAAGAGAATGTATTCATTAACTAGATTGTACAATAGAGAGCTAGCATCCATCTACCAACTGCTTCGATTGTCGGTCTCATCTTTATGAAAAAACTTTATCACATAAATCTGTGATACCGCTCCTTATTAAACTTTGCCTACTGAAAAACTGTAATGATCCGCAAGTCGTTTGAGAAAGACATGATCGCCTTTAAACTAACCCAAACCATTTCATGAAAACAACAACACTTCTCATATTAACATTTATTGAATATGGGTAACACAAGCATGCATTATAAATCAATGGTTTGAAAAGAGAAAAATAGATACAGCTGATAACTATATACAGCGAGCAATGTTAACCATTACAGGGACCTTGGCAGTGTTGAGGTTGATAAGGAGGAAAAGAAGCATTGTATGAACGTAGCTACTCCAACGAACATGACAAATATAGGACCACAACAATCTTAAAACGTTGAGACTTCATGATAAAGTTGTTCTCTCTACTTCCCAAGGCGGGAGCAAAATTTCATCAATGATTAGATTGGGAAATATTTCCTCTCCTTCCATGATTATTACAAAAGATGCGTATAACATTGAAAGCAGGAACCATCGTTTAAAGTCAATAGGAAGCCCACTTCAAGAAAAAGCCATAGTCTTGCAACACTATTTCAGATTACGGTCCATGCATGTGTTTTCTCGACCATCTGATCAACATTGGGATCACAGTTGCAGATTGTTGAAGTAGACCTGACAATTGATATGTCCAATGTTCATAGCAATAGACTGAGCTCCTGTACAGGTAACCTCACAATCCATCAAAACTTGATGATAGAAGCCTAAAACGGGATATTTACACACTAAGAAGCGTTCTATAACATAATACAAAAAGAAGAATTACATCGATGCTTTTCACGACAAAATACACAAATGATATGATGGCAACGAAGAAGTAAAATGTATCTAATAAGACCACGTCTACGACATCAACGCACTAAGCGGAATTGTTAGGGTATTAGGTTAGGAAAGGATAGTAATTTCCTTCTTTTGATTTGGTTTTGAAGTCGCATACTTTCGACTTGCGCTTGTTACCACTGCTGTAAGGATTTGATCAATTATGTCGGTCCTCGTTGGGTGGTTTCGGAATAATTATAAAATGGATTTCCAAATGCATGGAGAGCGAGGCTCTTATATTCTCTTGTGTGACCATCGTAACGCCCTTCACTTTGAAAAGGATATCCCAAAAACTTCTCCGAGCTCATCACATCTGATGGGTATTGAATGATCTCCCTCCTTCTTATAGTAAGTACACCAATGTGATACCGGTAGGCAAATGTGATTACCATCCCAAATCTTTCTATAGGGAGTATCCTTGTCATCTCTCGCCTTCCACTCTTGAGCAAGAGGAGTAGGAATGTCCATATTTAATGTCACGTACTCCTCAATAATATCAAGTTGGTGGCGAATGTACGGACTCACGGGGATCAGTATGTAGTCCCCATACTGATTGCGCATAATTTGACGCTGATTCCAAATCCGGTCTCTGTTTTCCTGTCCGAGGCTTGCTTCACCCACTAGAGCGATTTTCATAATTATTCTAACTCTGTCGTTTTTCGCCAAGGTCCAAAATTTTCAATAACGTCTCACCTCTAAACGAAGGCAGATACGAACAAGCCATGTTTTCCACTGAATTTGTCTCACTCCCAGCTTTCAAACGAGCTATTGCACGACTTTCTACGATGTCTACAACCAAAGTTGGAAGATCGCTGCCGAGGGGGGGGACGTCTTCAAAACTTTTTCTCTCCGATGCCGCTGGAAACATCCTTCCTGACCCAAAATTTCACGTAGAGTCCGAATCTGCACTCCGTTTTCCCATCCGAGGCCTCCTTCTGCCCGAAAAACGACTTTTCTCATCCCAAAACCTCCAACACCTGCCTTTTCCAACTCTGACGGTTTCCTGCCATTTTCCTCCCTAAACCCAAGAAAATTAGTCCAAACTGAGCTTTCCACTGCATTTTTCTCACTTAAGCTTTCAAATGAGCGATGGCACGACTTTCTACGATCTCTCACACCAAAGTTGGAAGTTTGGCAGGAGGAGGGGGGAGGTCTTCAAAACTTTTTCTCTCCGATGTCGCTGGAAACATCCTTCCTAACCCAAAATTTCACGTAGAGTCCGAATCTGGCCTCCATTTTCCCATCCGAGCACTCCTTCTGCCCGAAAAACGACTTTTCTCATCCCAAAAACTCCAAAACCTGCCTTTTCCAACTCTGACGTTTTCCTGCCATTTTCCTCCCTCAAGCCAAAAAAATTAGTCCAAACTGAGCTTTCCACTGCATTTTTCTCACTTAAGCTTTCAAATGAGCTATTGCACGACTTTCTACGATCTCTCACACCAAAGTTGGAAGTTTGGCAGGAGGAGGGGGGAGGTCTTCAAAACTTTTTCTCTCCGATGTCGCTGGAAACATCCTTCCTAACCCAAAATTTCACGTAGAGTCCGAATCTGGCCTCCATTTTCCCATCCGAGCACTCCTTCTGCCCGAAAAACGACTTTTCTCATCCCAAAAACTCCAAAACCTGCCTTTTCCAACTCTGACGTTTTCCTGCCATTTTCCTCCCTCAAGCCAAAAAATTTAGTCCAAACTGAGCTTTCCACTGCATTTTTCTCACTTAAGCTTTCAAATGAGCTATTGCACGACTTTCTACGATCTCTCACACCAAAGTTGGAAGTTTGGCAGGAGGAGGGGGGAGGTCTTCAAAACTTTTTCTCTCCGATGTCGCTGGAAACATCCTTCCTAACCCAAAATTTCACGTAGAGTCCGAATCTGGCCTCCATTTTCCCATCCGAGCACTCCTTCTGCCCGAAAAACGACTTTTCTCATCCCAAAAACTCCAAAACCTGCCTTTTCCAACTCTGACGTTTTCCTGCCATTTTCCTCCCTCAAGCCAAAAAAATTAGTCCAAACTGAGCTTTCCACTGCATTTTTCTCACTTAAGCTTTCAAATGAGCTATTGCACGACTTTCTACGATCTCTCACACCAAAGTTGGAAGTTTGGCTGCCGAGGGGGGGGGGTCTTCAAAACTTTTTCTCTCCGATGTCGCTGGAAACATCCTTCCTAACCCAAAATTTCACGTAGAGTCCGAATCTGGCCTCCATTTTCCCATCCGAGCACTCCTTCTGCCCGAAAAACGACTTTTCTCATTCCAAAACCACCATCACCCGCCCTTTCCTCACTCTATCCCTCACATCTTCCTTCCCACCCCTTGCCTCAGCACTCCTCCTTCCTTCCTTCCTTCCAGAGGGGGGGGACGGTTTCTTCCTCTCGGACCCATCCTTCCATCACATCCTTGAGGCTCTCCCTCACATTCCTTCCAGGGGGGGGCTGAGTCAGCATGATGGCTCAGCATTTCACATTTTGCACTTGATTTTGGAATGGGGTTACTACTGTCAAGTGCTCATTTGGTGTGGTCACCACTATGATTTTCGAGTTCAGCATGAAAAATTGATTTCATACGCAGATTTTTAAAGAAAACTAAGATACAAACTTGAAAAGACAAAAATTGCCTAAAATCAAGGATTTACCCGTTTTATCAAAGAAAATCTGCTGATCTACAACGAAATCTGTACTTAATGTATTTTGCAAAAATTAGGTACATATACAGTAGGCCTTAATAAACTGGGAATACATCGCTAGAAAATAGTATGGCATATTCGATGCATCAGGCTTGAAACCGGCTAGAGCTGTCGGCAGGCGTAATCAAAGCCGACCTGCCGCGGGGTAATTATTGTCAACGTACAACGTCAATCAAAATTGATCGCATGCCGTTGGCTTCAGACTTAAATAGGACTTAAGTTCAGTACTAAGGACTTAATTCAGTATGATAGGACTTTAATTCAGACTTAAGTAGGTGCTATACTGGTATTGTATGCTGGAATCCAATCATTCACTTTGACTCGAAGCTTCATGTTTCATAAACTATTCCATGTACTGAAATTATTCGAGATATGGAATATTCTATCGATAGATAGACTAAGAAATGCACAAGAAGAACTGATAAGTATCAATTGTCCCAACATAGCGCGTGAAGAAAATATTGATCAGGCGCACTGTGATAAATACTTCCCTTAAAGCTTACTCTGCGAGCAAGCTATTGGAAACGAAAATCCTAAAGCTATAGGTATATGAGGGGGGATTACTGTAAAATCCGGTGCCATAAGAAATTAAGGCTTGATGAATTAGTCGCTCAAATAGTCAAACGTGCTATATGGAAAGTTTATCACGTATGACCTCTCTCGAAAGAGATTGATCTGCCGTTGAGTTCGTTGAGTTCCGTTAGTACTCCCCCCTTACATCAGCAACATATTGCCTCAATCTCGAGAGAAAAACTTAATTATCGAGCTTTTACATGCAAATATCTCATTTACAGATTTATAAAGAAGATGGTTTCACTGCGCACGTGTCAAGTTCACAATGTACTCTTTCAATGAATGTATTATGTCACTCTGTCTGAAGGAAAACATGAAACTCAGTAAAATTGTCACTAAACATGTGTGACAGACAGATGCTTTGCATTTGATTAGAAATTTGCTTGCTCTGTTATATATGCCCATTACCCAAAAAATGATTTTCTAAAGGAAATGAAAAAAGATGATGTGAAGTTTAGTTATGCATTAGTTAGTTAGTTATAGATTAGTTATGACAATTACCGAATGTTGAATACCAATTGAATGTGCGCTATTGAACGCTCATGTTTTATACTGCCAAGAAAAAGAAAATACAGTCCGTTTCATAAAAAGTGGATCATCCTAAAATTTGACTAAATAAAACATAAGTATGATACAGAAAGCATTTTTCATGTTATTTCATGTCCCTAATATATTTAAATGTCCTTATATAATCTGATAAGCTATGATACAGTAACGGTTCTTAAGAAATGTCCTAAGCCCTAATTGAGACTTGCATAAGTTGACTCTACTACTCCTGTGACACGTAGCATTATCATCCATAAATAACCAAGTCGATGGATCACCAAGTTGATCTGTCATTTGGCCAATGTTCATTCGTAAAACATTCACATAGCGTTCAGAATTCATGGTTCCTTGCTGCATGTGAAGTTCAGAGTGGCCATTGGTCCAAATGCCAGCCCAAATCAGTAGAGTCGCACCACCTTGTACCCGGGGACGATGTAAATGTCTCGGAATTTCCTGATCAGATTTTATCAATAATCTCAATCGACCATCACTATCCTTCAGACGGACTGATGCCTCATCAGACCAGACAACCCGATCCCTTTGATTTCGCCAGTGACAATGACTCATTGCCCATCTGAGACGTCTTTTTGTATGCTGATCTGATAATTCGATCTGAGAGGGCCTCTTACAGCTCTTGAAATTCGACTCAATAAGTCTTCTACGAATAGTGGACTTAGAAATAGACGAGTCTAGTGCAGCCTTTGAACCCTGCTGCCAATTTTCATCCCCGTCCGTATTATCTAATAGGCTACTTTTTTTAATTCAAGTTCTGTAGCATAAGCAGTCACGTAAAATTATCAGTTAGGCTACAAAGGTTCATTTTAATGTTTGATTATATCTAAACTTAATTTCTGAGTCAAATACGATATATAAAATACCGATACACGATGAATTAATTTAAATTTATTATTTATTTATACAGCTTTAATTTTTCGTTTAGAATTTCCGTGAATAAAAATAATAAAATTTTATCTTAAAGGGCTTCAGAAACATGCATATTACAAAGATTGATGCAATCTTGGAAAACCGTCAAGACAAGAGTGGCGGATTAGAACATATGTCACAGAAGTATATCTGTCCTTTCTTTGTTTGCCAGCTACACAATTTCTGCATCTTCTCCGAGGTTTTTCTTTCTTTGCGGAAGGAGGAAACCGTACTGGGCAATGAAGATTTTCCTTGTTATCTTTGGTGTTCATTCGAGATAACATGAATCGTTTTCTTTGAGACTCTAAAGCAATAGTTGTGAAATGTAAAATAGCTTTCCGTGTAGAGTCCAAAAATTTATTTAAAGAGTGAGGTATGATTTTGTGTAACATTGCTAAATGAAGATCAAATTGTCTACTACTTTTTTTATCTATAACAGGAAAACAACTTAATATTCATGCTTGAAATTTCCAACAATGATATTAGTAAGCACAACTGACATATCTTCCAAATTTCAGAGAAATTCGTTCAAGTTTGGCGGAGTTAGACAAAGTTGAAGCTAAGGCGATATTTAAGGGTGATCCATTTTTTATGAAACAATCTGTATAACTTCGTTAGAGTTTCGGTAGGCTAACCTGCTATTTTGTTGTTCTTCAAATCACCTCTCTTGATTAGGTAATCAGTGTTTAAATAAAATGAACAGGAAAATTTTGTGCATGCGCACATGACGTGAAAGCACATTTTATAAAAATGTCTCATCTCGTAAAATGTGAATGCACCTTACATGAGGTGCTTCATTACAAATAATGATTTAAGAAATTACCCATGTTCGTAATCATTAATAATGATTTACAATTACAATTGATTATCAGTTTTTTATTACCATTTGGAGTCGGTGGCAAGATTTTTGAAGCAGTAATTAAGCAACATATTGTTAACTTCCTTGAAACTCAGAACCTTCTATCAGAAGAACAGTATGGCTTCAGGCACTGCAGATCAACTGCTTCAACTCACACTGAACATGTGAGTGGTGTTCTCGACAGACAAAGTGAGACGAGCTCAGTCGCCCATGATATTTCCAGGGCATTCGAAAAAGTCTGGCATCAGGGACTCCTTAGGAAGCTTAAGTCTTATGGAGTTACTGATCAACTCCACAAACTTCTTGCTTCTTTCCTTAGTGACCGGCATATATATCGTCTTAGATGGGCAAAAGCAGGGTGACTACTTGGTACGAAATTTCGAACCAGTACGAAATGGTTCGAATTGGTGCGAAATTCGGGTCCTGTTTCGAAAAAGTACGAAATTGGACCTGTGCAGTCAAATATTCTGCCAATACTACTTAAAGCAAGGAAGAGCATCTTCCGGATTTCTTGACGGCCATCCGGGTCATTTCTGAGATTCGCCAAGAAGTGCAATAAAAAAATAGGAGAAATAAGGGGTAGGGGTGATCAAGCATGATGTGATTCTTCCGGTATTCGGCGATGAATTTGGTACCTCTCGTGAATCGGCGAATTTCGATGAGAAAGACATGCGGGTATGGCTATCATGAGCTTTTCAGGAGGAAATGAAAAAATCTAGGAAGTCTTGTTTGTCTTGTCCTTCAATTATATAGAGAAATAAAGTGTTTAATTCAATGCTTCTTTTATCATGAATTTTAAAACTAAGAAACTTGCTAGGCTGTATATAAAGAACACATCTCATGGACCCTCAGATAGAAAGAGGATGAGAGCGGGTCTCCCTCATATGGAAAGCTGCAGGCAATGGGCCCCTCGGATAAGAGACTGTTGAGGAAGGCCCCTCAGGTGGAAGATAGATGAGAACGGAGCCCCTCAGATGGAAGGAAAATGAGAACGGGACGGCCTCAGATGGAAAGATGATGAGAACGGTCCCTCTCAGATAGAAAGTCGCAGAGAAGGGGCTTAAAAACATCACACTTTTACCAGGTATACACCCAAAGGACTGGAAGTTTCGCCAGCGGAGCTTCATAAAACATAGAAATTCTACTAGTTACGCTTCCAAAACATTGGAAGTTTCGCTGCAGTGCCCTTTGTAACACAAAAATTCTACTAGTTACACTCCCAAAAGGCTGGATGTTTTGCCTGCGGCGCTTTCAAAACATGAAGGTTCTACTAGTTATAGCTACTGCCTAAAGCCTGGAGGTTCTGTCTGCGGTACTTTGTCTCAATATGGTTGAGCTCGAATTAATTATTATCAGTGGCCTTAGTGAATTAATAATCAATGTATTTTTAGTCGCAGCTATGGGGCCTATAGTGTGTTGGCGCGCAACAAAAAGATTCATAAATATTTAAAATTGACTCTTCGATTACTTGTAATCATATCAAAACCGAAAATGGGCCCAGAAAAGTAACGTATGGACACAAGGAGAGATCTTCCGGATTTTTGTGACACCACGCTCTCATCTCTGTTAAATGTATACTTACTAGCAATGATTTCTATATAGTTAGAAATTTGCGCTCGGTGAAGTGGTCAAAGCAGGGGTTCCTCAAGGTTCAATTTTGGCACCCACTCTTTTTATGCTGTACATAAACGACCTCCCAGACTGCCTGGAGCAGGGGCTCCCAACCTGGGGTGCGCGAAAGACTTTTGAGGGGTACGCATAATGTGGGAGATTTATTATAATTCATTTTTTGATAACTTTCCTGTTCATGGGTCAGTTGAGCTGTTAACTTTATGCGCATTCCGCATTGGATTATCATCATCTGGCCTTGAAGCAGCCGTTGCTAATTAGCGACAACCAACTCGACTTCAACCACATGCAGTGTACTTATGCGAATCCGCATTCTCCACCATAGTAATGATTAAAAGCAAACGAAGAGCTCGTTTCATGTTGGAGCTTGACTTTCTCTGCGCAGTGTTGACACACAAGCGCGCATCAGTTACGCCTAGTTAAAGTTTTGGTATTAAATTACGAATTTTGTATATAACTACGCGTAATTAAATTTTAGTGTGATTGAATTCTTGCTATTTTTTTATATGTATAGGTGAGGGTACGCGGAATAATGAAAAATCCTACGATTTTTTATTTTGGGGTGCACAGCATGAAAAGGTTGGGAACCACTGGCTTAGAGAGTAAATTGGTGATGTATGCAGATAACACGACACTCTTCAATTCCAGTGAGCGTCTAACTAAGAACACTCAGCAACGTCAGCGGTTATGCGACGTTCTTAATGAAGACTTACGCAGGGTCTTAGTAGAATGGGGCGCCAAATGGCTTGTTTCTTTCAATCCTTCAAAAACTCAGAGTGTTCTGCACTCACGACTTAAGGGAGATGATGATCATCATAGCACTAAGATGTCAGATAATAGGGTCAGAGAACATGATTACATCCCCTTCCTTGGAAGCGGCTATGAATGACTTGTCATGGAAACCGTACATCCAGTCCATCAGCAAGCAGGCAGCTCAACGCATTGGTATTCTCTATCGTGCCAGAAGCTATCTTCCACCACAGACTGTCTGCTATCTTTACAAGTCCACTATTCGTCCTCTGATGGAGTATTGTTGTCATCTGTGGGCCGGTGCCTCACAAATACATTATAGTAAAATACATATACACATTATAGTTTCTAAAACGGGTTGAGAAACGTGTCGAAAACTTCCCAACAAGCTGCAGCCGCTCTCCGTCAAACGGAATGTTACTTCACTCAGTCTCTTCTACAGATATTATTTCGGTAGAAACAGCTCTGCAGTAAATGAGTGCATGCCCAAATCTAAGATCTTCTCCAGAAGCACAAGCGGAGTTAATGCACTCACATGCTATTATGTGAGCTTAGAACACGCACGTATAGTGAGTCACTCGGAAAGCTTCTTTGTTCGCACGGCACAGGTTTGTAATCAGCTTCCCCAGACCACTTTCCCTGACCAATACAATCTTGACATTTTCAAGAGGCGTGCGAGCAGGTTTCTGATGGGGACAGCTTAATCAGATTCGAATATGTTTTATTTCCTTTTATTTATTTGAAATGATACAATTTGATACTTTTGCGTTGAGTAACCCCTAGCTTCGTTCATGGCTCATTGCTGTGCTAGGGGTGAAAATTCTGTAAAAAAATTAAGAAATTTATTACCAAACACTTGATATTCATGGCCAAAAACAGGGAACTATGAAGTTTTACACGCCAAACAGATTACATCGACGAGATAGACAGAACATGGTGTAATATATTGTTATACCATGGTCTAGCGTATGACATGGGTATATCAGCACAATAACATCTCGAAGGAGTACTATGTCGACCAAACGAATTGGATCTCCTAGACACTAGCCCTATCTATACCGGGCTCTGAAGTGCATTGATTTCCGGGAGGGGGTATTGGCGACTCCTCATTAACTTCTTGCGCATTGATCCGAATCCCATGAAATTCACGGTACAACATATTTCGCATGTGAACTTTTCAATGATGATATTCACTTCCCCTAGCTCACTTATTTGTATACTAAAAATAGCAAGCAATTTGGAGCAAACAACCGGACTTTGTTTCAATGATTATAATGATCGGTTGCATATTCTTAATGTATTGTCTCTGGAAAAGCGGAGAGTTATGTTCGATTTGATTTATGTTTTTAAGATGCTCAATGGTCTTGTTGATCTACCAGTCCAAAACTTTTTTGTTCTGTGATTCCCTGAATTTTCTTGCACAACTCGTGGTCATCCCTTTAAGTTGAGATTCACCGATCGCCCTCAATGTAATGCTCGGCAATTTTTCTTCAGTAATCGTGTTTTAAACGTTTGGAATGCTCTCCCCGAAACAGTTGTACATGTATTATCTTCGTCCCTCAATGAGTTCAAGTTTAAATTATAGTAGTAAGCAAAACTCCACTTCTGGATAGCGCAAGATGGCCGCCGTCGCTGACGTCCCCCCCCTCTGGAACGACAGAGGTTGTGGTCGGCCGCCGTGGTGCTTCGAGTCTGACTCCCCCCCCTGGAACGACAGATGTTGTGGTTTGTCGTGGTGTGCCGGCCAGGTTGGACCACGTTCACAAAATGTTCGCTGACGTCCCCCCCCTCGAAAACGACAGAGTGTGAGACTCGGTTGAGTTGGCCTCGGTTTGACGTGGGCGACCGCCTAGGTTGACGTGGGCGGCCGTCTAGATTGTCGTGGTGGAATGGAGCAACGGACTTTATATTCGTGATCAGCGTAAAATTCTGCATCGGTATGGTAAATTTGAAAGCAATCGGCGAGAAAAAATGTTTCTTCAAAATTTTGACAGAGTTAAAATGTTGGACGTTTTGGACTGTAGCGCCAAAACGAAGCATCGGATGGGAAAACGGAGGTCAGATTCGGAATCAGCGTCAAATTCTGCATCTGTATGGTGAATTTGAAAGCAATCGGAGAGAAAATTTTCGCTGACGTCCCCCCCCTCGGGAGAGCTAGCTTCGATCTTGGCTTCCAGTGGACGGATGGAGACGTATGATAGCTCGTTTGAAAGCTAAGAGTGAGACAAATTCAGTGTTGAAATTTCTTGTCAATCGGTTTAGTCGTTTAGAAGTTAAAGCAGAAACAAGATTTGCCAGATTTCGTGAATTGGCGAAAAAACGGCAGAGTTAGAATTTTGGACGTTTTGGGCTGTAGCTTCAAAACGAAGCATCGGATGGGAAAACGGATTTCAGATTTGGAATCAGCATGAAATTCTCTATCAACATGGTGAGTTTCAAGTCAATCGGAGAGAAATTTTTTGCTGACGTCCCCCCCCCGGCACCGACCTTCCAACTTTGCTTCTAGTGGACGGATTTTGTCGTGCAATAGCTCGTTTGAAAGCTAAGAGTGAGACAAATTCACTGAAAGAATCGACTTGTTCATATCTGTCTTCGTTTAGATGTGAGACGCCATTTAAGATTTTGGGACATTGGCGAAAAACGACAGAGTTAGAATTTTGGACGTTTTGGGCTGTAGCTTCAAAACGAAGCATCCGATGGGAAAACGGAGGCCAGATTCGGATTCAGCGTGAAATTCTGCATCTGTATGGTGAGTTTCAAGTCAATCGGAGAGAATAATTTTTTCAACATTTTTCGAAAAAACGAGTTAGAATTTTTGCGATGGCTGTGGGCTGTAGAGTCAAAACGAAGCATCGGATGGGAAAACGGAGGCCAGATTCGGATTGGGCGTCAAATTCTACATGAAAATGGTGTATTTCCCGCTCCATCGGAGCACTAGAACCGGAGATAGACGGATTTAAAGATTTGGATGATGGGTATTACGTCATCAGCTGATCGCCACACACTATATAAGCTGGGAACCGACAGAGACTCGTCATTAAGACGAGAGCGATTGTCAGAGGTAGGTCGTCTCTCTGAGCTCCGATGATAGCTTCGGACATTCCAAATTCCGGGTTTCTGTAAGAAACCGACTTAAAAAATTTCATTGCTGATATCAGCTAAGGCGTCAGACTTAGAGGTTAGCCAGGAGATGGCCTTCGTCTCCAGGCCATAAAAGACTCCAAAACTTTAAAGGCTTGTAACTTTGCTTCTACAAGTCCGTTTGACTTGATTCAAAAAAGGTTCGGTCGCTATTGACCTGCCCTAAGTGACAGACTACTTATAAAATTTCATAAGTAGTGCTAAAAAGTTGAAAAATTTAAATTCACTAGTTTTGGAGGTTTTCTGGGGTTTTCGACCCTGCTGAAGTCAATGAAAGCATTTTTAATGATGTCTGAGCCAGTCGTCTCATGGTATAAGCGGCTTTTCACTGAAAGCGAGCAAGACACGGAGAGTTTTGCTGTAATATTCCACTGACAGGGTGTTCCTTCGGGACGGCGGACGATGCCGTAGTGATAAGTGTGGCAAGGGAGTGTGTCATAGTTTAGACCGTAACCGCTGGGACAACTCATGTCTCATGTTGGGCATTTGACACAGTTCTCAACATAGCACTTTGAACGCCAATCGGTTGAGTCTTAGCTATCTTGTCATGGGTGGCCTCTAAACATCTCCATTGCAAAACGCTGGTGAATCAAGCTCTCTACGGCTTGTAATCAAGCTGCTCAAAGTCTGCCACCCTCTTACCAACTCTACACGTTTTCATGTCTGAGCCAGTCTTCTCATGGTATAAGCAGCTTTTCACTGAAAGCGAGCAAGACACGGAGAGTTTTGCTATAATATTCCACTGATAGGGTGTTCCTTCGGGACGGCGGACGATGCCGTAGTGATAAGTGTGGCAAGGGAGTGTGTCATAGTTTAGACCGAAACCGCTGGGACAACTCATGTCTCATGTTGGGCATTTGACACAGTTCTCAACGTAGCACTTTGAACGCCAATCGGTTGAGTCTTAGCTATCTTGTCATGGGTGGCCTCTAAACATCTCCATTGCAAAACGCTGGTGAATCAAGCTCTCTACGGCTTGTAATCAAGCTGCTCAAAGTCTGCCACCCTCTTACCAACTCTACAGGTTTTCATGTCTGGCGATCAAGTCATGGACGGTGCAAGTCACGGAGATTTTCGGTGTGATACTTCCTGTGAGTGGGCGTTCTTTCAAGACAGCGGTGAAGTCCGTAGCGATAAGTACTGAACGGGACGTGGGCAATGGTAATCCTTGTGAAACCTCTCTGCGTCATGTTTGCAAGTGGTTGCCTTTCGTCTCAACGTTGTACTCTGACCGCCAGGGCGACATTTAGCTATCTGCCACAGGTTACCTCATAAAATCTCCATTGCACTTGTCTCCCGAAAGTTGACCAACCATGCGAGAATGAACCATCAGTTCTTTTAAGAACTGCCTCTATCACGGAGACGAAATGATGAAGGGATGAAACGGGAGGACATTCATGCGCCACACGCAACACATCACAGACTTCTCTCTTCGCTAGTGAACAAGCTCTTGTCAGTGTCGTCAGAAAGTGTATCATGGTTTGCAAAAGCAAAGTTTAGTCAAATCGTTTACTGCGACGCACGTTTGTGAAAATAAAATTTAATCATCGAAGGTTTATTTCCAAGTTTAGTCAGAAAGTGTATCATGTTGTACAAAAGTTTTACTGCCGCACAGGTTGATGTATAGTTAGAAAGTTTGATCATTGAAGTTGTATTCGTGAGTGTCGTCAGAAAGTGTATCATGGTTTGCAAAAGCAAAGTTTAGTCAAATCGATTACCGTGACACATGTTTGAGAAAATAAAGTTTGATCATGACGTTTATTCGTGAGTGTCGTCAGAAAGTGTATCATGGTTTGTAAAAGTTTTACTGCTACACAGGTTGATGTATAGTTAGAAAGTTTGATCATGACGTTTATTCGTAAGTCTAGTCAGAAAGTGTATCATGTTGTACAAAAGTTTTACTCTAGCACAGGTTGATGTATAGTTAGAAAGTTTGATCATTGAAGTTGTATTCGTAAATCTAGTCAGAAACTTTATCATGTCGTACAAAATTTTTACTGCAACACAGGTTGACGTATAGTTAGAAAGTTTAATCATCGAAGGTTTATTTGCAAGTTTAGTCAGAAAGTGTATCATGGTTTGCAAAAGCAAAGTTTAGTCAAATCGTTTACTGCGACGCACGTTTGTAAAAGTAAAGTTTGATCGTTGAAGTTGTATTCGTAAGTCTAGTCAGAAAGTGTATCATGGTTTGCAAAGTTAGTGTAGTCAAATATTTTTACTGCGACACAGATTTATGTATAGTTAGAAAAGTTTGATCATGACGTTTTATTTGTAAGTTTAGTCAGAAAGTGTATCATGGTTTGCAAAAGCAAAGTTTTTTCCTAATTCTTAAGTATAAACAAGCAACCAATCAGAATGAACAGCCAATGAATGATGAATATGAAAGTATATATGTAAAGTGACATCCGTGTCATTTCACTCTGTCTTTGAGACGTGTAAGTAAACTGTTCTCTAGTGAAGTCTCTATCTTGTTGAAGTATCAACCTTAAACTTGATTTCGTTGAAATGGTAAGTTGAAAATTTCTTCACTCATCTCCCTCAAACGTGTGGCTAATAGCTTCTTCCTCAATTTCAGGCATCAACTTCATCACCAACACCCTCCCTTCTCGAGGAAAGTTTAGAGTTGTTGAGACAAGGTAGGTTGTAACAATACACTGAGACTTGAACAGAGATGATAGAATGATTTCTCTTTCAGGTGATGTGAGTTCCACCTCAGAACTGTCGCGACATGGCAACGAGTGGGAATGTGCCGACTTCGGAAATATGTTTACAAGGAAGCACAGTCTCCTTCGACACATCAAACAACGTGTGTGTCAACGCAAAGCGGCGTCAATCTCCGGAGCTGAAGTTGATTCTGACGATGACATCTCCTTTCCTTGCGATTTGTGCCCTCTTTCTTTTGATAGTCACTTTCAGCGATCTTCGCACAGACTTCAACACACGCATGCAAATGATCACTACACCAACGGTACCTCTACCATCTCCCTCATTAATGTTTCACATAATAATTTAGTACGCGACTACTGCATGGAGTCCAGTACTCAAATAGTAGATTTTCCTGAGTGGCTACTTCAAAATTCTAACATTATCGAAGCGCTCTTCAACAATTTAGACAATTTTAGAATGAAGGCGCTATCTACCTTAAACTAAAATATATTAAAATAGATTTTCAAACGGGTCAAATGACGGAGAGAATACAGTTTCATGTTCCTTCCTCTTCCGCAACCGAAGTTGTAGACTGCGAGTCTTGGCTAAATTTTCACATTCAATGTTTAAAATCAAATGTAGATAAATTCAATCAACGCGACAGCGCTCTCATTTTTCATGGTGTGGACTCAGCCATATTCAAAATTTCCCTATTAGAAAGTCATGCAGCTCGAGGCACATTTAAACTACCAAAAACGTTGTATAATAAGAAAGCTGTCATCAATGTCGATTGTAAATCACAGTGTTTCAAATATGCAGTCCTATCCATCCTTCACTATAATGATATCAACGCGAATCGAAATCATACCTATAGCTACAGACAGTGGGAGGATGAACTAGTCTTTGAAGGATGTGATAGTAACAACATGAAAATCAAAGATGTAGAAACGTTCGAAAAACATAATCAGATTAAAATTGTCGTTCACGTGTGGGAGAAGGGGTTGAAGGGTGCCCGCTATAATTCACGTTCAACTTGTTATGAACGTGTAGTCAACCTCTTATTAGTAAAACAAGATGATAGCGAGGAATGGCACTACTGTGGTATACCCAAAATCTCTCGCTTGTACACTCACTTGGGGCACTCTAAAAGAGGTGAACATTTTGTATGCGACCGCTGCATCCGCTCCTTTTGGAGTAAACATAAATTTCTAAGTCATTATGAATGGTGCAAGCGGGGTAAATTACAAATGGAACGCATGCCCAAAGATAAAATATTTTCACATAGGGATAATGGTGACGAATTAAGTCCCCTGCGTGTCATTTACGCAGACATAGAATGCTACATTGATGATATCATCCACAAGCCAGCAGCCATATCCTGCTATGCAGTATGGCATGACCACTTTAGGAATAGGCAAAACAAAATGCATACTTGGCAAGGTGAAGATTGCATTTCAAAATTTCTAGAATTTCTCGATAGAGCTGCCAAATTTCAACAATCATATGATTCCCAATTGCAGCGTAAGTCACTACATATGTCAGATGAAGACAAACAAAAATTGGAAGTTGCACATCCTCTCCTAAATGTCATAAAACGTTTGATGACGATAAAATTAAGAAAGTGCTTGATCATGATCACATCACTGGTAAATTTAGAAACGCACTCTGCTCCCAGGGAATTATAGATTATATCTTTTGTTACGGGAAGAACAACAACGTCGCACTACTGACATAATGAGGGTTACTTTCATTAGTAGTTTAGAACACTACCACTCATGTTACCTAAGTCAAGATACTAAATCGCTATGTACAACTATTAATTGCATATCATAACTCATGTATATACGCACATCCCCATCTTTATACACTATATAAATAATGAAAGCAATGAAGAATATGACAAGAAAATTTATTACAGTTTGCAGCATTTCTCTACAGTTTCCTGTAGAATTTTCCAAGAAGTACATATGAAAAACCATGCATTTTTATTAAATAATCTGCTAGCATAGGTAGAGCTTTCATAGTTTGAATACAAGCTAAAAATGTTTCATCTGTGAGACCTGGCCGTCTAGACTTTCTCCAGTCTTCAAAAAGATTTGTGACACGTCTCAAATACAAAACATGAGAACCTGACAGATTTTGAAACGGTTCACACATAGGATCACGTTTGTGAAATCCTTTGGAAGGATTTTTTAGTGACACAATTTTCCAAACGTTAACAATTATCTGTACATATGCAGCTGTCTGCCTCCAACCAGTTTCATCATAAAATCTAGGAGCATTCACAGTTGATTCATGGAAAATTGACAGCGCATGTTGAGGAGAGGTTCGAGAAATATTAACCGGATTTAGCGAGCCTTTCTTCAATGCATGTGCTATCTTCAAAGGCAAGTTCTCCTCCTTCGAATACAGTTTCTTTGCATGTGAAAATGAGGCATTACAAACACCGTCAACATTCAAAATGTCTCTATGTCCGTCAGGAAGTGTCTTTTTTTGTTTTACTCACAAAAATATTGAATATGTTCTTCAAGTTGTGAGTGAAATCAAATAAAATAAACAGTTTTGCCTCTGCTCGAATAGGATGGTTAATAAAAGGAAATATCTGATTACCACAAAGTCGCTTGAAAAAAGAGCGGTTGATCACATGATTGTCAGTTGAAACAGCAACAACATGAAAAAGTGAATCAATTTGACGAATGACACTCATAGACTCATTGTACAAAATATCGGAATTAAGTCGAAACACAGGAATTAAACACACGACATCCCTATATTTTGAACAAGACGACTGAATCATAAAAGTTAAAACGGTCTTGGCGGGTATTCCATCCGATGTATATAACCTACAAATTGTCCATTACTGAGTTCTACACGCTGAGCAGTATAGACTTCGTCGATCATCAATGTAACAATTTTTTCTCTGTCATCCAAAAAACTTGATCTCCTTTGCAGATACTCGAGATCAATCGAACAGGTTTCAACTGCAGATCCTCTAGACAATGAACGCAGCGTAGTCATAGAGGGAAGAATGAAAATATCTCTTAATTTATTATACAAAGATACACTTGTAATCTGCCACAAAAAAGAAAGTGCCAACGTCTTACATGAATATTTTCTGGCATTCTTTGGTACTTGACAAAGTCGTAGCTGCTCAATAACAAAATTTACTAGGTGGTACATTTCAAATTCGGGGTCATCTGATTGACTTTCACAATCTAAAAATGTTTCAAGAAAAGAAGCAGCGAGTTCTAGGTACTGAGAGCTACTGTTGTTATCTAAATGTTTTTCTGACAAATTCTTCGTATAGGCAATAACGTTACAAAGTTGAGAAATGGTTTTTACTTTATCTCCACTGAAGATATGGCGAAAGTTGGAATTCGCTAACTTTGATGACAGCACGAATACTCGCACGCTTATGCATTCGTCGACGATCACCGTAGCTTTGTGAACAGGAGCCATAAGTTCGATGTTAGAAACACTGACGTACATAAGAATCAAACACGACTAATGATCTACCTTCACAATATTTTGGTGGGGAGAGGGTGACTTGAAGAATCACTTAGGTTCGAACGCAGAGCATCGAGAGAATCAAACGAATCTTCCTCAATAGATTCTCTGATCAAATTCTCAATTCTATTGTTCTCAAAGTACCGTCGGGAATCAGCAGTCGAATTTGAAGATCGGGGAACGGTTGGAGATTTGGTGAAATATTTAGGACACTCTGGGAACACTGAAGGAATTGCCGTTGATTTCAACCGTTTCTTCTGAAGAATTTGCGATAATCTACTCTCCCGTCTACTTTCACGTGAGTCGGTCGACGTTGTTTCGAAGTCGTGGTCGTTGAAGTGTTTCTCACACACTCTGTGATTCTCATTAGGAGTAAAATCCTTTCGTGGGATAGCAGACATCCATCTTGAATGTAGAGCAGGGTCTGTTGGAAACTGAAACATTGAGCATTTCTCAATGATCTCATTTTTCCTGGGCTTATAGCCACTGCGACAATTAGGAACGCAGCCCGAAAACACCATCGGATGAACGTTGTCTTTAAAATATATGTTACACGGTAATGCACGTTATGGCGAGCGAAGTTGAGAATCGGACAGTCTGATAGTCAGCAAGACGAAGCAATGTCCTAGCTAACACATTTACACATAGGTAATGAAAGGTGTGAGTCACGTTATCGCATGCATTGGAACTTGGAAGTGACAGCTTCTCGCTCTATCTTTGTCATTTAGCAGCGCGAGATGTTAACCCTCTCCCTGTCAAGGCAGATTTCGCAACATCGTGCGTTGTTCTTCCCGATACACTATCTATAATTCCCTGTCTGCTCCAAATGTAACTTTTCACTTAGGTTGAGACGTCGTGTATTACCCGTCATTTTTCATAACTTTAGGGGCTATGAAAGTCATATGCTCATAAAAGGAGGGTTGAGCCAGATGAAATCGTGGCAGTTTAATGTAATAGCGCAAACGAGAGAAAAATTCATGGCAATGACAGCAAAAGTACCAGTAGATAAAACTAAAGAAAATAAGACAGTCTTCTTCGAAATAAAATTTTTAGATTCATTTCAATTCATGTCAGCGTCACTAGCTTCTCTCGTTCGTAATCTCAAGTTTCTTCCCCATAGTCAAACTTTGAAGAAACACTATCTAAACTTAACGGATGAAATAATCATTCGCAAAGGAGTCTTTCCCTATGCGTATTTTAGCTTAATGTCTAAACTATATGAATCAAACCTTCCTTCCGTTGACAAATTCCAAAACGATTTGACGGGTGAAGATTGTCCAGTAGAAGATTATGAACATGCTCAAGAGGCATGGTTAAAATTTGATTGTAAAACGTTTGGCGATTATATGATCGCTTACTTAGAATTAGATGTCGTTTTGCTGGCTGATGTCTTTTAGGAATTTCGACGAGTGGCATTAGAAGAAGAGAAATTAGATCCTGTCCACTTTGTCAGTCTACCAGCCATGTCCTTTAAATCAGCCTTTAAAATGACTGGTGAGACCATTCATCTCTTACAAGACCCCAAGATGTATAATATATTTGAGCGCGGAATACGCGGTGGTCTCACATTTGTAAATAAGCATCATATAAAATCTAAAACAGTAGGTGATGATCATATCCACCTAAAGTACTATGACCAAAATAATTTATATGGCAGTTCACTGTCTAAACCACTACCTCATTCAGAGTTTAGTTGGTTAAATCAAGATGAGCTTGAGTATTACTCCAACCCTTCAAACATACTGAAGATTCCAGATGAAGGTGATTGGGGATATTATTTTGAAGTGGATTTGATTTATCCAAATAGCATTAAAAATAAAACTGCTGATTTCCCACTCGCACCTGAATCTGGTGAAGTGACTGAAGATATGTTTTCACTATTCATGTCACAATTTCATAATAACTTAACAGAGTGTGGACAGCCAAGGTACAAACCATGCCGCAAACTTTTACTCACCCAATATGATAACAAAAATTATCTCGTACACTTCTGCATACTAAAATTCTATTTAGAAATGAGCATGCTTCTAAAGTCAGTTCACCGCATCATCAAATTTAGACAGAAAGCCTTCCTCAAACCATATATTGATAGTAACAGTCAAAAACGTGCACTCGCCCAAATTAATTTGAAAAAGATTTTTATAAGTATAAGAATAATAGTCTATTTGGTAAGACGATGGAGGATGTTAGAAAACGTATGAACTACAAACTAGTCATTGATGATCAAAAATATCACAAATTAACCTCATCACCTCTTTTCATTGATAGAGACATTATCGATGAGGACCTTGTAGGTGTTAAAATGATAAAATCTGAAGTTGAGTTGTGCAAGCCCATCTATATTGGCCAAGCTGTACTAGATTACTCTAAGCTTGAAATGTACCAACTCTTTTATAAAATACTAAAACCATGTCCTCTCGTAAAAGAGGTTCGTTTGTTGGGTGGTGATACAGATAGTTTCTTTTTAGGTATTACCACCAAAAAAGATTTAAATTTTAATGAAGTAGCTAAGTCATTAGAAAAATATTTCGACACATCTAACTACAATCCCACTCATCCACTCTATTCCATACAGAATAAAGCCAAACTTGGTTGTTTTAAGGATGAAACAGCAGGAAAGGAAATAGATGAAATGATTCTCCTCCGTCCTAAAATGTATTCCATGAATTTAAAAGAATGTGCAGATAGTATTAAGCGTGCTAAAGGTATATCAAAATCCATTGTTCACAAAATGAAGCATCGGTCCTATAAGAAGGCCTATAAAAATGTCGTTTGTCAACATGACAATCTTAAAATCTCAAGTTCATACTGTGAAAACGCACACGTTCAAGAAACGAGCGCTTTCAGCATGGGAGGATAAGAGGTGTTGGATAGGACATAACACATCTCTTCCACATGAACATCCTGACACAAACATACCTCCACTCAAAAGAATAAAACTCACGCTACCACATTCAGGAGATGTATTGACATAATCAACTTTAACTCAGTATTTTGATGTTGCTTTTTGTAGATATACATGGTTGTTTTATGTATCGCATGAGATCGTTTCTTCCTTGTGAATATATGCCTACAGTCAGCCCATTCCCCCCATATCTGTGAAAAGACTTTTTCATACACATATTTTTATTTCAATAAACATATCACAATGACTTCACTTTGTTTTCCGAAACACTAAAGTTACGAGGGATTTAGTATCTTTCACATGGATGCACTCTTGTAAACCATTGGTAATTTTTATAGCAATAGAGGGTATAGTTTGTTTGACGACGGGATGATAGAAAATAGATTCAAACATCTCGACTATTCCATATGAAGCGTCTTTATCATGAATGAAATCACGTAAAATGTATTCTTTTTTCTCACCAACAGAAATAGGTAGAATCAAATCACTTTGGGGCGATCATATCTTTTTCAAATGACTGTGGAACATTGATTTCCATGATGAAGATTTAAACAGTTAGATTCGATGACGAACAAGATTTACTAGTTTGCAAGTTAAACTAAGCGTTCTATTATTTGTAAATGAAAGATATAGTTTCAACAGTTTACAGATTAAAAATAAAGTTTCAATAGTGTATGTGTTAGAAATAAAGTTAAAGCTGTTTGTATGTTAGAAACAAAATAAAGTTTCAACAGTTTACAAGTTGAAAAATAAAGTTTCAACAGTGTGTACGTTGGAAATAAATGAAAGTAAGAACTTCATCGTATGAGTATTCAAAGCATGTTTTGTAAATCAAATGTGTGTAGTACTGACATGATAGAATCAAGCTTGACAAATGCGTTTGTCAAGTTCATTTGATTCTATCAATTTCAGTACTACACACATTTGATTTACAAAACATGCTTTGAATACTCATACGATGAAGTTCTTACTTTCATTTATTTCTAACGTACACACTGTTGAAACTTTATTTTTCAACTTGTAAACTGTTGAAACTTTATTTTGTTTCTAACATATAAACAGCTAAAACTTTATTTCTAACGTACACACTGTTGAAACTCTATTTTTAACTTGTAAACGGCTGAAACTTTATTTCTAACGCACAAAGCATTTAAACTTTATTTCCATCATACACACTATTGAAACTTTATTTTAATCTGTAAACTGTTGAAACGATATTGTTCATTTACAACTAGTTGAACGCTGAGTCTAACTTGCAAACTAGTAAATCTTACGATCTTGTCTTACAAACAGTTATACCTTTCTTTCTAGCATATAAACTGTTATACCTCTATTTCTGACATACAAGCAGTTAAAAATTTTATTTCTAACTTACAAACAGATAAAACTTTATTCCTAACGTACACACTGTTGAAACTTTATTTTTCAGCTTGTAAACTGTTGAAACTTTGTTTTGTTTCTAACATATAAACAGATAAAACTTTACTTCTAACGTACACACTGTTGAAACTTTATTTTTAACTTGTAAACGGCTGAAACTTTATTTTATTTCTAACAAACACACACACACAAACAGTCATAACTTTATTTGTAACGTACACACTATTGAAACTTTATTTTAATCTGTAAACTGTTGAAACGATATTTTTCATTTACAACTAGTAGAATGCTGAGTCTAACTTGCAAACTAGTAAATCCTACGATCGTACTTTACAAACAGATAAAACTTATTTCTAACGTAGACACTGTTGAAACTTTATTTTTAACTTGTAAACGGTTGAAACTTTATTTCTAACGTACACACTATTGAAACTTTATTTTTAATTTGTAAACTGGTGAAACTTCATTTTATTTCTAACATACAAGCTGATAAAACTTTATTCTTAACTTGTAAACCGGTGAAGCTTCATTTTATTTCTAACATACAAACAGATAAAACTTTATTCTTAACATACGCACTATTGAAACATTAGTTTTAACTTGCAAACTATTGAAACTTTATTTTTAACTTGTTAACGGTTGAAACTTTGTTTTATTTCTAACATACAAACAGATAAAACTTTATTCTTAACTTGTAAACTGATGAAACTTCATTTTATTTCTAACATACAAACAGATAGAACTTTATTCTTAACTTGTAAACTGGTGAAACTTCATTCTATTTCTGACATATGAACAGATAGAACTTTATTCTTAACATACACACTATTGAAACTTTATTCTTAACTTGTAAACTATTGAAACTTTATTTTTAACTTGTAAACTCTTGAAACTTTATTTTATTTCTAACATACAAACAGCTTTAACTTTATTTCTAACACATACACTATTGAAACTTTATTTTTAATCTGTAAACTGTTGAAACTATATCTTTCATTTACAAATAATAGAACGCTTAGTTTAACTTGCAAACTAGTAAATCTTGTTCGTCATCGAATCTAACTGTTTAAATCTTCATCATGGAAATCAATGTTCCACAGTCATTTGAAAAAGATATGATCGCCCCAAAGTGATTTGATTCTACCTATTTCTGTTGGTGAGAAAAAAGAATACATTTTACGTGATTTCATTCATGATAAAGACGCTTCATATGGAATAGTCGAGATGTTTGAATCTATTTTCTATCATCCCGTCGTCAAACAAACTATACCCTCTATTGCTATAAAAATTACCAATGGTTTACAAGAGTGCATCCATGTGAAAGATACTAAATCCCTCGTAACTTTAGTGTTTCGGAAAACAAAGTGAAGTCATTGTGATATGTTTATTGAAATAAAAATATGTGTATGAAAAAGTCTTTTCACAGATATGGGGGGAATGGGCTGACTGTAGGCATATATTCACAAGGAAGAAACGATCTCATGCGATACATAAAACAACCATGTATATCTACAAAAAGCAACATCAAAATACTGAGTTAAAGTTGATTATGTCAATACATCTCCTGAATGTGGTAGCGTGAGTTTTATTCTTTTGAGTGGAGGTATGTTTGTGTCAAGATGTTCATGTGGAAGAGATGTGTTATGTCCTATCCAACACCTCTTATCCTCCCATGCTGAAAGCGCTCGTTTCTTGAACGTGTGCGTTTTCACAGTATGAACTTGAGATTTTAAGATTGTCATGTTGACAAACGACATTTTTATAGGCCTTCTTATAGGACCGATGCTTCATTTTGTGAACAATGGATTTTGATATACCTTTAGCACGCTTAATACTATCTGCACATTCTTTTAAATTCATGGAATACATTTTAGGACGGAGGAGAATCATTTCATCTATTTCCTTTCCTGCTGTTTCATCCTTAAAACAACCAAGTTTGGCTTTATTCTGTATGGAATAGAGTGGATGAGTGGGATTGTAGTTAGATGTGTCGAAATATTTTTCTAATGACTTAGCTACTTCATTAAAATTTAAATCTTTTTTGGTGGTAATACCTAAAAAGAAACTATCTGTATCACCACCCAACAAACGAACCTCTTTTACGAGAGGACATGGTTTTAGTATTTTATAAAAGAGTTGGTACATTTCAAGCTTAGAGTAATCTAGTACAGCTTGGCCAATATAGATGGGCTTGCACAACTCAACTTCAGATTTTATCATTTTAACACCTACAAGGTCCTCATCGATAATGTCTCTATCAATGAAAAGAGGTGATGAGGTTAATTTGTGATATTTTTGATCATCAATGACTAGTTTGTAGTTCATACGTTTTCTAACATCCTCCATCGTCTTACCAAATAGACTATTATTCTTATACTTATAAAAATCTTTTTCAAAATTAATTTGGGCGAGTGCACGTTTTTGACTGTTACTATCAATATATGGTTTGAAGAAGGCTTTCTGTCTAAATTTGATGATGCGGTGAACTGACTTTAGAAGCATGCCCATTTCTAAATGCAGAAGTGTACGAGATAATTTTTGTTATCATATTGGGTGAGTAAAAGTTTGCGGCATGGTTTGTACCTTGGCTGTCCACACTCTGTTAAGTTATTATGAAATTGTGACATGAATAGTGAAAACATATCTTCAGTCACTTCACCAGATTCAGGTGCGAGTGGGAAATCAGCAGTTTTATTTTTAATGCTATTTGGATAAATCAAATCCACTTCAAAATAATATCCCCAATCACCTTCATCTGGAATCTTCAGTATGTTTGAAGGGTTGGAGTAATACTCAAGCTCATCTTGATTTAACCAACTAAACTCTGAATGAGGTAGTGGTTTAGACAGTGAACTGCCATATAAATTATTTTGGTCATAGTACTTTAGGTGGATATGATCATCACCTACTGTTTTAGATTTTATATGATGCTTATTTACAAATGTGAGACCACCGCGTATTCCGCGCTCAAATATATTATACATCTTGGGGTCTTGTAAGAGATGAATGGTCTCACCAGTCATTTTAAAGGCTGATTTAAAGGACATGGCTGGTAGACTGACAAAGTGGACAGGATCTAATTTCTCTTCTTCTAATGCCACTCGTCGAAATTCCTAAAAGACATCAGCCAGCAAAACGACATCTAATTCTAAGTAAGCGATCATATAATCGCCAAACGTTTTACAATCAAATTTTAACCATGCCTCTTGAGCATGTTCATAATCTTCTACTGGACAATCTTCACCCGTCAAATCGTTTTGGAATTTGTCAACGGAAGGAAGGTTTGATTCATATAGTTTAGACATTAAGCTAAAATACGCATAGGGAAAGACTCCTTTGCGAATGATTATTTCATCCGTTAAGTTTGGATAGTGTTTCTTCAAAGTTTGACTATGGGGAAGAAACTTGAGATTACGAACGAGAGAAGCTAGTGACGCTGACATGAATTGAAATGAATCTAAAAATTTTATTTCGAAGAAGACTGTCTTATTTTCTTTAGTTTTATCTACTGGTACTTTTGCTGTCATTGCCATGAATTTTTCTCTCGTTTGCGCTATTACATTAAACTGCCACGATTTCATCTGGCTCAACCCTCCTTTTATGAGCATATGACTTTCATAGCCCCTAAAGTTATGAAAAATGACGGGTAATACACGACGTCTCAACCTAAGTGAAAAGTTACATTTGGAGCAGAGTGCGTTTCTAAATTTACCAGTGATGTGATCATGATCAAGCACTTTCTTAATTTTATCGTCATCAAACGTTTTATGACATTTAGGACCGGATGTGCAACTTTCAAATTTTTGTTTGTCTTCATCTGACATATGTAGTGACTTACGCTGCAATTGGGAATCATATGATTGTTGAAATTTGGCAGCTCTATCAAGAAATTCTAGAAATTTTGAAATGCAATCTTCACCTTGCCAAGTATGCATTTTGTTTTGCCTATTCCTAAAGTGGTCATGCCATACTGCATAGCAGGATATGGCTGCTGGCTTGTGGATGATATCATCAATGTAGCATTCTATGTCTGCGTAAATGACACGCAGGGGACTTAATTCGTCACCATTATCCCTATGTGAAAATATTTTATCTTTGGGCATGCGTTCCATTTGTAATTTACCCCGCTTGCACCATTCATAATGACTTAGAAATTTATGTTTACTCCAAAAGGAGCGGATGCAGCGGTCGCATACAAAATGTTCACCTCTTTTAGAGTGCCCCAAGTGAGTGTACAAGCGAGAGATTTTGGGTATACCACAGTAGTGCCATTCCTCGCTATCATCTTGTTTTACTAATAAGAGGTTGACTACACGTTCATAACAAGTTGAACGTGAATTATAGCGGGCACCCTTCAACCCCTTCTCCCACACGTGAACGACAATTTTAATCTGATTATGTTTTTCGAACGTTTCTACATCTTTGATTTTCATGTTGTTACTATCACATCCTTCAAAGACTAGTTCATCCTCCCACTGTCTGTAGCTATAGGTATGATTTCGATTCGCGTTGATATCATTATAGTGAAGGATGGATAGGACTGCATATTTGAAACACTGTGATTTACAATCGACATTGATGACAGCTTTCTTATTATACAACGTTTTTGGTAGTTTAAATGTGCCTCGAGCTGCATGACTTTCTAATAGGGAAATTTTGAATATGGCTGAGTCCACACCATGAAAAATGAGAGCGCTGTCGCGTTGATTGAATTTATCTACATTTGATTTTAAACATTGAATGTGAAAATTTAGCCAAGACTCGCAGTCTACAACTTCGGTTGCGGAAGAGGAAGGAACATGAAACTGTATTCTCTCCGTCATTTGACCCGTTTGAAAATCTATTTTAATATATTTTAGTTTAAGGTAGATAGCGCCTTCATTCTAAAATTGTCTAAATTGTTGAAGAGCGCTTCGATAATGTTAGAATTTTGAAGTAGCCACTCAGGAAAATCTACTATTTGAGTACTGGACTCCATGCAGTAGTCGCGTACTAAATTATTATGTGAAACATTAATGAGGGAGATGGTAGAGGTACCGTTGGTGTAGTGATCATTTGCATGCGTGTGTTGAAGTCTGTGCGAAGATCGCTGAAAGTGACTATCAAAAGAAAGAGGGCACAAATCGCAAGGAAAGGAGATGTCATCGTCAGAATCAACTTCAGCTCCGGAGATTGACGCCGCTTTGCGTTGACACACACGTTGTTTGATGTGTCGAAGGAGACTGTGCTTCCTTGTAAACATATTTCCGAAGTCGGCACATTCCCACTCGTTGCCATGTCGCGACAGTTCTGAGGTGGAACTCACATCACCTGAAAGAGAAATCATTCTATCATCTCTGTTCAAGTCTCAGTGTATTGTTACAACCTACCTTGACTCAACAACTCTAAACTTTCCTCGAGAAGGGAGGGTGTTGGTGATGAAGTTGATGCCTGAAATTGAGGAAGAAGCTATTAGCCACACGTTTGAGGGAGATGAGTGAAGAAATTTTCAACTTACCATTTCAACGAAATCAAGTTTAAGGTTGATACTTCAACAAGATAGAGACTTCACTAGAGAACAGTTTACTTACACGTCTCAAAGACAGAGTGAAATGACACGGATGTCACTTTACATATATACTTTCATATTCATCATTCATTGGCTGTTCATTCTGATTGGTTGCTTGTTTATACTTAAGAATTAGGAAAAAACTTTGCTTTTGCAAACCATGATACACTTTCTGACTAAACTTACAAATAAAACGTCATGATCAAACTTTTCTAACTATACATAAATCTGCGTCGCAGTAAAAATATTTGACTACACTAACTTTGCAAACCATGATACACTTTCTGACTAGACTTACGAATACAACTTCAATGATCAAACTTTACTTTTACAAACGTGCGTCGCAGTAAACGATTTGACTAAACTTTGCTTTTGCAAACCATGATACACTTTCTGACTAAACTTGCAAATAAACCTTCGATGATTAAACTTCCTAACTATACATCAACCTGTGTTGCAGTAAAAATTTTGTACGACATGATAAAGTTTCTGACTAGATTTACGAATACAACTTCAATGATCAAACTTTCTAACTATACATCAACCTGTGCTAGAGTAAAACTTTTGTACAACATGATACACTTTCTGACTAGACTTACGAATAAACGTCATGATCAAACTTTCTAACTATACATCAACCTGTGTAGCAGTAAAACTTTTACAAACCATGATACACTTTCTGACGACACTCACGAATAAACGTCATGATCAAACTTTATTTTCTCAAACATGTGTCACGGTAATCGATTTGACTAAACTTTGCTTTTGCAAACCATGATACACTTTCTGACGACACTCACGAATACAACTTCAATGATCAAACTTTCTAACTATACATCAACCTGTGCGGCAGTAAAACTTTTGTACAACATGATACACTTTCTGACTAAACTTGGAAATAAACCTTCGATGATTAAATTTTATTTTCACAAACGTGCGTCGCAGTAAACGATTTGACTAAACTTTGCTTTTGCAAACCATGATACACTTTCTGACGACACTGACAAGAGCTTGTTCACTAGCGAAGAGAGAAGTCTGTGATGTGTTGCGTGTGGCGCATGAATGTCCTCCCGTTTCATCCCTTCATCATTTCGTCTCCGTGATAGAGGCAGTTCTTAAAAGAACTGATGGTTCATTCTCGCATGGTTGGTCAACTGTCGGGAGACAAGTGCAATGGAGATTTTATGAGGTAACCTGTGGCAGATAGCTAAATGTCGCCCTGGCGGTCAGAGTACAACGTTGAGACGAAAGGCAACCACTTGCAAACATGACGCAGAGAGGTTTCACAAGGATTACCATTGCCCACGTCCCGTTCAGTACTTATCGCTACGGACTTCACCGCTGTCTTGAAAGAACGCCCACTCACAGGAAGTATCACACCGAAAATCTCCGTGACTTGCACCGTCCATGACTTGATCGCCAGACATGAAAACCTGTAGAGTTGGTAAGAGGGTGGCAGACTTTGAGCAGCTTGATTACAAGCCGTAGAGAGCTTGATTCACCAGCGTTTTGCAATGGAGATGTTTAGAGGCCACCCATGACAAGATAGCTAAGACTCAACCGATTGGCGTTCAAAGTGCTATGTTGAGAACTGTGTCAAATGCCCAACATGAGACATGAGTTGTCCCAGCGGTTACGGTCTAAACTATGACACACTCCCTTGCCACACTTATCACTACGGCATCGTCCGCCGTCCCGAAGGAACACCCTGTCAGTGGAATATTACAGCAAAACTCTCCGTGTCTTGCTCGCTTTCAGTGAAAAGCCGCTTATACCATGAGACGACTGGCTCAGACATCATTAAAAATGCTTTCATTGACTTCAGCAGGGTCGAAAACCCCAGAAAACCTCCAAAACTAGTGAATTTAAATTTTTCAACTTTTTAGCACTACTTATGAAATTTTATAAGTAGTCTGTCACTTAGGGCAGGTCAATAGCGACCGAACCTTTTTTGAATCAAGTCAAACGGACTTGTAGAAGCAAAGTTACAAGCCTTTAAAGTTTTGGAGTCTTTTATGGCCTGGAGACGAAGGCCATCTCCTGGCTAACCTCTAAGTCTGACGCCTTAGCTGATATCAGCAATGAAATTTTTTAAGTCGGTTTCTTACAGAAACCCGGAATTTGGAATGTCCGAAGCTATCATCGGAGCTCAGAGAGACGACCTACCTCTGACAATCGCTCTCGTCTTAATGACGAGTCTCTGTCGGTTCCCAGCTTATATAGTGTGTGGCGATCAGCTGATGACGTAATACCCATCATCCAAATCTTTAAATCCGTCTATCTCCGGTTCTAGTGCTCCGATGGAGCTGGAAATACATCATTTTCATGTAGAATTTGACGCCCAATCCGAATCTGGCCTCCGTTTTCCCATCCGATGCTTCGTTTTGACTCTACAGCCCACAGCCATCGCAAAAATTCTAACTCGTTTTTTCGAAAAATGTTGAAAAAATTATTCTCTCCGATTGACTTGAAACTCACCATACAGATGCAGAATTTCACGCTGAATCCGAATCTGGCCTCCGTTTTCCCATCGGATGCTTCGTTTTGGCGCTACAGCCCAAAACGTCCAAAATTCTAACTCTGTCGTTTTTCGCCAATCTCCCAAAATCTTAAATGGCGTCTCACATCTAAACGAAGACAGATATGAACAAGTCGTGTCTTTCACTGAATTTGTCTCAGTCTTAGCTTTCAAACGAGCTATTGCACGACAAAATCCGTCCACTAGAAGCAAAGTTGGAAGGTCGGTGCCGAGGGGGGGGACGTCAGCGAAAATTTTCTCTCCGATTGACTTGAAACTCACCATGTTGGTAGAGAATTTCATGCTGATTCCAAATCTGAAATCCGTTTTCCCATCCGATGCTTCGTTTTGAAGCTACAGCCCAAAACGTCCAAAATTCTAACTCTGCCGTTTTTTCGCCAATTCACGAAATCTGGCAAATCTTGTTTCTGCTCTAACTTCTAAACGACTAAACCGATTGAGAAGAAATTTCAACACTGAATTCGTCTCACTCTTAGCTTTCAAACGAGCTATCATACGTCTCCATCCGTCCACTGGAAGCCAAGATCGAAGCTAGCTCTCCCGAGGGGGGGGGACGTCAGCGAAAATTTTCTCTCCGATTGCTTTCAAATTCACCATACCGATGCAGAATTTGACGCTGATCACGAATTTAAAGTCCGTTGCTCCATTCCACCACGACAACCTAGACGGCCGCCCACGTCAACCTAGGCGGTCGCCCACGTCAAACCGAGGCCAACTCAACCGAGTCTCACACTCTGTCGTTTTCGAGGGGGGGGACGTCAGCGAACATTTTGTGAACGTGGTCCAACCTGGCCGGCACACCACGACAGACCACAACCTCTGTCGTTCCAGGGGGGGGACGTGAGCGACGGCGGCCATCTTGCGCTATCCAGAAGTGGAGTTTTGCTTACTACTAATTATCTCTGTTTGACCTTTCACCTTTTTGTAAAGTTTATGATTAATTTTTCTTCGGCTACCCATAAGTGTTGCCTGCAACCTGGGATGCCAATTGTAGTTTTCTGCAATAAATATAATTCATTCATTCATTCACAACCACCAAGTTTGACCGATTTGTCATTTTATCGAATTTTGGCTGTAGATAACCGTACGGAATGCTATCAACGATGCCAAACTGGTTGATGTACTTCAGGAGTTGCTTACGAGTTCAAAAATAGATTGATTTGTGCAAGTAACACAGCTGAAATATATGCATTTGAAATATGGAAGTTTTTGCTGCAAAAGTAGCCGTTTCAATATATCTGTGAAATGGGATTCTACAGCTCTAAATAACTTGTGATTATTAAGAAGAACGACGACCATATCCAAGAATTCAAATGATCTTGAATAGACACAAACCTAAGTGAGATGGTGACTACTTGCAAGTCAAAATTTTGATAAGTAGCATTTACATAACATTTGAAATTCCAATTGTCTTTTCGACATCTATGATATGAGGCATAGCCATGATGTGATTTTTAGACTTATATGTATAAAATGCTGCAGTCATGCTGAAAGGCGGGGCGTGTTGAAAGTTTGAAAACTCGCTAAAACTAAAAGTTACAAAAGCGTAGGTCGGCCGGTTTATTTTACAGGGAACACAGAAAATGCGGGATTTGGGGGGGGGGGGGCGCAGAATACTGAGATTTCGTTTCGTACCTAAAACATGATGTGCATTAACGTCCTGAACGGTTTCAGGGAATCTCCAACAAAACTTTTTCGCTGACGTGACTGGTAAACAAAGCTTCAATTTCATTATGACACACATCTCGTCAGAATCATTGCTAAAACCCAGGCCTGATGAAGACATCGTGCTACCTAAGATTGTTCCATTCGATCGGAGTGTGTACTCCACGGATCGGCGATTTTTTTCATCAGGCTTGTTTTTGTGATATTACCGTCTGCGATATTTTCTGCCATCTGATCAGACAACGGATAATTCACTTTCAATCCTGGCATTAAACTGAGCAGTTGCTTCTTCTCCATGATTGCTAAATTTCATACTCGCAGTGTTGAAGGAGGCGAAGTATGCGGCTACTGGATGTCTCTCAATGGAGTGCAATTCAAGCTTCCTAATCTTAAAAGAATAGTAGCTTGAAGCAATGTAGATCATTGCAATTACATTGCAACAAGCCGTGCCCCATAAAGCAGGTTATCAATGTCCTTCCGCCTCCACATGGTGGTACCCCCACTCCACGCATTGAGTCGAAATGGAGGGATGCTTCCCTTAGTGACTGACTGCCACTTCGGGGATCGTTTAGCTATTCCTGTGTTGGTTATGTAGATATACATGAAGCTCACTTCTTCCATAACTTTCTTTCATCTCCTACCCTTCGACTTCTCATACGTTCTTTATTCATTCATGTGTTCTTTATATACAGCCTAGCAAGTTTCTTAGTTTTAAAATTCATGATAAAAGAAGCATTGAATTAAACATTTTATTTCTCTATATAATTGAAGGACAAGACAAACAAGACTTCCTAGATTTTTTCATTTCCTCCTGAAAAGCTCATGATAGCCACACCCGCATGTCTTTCTCATCGAAATTCGCCGATTCACGAAAGGTACCAAATTCATCGCCGAATACCGGAAGAATCACATCATGCTTGATCACCCCTACCCCTTATTTCTCCTATTTTTTATTGCATTTCTTGGCGAATCTCAGAAATGACCCAGATGGCCGTCAAGAAATCCGGAAGATGCTCTTCCTTGCTTTAAGTAGTATTGGCAGAATATTTGACTGCACAGGTCCAATTTCGTACTTTTTCGAAACAGGACCCGAATTTCGCACCAATTCGAACCATTTCGTGCTGGTTCGAAATTTCGTACCAAGTAGTCACCCTGCTTTTGCCCATCTAAGACGACATATATGCCGGTCACTAAGGAAAGAAGCAAGAAGTTTGTGGAGTTGATCAGTAACTCCATAAGACTTAAGCTTCCTAAGGAGTCCCTGATGCCAGACTTTTTCGAATGCCCCGGAAATATCATGGACGACTGTGCTCGTCTCACTTTGACTGTCGAGAACACCACTCACATGTTCAGTGTGAGTTGAAGCAGTTGATCTGCAGTGCCTGAAGCCATACTGTTCTTCTGATAGAAGGTTCTGAGTTTCAAGGAAGTTAACAATATGTTGCTTAATTACTGCTTCAAAAATCTTGCCACCGACTCCAAATGGTAATAAAAAACTGATAATCAATTGTAATTGTAAATCATTATTAATGATTACGAACATGG
Organism: Prostheceraeus crozeri; assembly: GCA_907163375.1. Lineage (NCBI taxonomy): Eukaryota > Metazoa > Platyhelminthes > Polycladida > Euryleptidae > Prostheceraeus > Prostheceraeus crozeri. The sequence continues at coordinate 180,425 of CAJQUW010014267.1, forward strand.
GTAATTTCTTAAATCATTATTTGTAATGAAGCACCTCATGTAAGGTGCATTCACATTTTACGAGATGAGACATTTTTATAAAATGTGCTTTCACGTCATGTGCGCATGCACAAAATTTTCCTGTTCATTTTATTTAAACACTGATTACCTAATCAAGAGAGGTGATTTGAAGAACAACAAAATAGCAGGTTAGCCTACCGAAACTCTAACGAAGTTATACAGATTGTTTCATAAAAAATGGATCACCCTTAAATATCGCCTTAGCTTCAACTTTGTCTAACTCCGCCAAACTTGAACGAATTTCTCTGAAATTTGGAAGATATGTCAGTTGTGCTTACTAATATCATTGTTGGAAATTTCAAGCATGAATATTAAGTTGTTTTCCTGTTATAGATAAAAAAAGTAGTAGACAATTTGATCTTCATTTAGCAATGTTACACAAAATCATACCTCACTCTTTAAATAAATTTTTGGACTCTACACGGAAAGCTATTTTACATTTTACAACTATTGCTTTAGAGTCTCAAAGAAAACGATTCATGTTATCTCGAATGAACACCAAAGATAACAAGGAAAATCTTCATTGCCCAGTACGGTTTCCTCCTTCCGCAAAGAAAGAAAAACCTCGGAGAAGATGCAGAAATTGTGTAGCTGGCAAACAAAGAAAGGACAGATATACTTCTGTGACATATGTTCTAATCCGCCACTCTTGTCTTGACGGTTTTCCAAGATTGCATCAATCTTTGTAATATGCATGTTTCTGAAGCCCTTTAAGATAAAATTTTATTATTTTTATTCACGGAAATTCTAAACGAAAAATTAAAGCTGTATAATTAAATAATAAATTTAAATTAATTCATCGTGTATCGGTATTTTATACATCGTAATTGACTCAGAAATTAAGTTTAGATATAATCAAACATTAAAATGAACCTTTGTAGCCTAACTGATAATTTTACGTGACTGCTTATGCTACAGAACTTGAATTAAAAAAGTAGCCTATTAGATAACACGGACGGGGATGAAAATTGGCAGCAGGGTTCAAAGGATTTTTTTAACCATTGAAATGAGAGCTAGCCAAAGCTCAGAACTGGCCGCAATTATGGCCAGAATAGACAACTTTGCCGAACATAGCTTCAAACTTACTCTGTAAGTGATCAACCTATAGGCCTATAGTGTTCATAATATTTAAGAAAATATGCTCTCCCCAGTATTCCTGACTATAGGCCCTGTAGGGCCTCACAGTTTCTATGCGAGTTAATAAGAAAATAAAGTGATTAGCAGAAGTAGTGTTGATTGATTCATGTTGAGTGTAGGCCTAGTGGTTGTTCTTCTAGCTGCCGCCAAAAGTCTCTTGACCGGCAAGAAATTAAGTCAAAACAAAATGTATGACGATATATTTATCTTGCATCTGAAAAAGTCAAACTAATGGACACCCACTAAACAAAGACGTTAAAAGTTAAGAAAAATCAGTATTTTGAGTGTTCACCAGCGTTTTCAAGCACAGTGGCAACCCGACGTGGCATGCTGTCTACCAAATCTTGGCATCGTGTAGGCGTGATTTCCATGCACCAAACTCTCCTGATAGTTTCCTTCAAATCATTCAAACTGGTTGGCTTGTGTTCGGAAATCTTGTTCTTCATGAAGTTCCATAAGTTTTCAATTGAGTTTAAATCTGGGCTGTTGCCAGGCCATGGCCCAGGACTTCAATGCCTTCGCTGGATAACCATTCGCTGACACATCTCGCTTTATGGCATGGAGCACCATCATGCATAAAGATGTTTGTCTGTCGAACTTGCATCGTTGTTGGGAGACGATCTTTCAACAGTTCGAGGTAGTTGCTGGCTCTCATTGTGGTCCTAGGAGGCAAGAAATACAGATTCCCTCGCCCACTGCTGGAAAAACTCCCCCAAATCATAACTTGCGGAGAGTGCTTGACCGTTGGGACAATGTAGCGTTTGTTATAACGGCTATTAGGTGGTCTACGAATTTTATTTGATCCACGATTTGAGAACTGTTGGACAATCGTTTCGTCACTGAAAAGCATTTTCGCCCACATTTCAGGAGTCCAGTCTTTCACTCGATTGCAGAAAGCAAGTCGATCGCGGATATTCTTTGGAGATAATGCCGGTTTTTTTGCTGATCGATAGGCCTTTAAATTGAATTCTGTGCTTAGTCTCCTTTGAATTGTTCGTGTTGACGGTGCGGATGTGTTTGCAGGCAAACCGGCGCGAATTTCAGCAGCAGAAATAGTTGGATTCGCCACACATGCACGTCGTATGCCTCTGTCAGTAGCAGGTGATGTCACTCGCGGGCGGCCACTTCGAGTGCGAGATTGAAACTCACCAGTCTCTTGAAATCTTTTTATTGTGTAATTCACACTTTGTTTGGAAATACCCATTTGTCTGGCCACATCAACCTGACTCATGCCAGATTGAAAGAGAGCGACTATTTGTGCGCGCTTTGTCTCGGCAAGCTCCATTCCTCAGTTGGGTTGTTGCGTAATCGCTGGCAGTGCAAGAAGTGAAGAACGTATTGACAGCCATTGAAACATAACGGACGCCCGTGAGACGTGTTCATATTCAACAAGGCTGCGCTAGAATGCATGAGATGATCAGGCCATAGAAAGCCGACTTCTAGAGAGATTAATTGATATAACATGAAAGATTTTTTATGGTTAATTCAAGTAATGAAATTATGATATGTTATATTAAAATTTATGTATTTTTACTTCGGTCAAGAGACTTTTGGCGGCAGCTGTAAGTTCATTAGTTTCCAACTTCTTGAGAATTTTGAAATTTCGCGAATATAGTGAAAATCTCAAAAATTGCTAACTTCGCAAAAATATTGAGATTTCGCGAAGAACAATTGGCTTTGGTTAGGAGTTCTACGATCTTCATCAAATGAATGACATGTGACGTATTTATGACCTAATCGTAGTCCTAATATTAGGGAGTGGCCACGGACTTCGGCAAGGGTGTTGCAGATGCAACACTTGCCCCGAACTAAGTGTTGCACCTGTTGTATGCGTGCCTTCTTCATAAGATTGCGGTAATTTTCCTTAAACATTATTTATCGGATTAATATGACCAAGTTACATTGCCTATTTGGGTTGCTTGTCAACATGTTGTTGACGCTAACTGAAATTCCATTTTGTTCGATATTCCCTAACATCGCAGAAATCGTGTGCTCAACAAAATCTATTGATAATGAAATTTAACATAATGTGTGAACCACAGAATTAAATATTTTGTTTATCTGCTTCGTTTTACCGAAGCGCGCGCAGATGAATCTAATTCCGTGGTGTGAATAGTTAAAATTACCATCATAAAGACTTGAACAAGCAACAAATGATGGAATGAAGATAACTTAAACGTTGAAATTTACTTATTTTTAAGATGTTCTATTATGTAATATTGCATAATGTATACGTATTTTTTATAATTAGTTAACTAGGAAGGCATGCGAATTACGTAAAAGGCAATACTGAAATTTCATTTTTAAATCAACGGCAAAAATATTGAGCTAACTTTCCGTAGAAATGCATGCATGCTTTGTATGCATACAGTGCACGCTTAATCTTCAACATCATATGAAGTAGTCTTCACATTTGCATTTTTTCTCCAAATGCCAGTGCAATCAATTTAAGTAATCATCACAATAGCTGCGAGATTGTTTCCACACCTGTGGCAGCGTCGTGTCATTTGTGGAACTGGATGTACAGGAGGAGTGAGTTTCTTCAGAAAACTCGAAGAACTTTCCAACAATTTGGATTGACGATGCTGGCTAAAATGAATTGAAACAGTTGACATCAATGCCATTGTATGTCAGCAAAAATGGCCTTCTTTGGGCCTTGCAACGATAAGAATTACTCCACGTTTTGATCCATTTAATCGCTCATATGACAAAATGATAGTCTAAAACGAGTGAAGGCTTCTGCTTCTTCACAAGAATGAGGAACTCAGCAGCATGACGTTTTGTTCTTGGTCATTGTCAAAGCAACGAAACAGGTCGCTTTCTGTTCTTGAGTAAATTCGGAATGTCTCTTCGATGGTTTCGAATAGTTTCCAGCAATGCTAGGCATTTCTGAAGCATGTGAAGTGAGCACGATATCAGTCAATACACATGATATGTCGCAATTGATGCTGAAGTAAGGATCGCAGAGTTCATGACAACATCACGTCCTAAGTCATGGTGAAAAGCGCTATTTTCAAGACCGGTATACATTTTTTCATTTAAAGCAAAGCTAGACAATCCCACAAAGCTAAAAATTTTAAGCCTCAGGCCCATCTCCGAGTTAAAGGGTACAGTAAGTCCGCTCGTAGACGACCCATTCGAACAATCGCTTGTCGAAGGCAAAATGCTCTCCGGAATATAATGCGATCGCATGTTCTCAGGAAACAGTATTAAAAGTTTTGTTGTTTTAGCCATTCGATAATTATGACTGAGGGTTATTGCAGTTTCATAGAAAGGTCTACAATCTACATGTAGGCCTACAATCAATTATCCCAGAGGTCATGCAATGAACCAAAGTGATCCGCAACTGCATGAATGACAATGTCCAAGCAAGCAATACATTAGTCGCATGAAAAGTCTTTCACATGCCATTTTGAAATAAAACTACGTAGGTTAGAAACCTGTGCATAAGCTCATAGCACATATAAGTACAAGCTGCGGATAATGGTCTTCACCTTGCATCCTCAGCCAACAAACAATCGTCCAAATAACAAAAACACGTTGTTTATTGTCAAGCTTCCGCGTGACCTCTCGCATTTTCAAAGCTTACTGAGCGAGACATTAAAGCATTCATGAGTGGAAAACTCAAAAGAGATTTCCCATAAAAACCAGGTTGAACTTTGGTCAGATACTGTCAAAAATAAACTTCCAAAATCTATATATTTCTCGTATACTGGCATTTTGAAAGAACTACTGTAGTATTGACTGAACATGATTGCTTTTGGGGAAGATGATAATGCAAATTGAAGTTCAGCCCAAATATGTGTTTATTAATAAACTGCACAATGATTAATTATCAAAGAGCCGTTTAATTAACTCATATTTTGGCTGAACTTCAATTTTCATTACTTTGATGTTGATGAGATGCTGTAAGTGCATCGCCACATAGCCTGGCATGGTCTGTCCCCTGCGGTTGCCTGTGCCCCTAATTAAAATTTTACTCATTCATGATGGATGTAACTGCACTCATACAAGGGCATTTCATAGTTATAGTCCGGGAGCCAGCGTGAAGTTGTGCAGGGAACGAGGTAGTGCATAAAACTTTCACATAGTATAGTACACCTCTAACCTACTGCAAAACTTCGCGTCTGCCGGATCAGATCATTTGTTTTTCAGAAATAGAGAGGATAACACAATCCTATGTATTTCCAGTGGTAAAATTGTGACATTTAAGGTGTTGACTCCATTTTTTCGAATTTTTGCTCATAAAAGTTACACAAATTGGTATTTTGTTGAACTGGTTATTATAGAAATCATCTACAGATCATGATCTTTCAAATGAGTTATCATTCAGTGACAGAGGATGAAGTAAAGTGTACAGACAGACACTTTTCGTTAAAGTATATCAACAATTTTCCTGAAATTTCTATGTTAAAATTTGCAGTTACACCAACGAAAAGTGTCTATTTGTACACTTTACTTCATCCTCTGTCACTGAATGATAACTCATTTGAAAGATCATGATCTGTAGATGATTTCTATAATAACCAGTTCAACAAAATACCAATTTGTGTAACTTTTAAGAGCAAAAATTCGAAAAAATGGAGTCAACACCTTAAATGTCACAATTTTACCACTGGAAATACATAGGATTGTGTTATCCTCTCTATTTCTGAAAAACAAATGATCTGATCCGGCAGACGCGAAGTTTTGCAGTAGGTTAGAGGTGTACTATACTATGTGAAAGTTTTATGTACTACCTCGTTCCCTGCACAACTTCACGCTGGCTCCCGGACTATTAAGAGCTAGCATTCTATACAAAATACATGACTAATTCCGATCGGAAAATCGCTTCCTTTGCACATGTAAATTCCCCATGTGTACAGGCCCATATAAAAAAGCGACTGATGATGCAATTGTATACGTACATTCATCTTAATTACGTGAACTATCATAATTTGGCCTAAAAGTAAATTTATTTTAGCACTTAGCACATATACATGTAAGTATGTCTAATGCTCCCAGCTGCATGAAATTTATTTTTATGCTGCAGCTCAGTAGCAGGCCGGTAGCTCCGGGTCTCCGGTAGCAGGCCTATAACTTATAAGTATAGATCTATACTTATAAGTTATAGGCCTGCTACCGGAGACCTATCAAGTCACGCAGTCGAAGTCCTATCAAACTGATATGACTGCTTTTCTACACTATATGAAAAGGCAGTACAAAAGAAGGTCTGTTGCATTGTGAACAGAATTAGACATTTTTGTCTTGCAGTAAAAAGGTGTCACGTACATTTACAGATCGTGTAGTAAATTTACAGAATAGATTTAAATGTGCTATAGACTTAGGTTAAAATTGATGTGATTTTTACTCATTCGATTTGCGTAGCCTACTCATACATGCCAATTGTTGTCTTATGAACATTGAATAGTTATCAATTTTAAGTTAACAGGCAGGCCTGCGCAAAACCTAAGCAAGCCTGAAATTTTGGGCTGTGGGACGTGGGTGCGGTACCCCATAGTGCCCACTTTGAAGTCGATGCAACACCTGCCCAAACCCGTGCTGGCACTGTAGACATATGAAAGAGACTGACATTTCTATAGTTATTTTTTCCAATTGCAATGAAAGGGCTGTATACTTTTGTGCGGTTAAAATTGCAAATTAACCGTTTGAAGGGTTGTCATAGATTGCATGGTTTTGCGAAAATCAATGATTTGATAATTCACATTGTAGAAAATGTGGTTTTTAGGGATAGCATATCATAGTACATTTTCTTTTATACATATTTTATTTATACATTTTACAGCAAGGCACAGATCATGCAATGGATTAGCGAGCGGATTGACTATTTTGTCATGACATAGATGCTTAAAAAATGACCTTTATTTACTTACAATGTCATCATTCTGTAATAATCGAAGTATCATTCTACTGAAGATTATCATATCACCTAGGTTGAGAATATACAATTTCGTATCTTCGCTTCCAGTGATCGTTCTGCAGTAAATAAGATAAATAATATTAATTTGTCTCCAATACAAATTACTTCGAATCAATCGTGAAATTGCATAATTAAGGTATTTCCTATTCAATTGGCCACTTCGTCTTCACAGAGACTCAGAGTTGTTGGATAGCTGTGTTGAAAATGAATCATGAACATCTGGTGTCAAGCAGGAGTGTGTGTGCGTATGGGGTGGGGGTAGGCTGGAGCAAGCCTCTCGAGGCGAATTGTGCGAGGACTTGATTTTCTAATATGGATTTTCCTATTTCGTAAGCAAGTCGCGTACCATTTTAGAATTTTTTTCTGAAATTATTCATTGCACGCACGTCCATATATTCACACATACACATATCCAACATGTGCATTTTTTTGTTTAGAAATAGAATCCATTCTGAAATAATTCCCATAGTTTAGTTCGATCATAAAAGCACCTGTCGGTAACATCAACCCAATTTCATAAAAAACAAGCCTATGAGGCTGCAAGAATGACTTTAATCGTTTAATACATTAAATGATGGAGGCGTTTTCTATTATTTGAGAACGCCAAAGACATGACACAGTTTTTAAGGAATAAACAAGCTGCGTAGTTGAGTTCCTATGGACGGATCAAATGCGAGAAGAATAAAAGCTTAATCTGAGTTAAGTTTAAAGCAGTGACAAACCAGTGGAATTAACTTCATGACAAAATCAGTTCTTTCTCTTGGTTGGTGAGAGGTGGCAGTCCTTCTTCCTCCTCTTTTTTAGCCTGGGCAGGAGTTGTTTGATGCATGGAGGCCATGCCAAACAAATTCTTGAATCGCTTCCACATGAAATCGACGAGTTCGTAGTCATTCGACTGCAATTCTGTATTGCTCTTTATTATTGCGAAAGAATCATTAATAATGGTAAGAAACATTCCAAGAAGGCCAATTACTATGATTTGAAAGAATATATAGAAGAATATTGGCCCAAGAATCGGTTGTGCATCTACTAGATGATAGAAGTTAAACGAACCGAGTGCCATGGAAAATAATGCCTCAATTGTGCTGACGAATGTAGAGTAGTTGTAGAGAGATCGACTGAATAAAAGATATCCTGCTTGGCAGAATGCCATGAAATAGATGAAAAACATAACTGTAAAACTTTTCAAGTCCTTTGTAGCCAATTTGATTGTGCTGCCGAGCATTCCCATGCGCCTGTTGAATTTGAGAATCTTGATAAATTTCACAGTGGCAATGAACACAACAAAGCCAATCATGTATGTGAACAGTTCATCGTACGTAGCCAGTGATCCAAAATTGACGAACTTTCCCGAAACTGAAACACAGACAACAATTCCATTTTTAAAGAAAGTATTAAATTGTAATGGCAAAGGTAAATGTATTTTAGTTGCTATTTCATGAAACATCAACAAAATTTGAAACATCAACATTACGGAGACCGTAATGTGTAATGTAACTCGCACAATAATTAAATAAATGTTTTTTCAAAAAAATATAGAAAGTCAATTTCATTATTTCTGTGATATTTGGTATTATGAATTGGCTGATGCAAATAATTGCACGTCTACTTTGTTTGTAGAACTATATTATGAAAATGCTTGAAGTTTTCACATTGCAAGTGTCTGGCTAAGCTCAGTACGGGAAATTGAGTGAAATGCTCGACGATAGGGCCAAACTTTTTTCATTATATGTTCTTGTCATTACAAAATATTTCGCTGACCAATAGCTAGCATGATTACGGATTATACAAAAAGGTTGAAGCCTCTCACTTTATCGTCTGTGGCGATTCACACTGTTCGTGCGACAGTTTCCCGGACATTCGCAAAAGACGTGAAAATGCATCTCTGAATCTTCTGCGCATGATTCACACAGATGCATTACACCCACTGCATAATTTGTGTCCTAAGAGATCTTCTACTCGACCTGAGCGGTTTATTCAGCCCCAATGTCTTTCTGCTCGTCGGCGAAATTCGTTTTTCCCTATGTCGACTATGTTTGCTAATGGTTACTTCATTTCATAGTTTGTCATCCCGATACTTATTTACAATACTTGTATGCTGACTTCTGTCTTTAGTTTAACTTTGATTATGCCTTCATGGCACAACTATGTGTGCACTTTTGTGTCATATTTTGCATTTTACAGTTTGTCTACATTTGAGGTTTGTCCACTATGCCTGACAATGATTTCCATTGTGATTATGAAATATACACATTCTATTCAATCTCTCAAGTCACTATGAACGGCTTATGTTCATCGATATATGTCTCATTAGGGAGTTAACTTGATATCCAACTATTCCCTGGAGACCTCTTGTATATCAAGGGTAATATCAATGATCAATCAAATATCAAGGATCTGCTAATATTCCTATGGGAGCAATGCTTTCCTATCGAGGTAGTATCTAGATATCCATGGATAATATGATATCATAAATATCCGCTAATGATATCCAAAATCTCCGGTGAAAGACAGATATTTGAAAATGCTCAAAATCGCTCGTGTCTTTGTTACGATAATTCTCCGCTTTGCTGCGACTCGTCGATTCTCAGCGCATATCTTCTACATGGAGGTGGTTATCTAATACCTACTGTATGTAAATTAGCTATGGCATAATTTGGAAAAAAGAGGGCAGCAATATACTGGACTATGCTCAGTGTCGTAGTTATCTATTGCTACACGCTTTTTTCCTACCTTGTTGCTCAGTGAATTTCAATTGCTCACAATATCATTCACATAGATTTTTTCTAGCAACAATGTAGGACAGTTTCAGGCGCTACATTTTCATTTCAATTTCCTCATCCTGCAATGAAAGTACAGGAGCTGAAGAAATTGTTTTTACAATCACAGCATATTAATATGTCTATTTCCAAGCTGATATCTCCTTATAACGGGACGGATTCCACAGAACTTCTAAGTAGGTACGTACATGTATATTAATTCTGAAATCGTTCTTTTAAAGTCAACTATATTTGAAAAGTTTTTGGACCAGATTTTTGGCCATGCAGCTCTCACAATGTCACTTGCACGTGAAAGTAGAAGCCTGAGGAAAATTGCCAGATGAAGGTCTAATATACAAAGAAAATTGGAAGTATTTGAAAAATGCATGTTTAAGCACTGTGTGATGTAACAAAAAATGTCAAAATATGCTGATTTGAGATTTACATTTACACGTTTTTTATCAAATAATTTAAAAAATTTTTGAAAAGCCTTTTGATAAACTTACCAACACCAACTTTTTCAGGAGGAATCTCTTTCTTTGGAGGTACTAGCGCTGGACAAGTTACACTGGGAACCATTTCGACTGACTTCGGAGGCAAAATTTCCTCATCGCCACCACCACCCGTTCGCAAAGCCTTCATTGCAACATTGACTAGAATTTTTTTGAAAACGTACATCACAACTGCTGCGCATGAAACAGAGAGGGTTGCAAACTCAAGAATGTTCCAGAACTCTTTGAAATATTTCTTTTTGTCCCGACGCCATGCCTTTATTTCTTTGACTAAGTAAACGAGAACAAATACACCAAACAAGATTTCCATGAACAGGACGATGAAACCAAAACCTCCGACGTAACTGAACAGTCGGAATATCTGCAAGAATCAAGTGCGGTTTGAAACAATGGAAATATAATCAGAATAAGGTATATATATAGTCATGCATAAATATCAAAGTTATTGAGAAGAACTGACTTCTGTTTGTAACGCATTGATACTCGTACTAAGTGGTACTACGTGTAGGTACATATATGGTGAAAGTGGTTCGTCAACTAAAAGTATATATTTTATCGGTTTTATCATGGTATTTCAAGACCTACTAGATAGTTATATGCTAAAAAATTAGCATAAAATAGCTATTATTAATGTAAAAAATTAAGTTACAAAAATGATTATTTTGATTTGAATCTTAGGAGAACTACATGGTAAGAACATGAAATTCTGATTTTCTATAAAAGTTCCACTCAATTCACAGGATATTTTAGACAAGAAATGCTTGTGCTATGAGCTATTTCATTTTGGGCCTGACAATGCTGCGCATTAAAAATTCATTTATAAATTCACAGAACAATTTTATAGTGCCGCATTGTACAAGTACTGCTGGGCCACTCTACAAAAAAAGTACATCCAGAACTAAATTAGCACTGGGAATAAGGTCGAGAGAAGAGAAAGGTTTTGAGGGAGCGTTTGAAAGGATGAAGGGAGGAATGGTTGGTCACCTCTGCTGAGAGATTGTTCCACACACATACTATGGCAGAAGGAAAGGCACCGGCACCAATTGTCTTCCGATGTGAGTTCCTGAGCAAGATAGACTGATGCAGTACCGTGGAGGCACCGGAACAGCAAGACAGCTAGCCGGTAGTCATTTCTCTGATGGACGCGAAGCCAGTGCAGGTCTCGAAGAAGAGGAGTAATGCGATCACTTGTCCCTGTATTACAGACGAGTCTGGCGGCAGCATTCAGTACGGATTGAAGTCGTCGTTGGGCGAAGATGGGGAGGTCGAACATGATTGATGAGCACTAGTCAAGTCGGGAATGAACCGAGGAGATGATCAGAGATAGTATTGCAAGTCTCGTGATTAAACGTTTGATGGATCGTATCTGCCGTAGTGCTGCAAAAAAGCTTGTCAGACGTTTGGAGATTTCAGGTGTGGATCGAGATGAACATCGAGAATACGGAGATTAATCCGAGGCAAGATGCAAACGGAATCAAATAATATTGGAGTGATGGGAATTAGATGTTGCTTTCGCGTTGATGAACACCACATCAATTCTGTCTTTACAATATTGAGTTGCAGGTTGGCAGGTTAGTAGTAAGCAAAACTCCACTTCTGGACCGCGCAAGATGGCGGCCATCGCTGCGTCCCCCCCCCCTCTGGCACGGCAGAGTGTCGTGGTCGGCCGCCGTGGTGCTTCGTGTCTGAGTCCCCCCCCCTCTGGAACGACAGAGGTTGTGGTCTGTCGTGGTGTGCCGGCCGGGTGGGTCCACGTTCACAACATGTTCGCTGACGTCCCCCCCCCTCTGCAACGACAGAGTGTGAGACTCGGGTGAGTTGGTCCGACCGCCTGGTTGACGTGGGCGACCGTCTAGGTTGACGTGGGCGACCGCCAGGATTAGTCTTGAGGCTATAGTGTGTGATGTTTTTGGTGTGTAGCGTCCAAACGAAGCATCGGATGAGAAAACGGAGGCCAGATTCGGAATCTACGTGAAATTTTGGGTTAGGAAGGATGTTTCCAGCGAAATCGGAGAGAAAAAATTTTCGGCTGACGTCCCCCCCCCCTGGACGGCTTGCTTCCAGTGGACGGATTTTGTCGTGCGATAGCTCGTTTGAAAGCTAAGAGTGAGACAAATTCAGTGAAAGAATCGGCTTGTTCGTATCTGCCTTCGTTTACATGTGAGACGCCATTTAAGATTTTGGGACATTGGTGAAAAACGACAGAGTTAGAATTTGGGACGTTTTGGGCTGTAGCTTCAAAACGAACTATCGGATTGGTAAACGGATGCCAGATTTGGAATCAACTTGATGTTATTGTCCAATGAGGATCATCATCCAATGAGAATCAAGCATTTCTTTATAAATAGCGAGCCTTCCACAGTGAGAATCATTCCATCGTTGAATCACACGAGTGACGGACGCACATTTTCTCTCTCTCTAGTTCCCTGTTCTATTATCCAACTAAAATGGTAAGTCGCTACTTCCCTCCCTCTCCTCCCTTGAACGTAAACTTAATACAATCTTTTTTCATTTTCAGGCATCTACTCCATCTGCTGCACTAGTAGGACAAAATGGCGGTCAAACGTTACAAGGTTCGCTACGGTCAGATCATCTACAACTGAGGCCAGTGGAAGAAACATCCAAGGTACATAATCCTACACCGCTACAGCGTAAATTTAAACAAGCCTTGCGTTATGATGATCATAGCGTAGTACTCCAAACGGGAATGCTCCCTTCCACGGATGTCAAGATAATGCACAATCAGTATGGGGACTACATACTGATCCCCGTGAGTCCGTACATTCGCCACCAACTTGATATTATTGAGGAGTACGTGACATTAAATATGGACATTCCTACTCCTCTTGCTCAAGAGTGGAAGGCGAGAGATGACAAGGATACTCCCTATAGAAAGATTTGGGATGGTAATCACATTTGCCTACCGGTATCACATTGGTGTACTTACTATAAGAAGGAGGGAGATCATTCAATACCCATCAGATGTGATGAGCTCGGAGAAGGTACTTGGGATATCCTTTTCAAAGTGAATGGGCTATATTATGGTCGACACAAGGATAATAAAATAGCCTCTCTCTCCATGCATATGGAATCCATCCTATATATTCCGAAACCACCCAACGTGGACGACATAATTGATCAAATCCTTAACAGCAGTGGTACGAAGCGCAAGTCGGAGAAGAATGCTACATCAAAACGCAAATCAAAGAAGGAGAATTGCTAGTCCTTTCCTAACTCTACCCTATGACAATTCGCTTATGTGCTTTGAGTGTCGTAGACGTGGTCTTATTAGATACATTTTACTTCTTCGTTGCCATCATATCATTTGTGTATTTTGTCGTGAAAAGCATCGATGTAATTCTTCATTTTGTAATATGTTATAGAACGTTTCCTTAGATGTGTAAATTTCCGTTTTAGGCTTCTATCATCATTTTTATGGATTGTGAGGGTGAACCTGTACAGGAGCTCAGTGCTATTGCTATGAACAATTGGACATATCAGATTGTTAGTGTCTATCATCAACATGCCAACTGCGATCCCAATGTTGATCAATGGGCGAGAAAACACATTCATGGACTTAATCTGAAATATTTGCAAGACTATGGCTTTTCTTGTGAGAGTGCTCTTCTTATTGACTTTAAACGATGGTTAGCTGCTTTCAATGTTATACGCATCTTTTGTAATAATCCTGGTAAGGAGAGGAAAGTATTTCCCAATCTAATCATTGATGATATTTTGCTCCCACCTTGGGATAGTAGAGTGAATCAACATTATCATGAAGTCACAAAACGTTTTAAGGATTTGTGTGTTCCTATTTTGTCTGTTCGTTGTAGTAGCTACGTTCATAACCAATGCTTCTTTCCTCCTTACCTCAACACTGCCAAAGTCCTGTATGGTTATCATTGCTCGCTGTATGATAGTTACCAGCTGTATCTATTTTATCTCTTTCAAACCATTGATTTATAATGCATGCTTGTTACCATTATTCAATAAATGTTACTATGAGAAGAGTTGTTGTTTTCATGCAATGGATGGGTTAGATAAAGGGCGATCATGTCTTTCTCAAACGACTGCGGAACATTACGTTTTCATAGGCAAAGTTTAAAAGGAGCTGTTCAAGATTATGTGATAAAATTTCATAAAGATGAGACCGACATCGAAGCAGTGGTCGATGATGCTAGCACTCTATTTCTAGAGTTAATGAATACATTCTCTGATAGCATTATCATGGCGCGATTAGTTGCGAAAATTAAGTTTAGTCATTTTGGAAAGGAAGAGGTGGAAAGTCGCTCTTTCCATTTTGCTTCTTATTCAATGGAAGTGGTAGATCACCCCCAAGAATTTTTTAAAAGACATATGATAAAAATTGCTGAACGTCTTAACGCATTTAACCATCATGGTAGCAGTCTAGTGATTGAAGCGATTTCAGATATTCACATTCAACTTTCCATAAAGAAAAATTGAAAATGCAGTGGTACTTGATTGTAGCACAACTGGTTTTCGAGCTATGTCTGCTCACTCTCGAAGTATATTCCTTCTGTACATGCGTCTATTATTTAGAAAAGGCTAGCAAATTCATATCTTCAAAAAGACTTGCTATAGACATCAGTAACGGTGAAACTATGTGTTGCGATGTATGTAAGCGAAAGGATGGAAATGAAAAGCGCATCTTCAAGAGATGTAAGCATGCTTTTTGTCAACGCTGTTTCATACGTAATTGCATTCAACTTTGCCAATGTAACCACTGTGACATTGCTCATTTCGAGTGTCACTTATGTCGCAATAGTTAGTACCTATGCAAATGTGGTAAAGATAGGTTTTAGCAAAGACTAACACGGAAAATGGCGAAACGTAAAATGACGAAACGTAAAAGTCAAAAGTTTTCTTCAGCCATTCAAGCTCTCCGACGAATGAAAGCAAATCAGCGATACAATGCTATACGACATGCTAACGATAAATTCATTTGTGAAATTATTTCTCATGTGAGGAAGTTGAGGACGAAGAAATTAGCGCCAAAACAACGAAAGTTACTTAAGCGATATGCTACGAAATTGCGTTTCATCTCCAATCCTAAAGTCGCCCTTCAAAGAAAGAGGAAAACTCTAACACAAAAGGGCGGTTTCCTTTCAGCAATACTTCCAATGATAGCTCCTGCCGTGGGCAACCTATTGGGAAATATCTTTGGCTCTAAGCGTTAATTATGCAAATGTTGAGTCTCAAAGTAATAAAATGGATTTCAGACTTCAATGTGATAAAGTTCTGACTGTATCAGGTCCATCTCATGCAGGTAAAACTGTTTTCACGCTGAATTTATTGGATAAAAGAAGGGAGTTGTTTAAGGAACCTATCAATCGAGTGATTTGGTGTTATGGTATTTATCAACCGTCGCTGTTTCAGGAATTGCAAAGTCGCAACTTTATTCGACATGAAGGAATTATTCCAGTGGATAAACTTCAGTCTAATGATGTTGTTGTATTGGATGATTTATTAAAAGAAAGTAAGAATTCAAAAGATGTTACAGATATGTTCACTCGCGCAGCACACCATAAAAGGTGTTTTATCATCTATATTACACAAAATTTGTTTCCTGATGGAAAAGAAGCTCGTACACGAAACCTGAATACACACTATTATGCTATTTTCAAGAATCCGCGAGATAAAAGTCAATTTGAAATTTTAGCGCGACAAGTTGCACCCAGAGGATCAAAAGCCTTAATTGAAATTTTTCAAGCAGCTACTGAAAAACCATACGGTTACTTATTCATTGACTTTACGCAAGAGTGTCCGGAAGAATTTAGATTTCGAAGTGATATTTTGAAAACTCCCATGATTATCTACAAACTATGAGTTCTTATTCTCGCATGATTGTTATTCCTCAGGATGAATATGTACAATTGACTGCCATGCAGCAAGTAAAGCAACCTCTTGCAAATCAAATGTATAGGAAAGAAATAGATTATCAGCAAAATGTTCACATCAAAGATCCACATCGTGCTGTATTATTACAATCGGAAACTGTTGAGCAATTGAAAAACTTGAAGAATAAGATGCGTGACTCTGTATCGACTGCTACACCTTTAGCATCTCGCGCACATGCCATATCTCTTTTCAACAGTATTGAACCCCATCTCAATGTAAATGATAGAGGAGAAATCATTACAGATGAAAATAAAGTGATTGATGCTTCACGTTATGAAGACTTGATTCAGTATGCGACACGTAGAAAGCGCCGTCAGGGCTATGTTCCACCTGGTTGGTCATACTTTCTTAAACTATTGAAAAAGCATAATGTGCCAAAATTTGCTTTAAATAATGAGACATTGAAAGAACTTGATTCAACAGTGGCTACTACTCCAATGCTTCAGGCGATGAAAATGCCAACAAATTGGTTTAAGACGTCACCTGCTACATCCCCTCCCACACTCACTAAGCAAACAAGGGGAAGAACTCGACGTAGATCTGTATCGCCACTAAAACTGGTAAAAGGAAAACGTAAAACAGCTCCTCCCAGGAAATACATGTTCTCAGACTATTAATATGAAGCAGATGTGTTGCTTGCCATGTAATGAGCCGCCAGAGGTGAATGTCGTTGTCACTTGCACTTGCTGCGCCAGCTCTCATAATGAAACCCCTAAGCAATGTGAACACGATCGCAAAACCGCTAAAGCTAAATGCTGCAGTTGTTGTAAATGTAGAAAGGGAAGAAAACAAAAAGATGAGAAGGAGGAAAAAGAGTCAGCCGTCATCGACTGAACGTTTGAAGTCAATCTATTATGATGTAAAACATCCGGCAGGATTTGCATCTATCAAGAAATTATCAAAAGCGAGTGGTCTTCCACAATCACAAGTGAAACGATGGTTAAAGGGTCAGGCTACCTATACACTCCACAAACAAGCGAAAAAGAAGTACCGCACTCGCCATTATATTGTTCATGACATCGATGAACAGTGGCAAGCAGATTTGTGCGATGTTGCCTCCATTTCAAAACATAACTCGGGCAATAATTTTATTTTAACCGTCATTGATATTTTCTCGCGTTATGCGTGGGCTCAACCTTTAAAAACTAAAGAAGGGAAAGGAGTAGCAAAAGCATTCCAAACAATTTTTCGAGAAGGTCGCATTCCAAAAAGAATTCAGAGTGATCAAGGAAAAGAGTTTGAAAATCAGCATGTGACAAGATTATTTGAGAGGCATGACATTGAGTTGTTTAGTGTAAAGAGCGCTTATAAAGCTGCACTCGTTGAACGTTTTAATCGCACATTAAAAAATCGTTTGTGGCGACATTTTACTGCCAACTTGACACAAAATTGGACAAAGGTTCTACAAGATACACTCCATGCCTACAATCACTCTATCCATCGTTCTATTGGACTCAGACCAGTAGATGTAAATGCTGACAATGTAGATAAAGTGCGCGAATCATTCCAACGTAAACGCACTCATGTGAAAAGTGATGTGAAAATTGGCGATAAAGTTCGTATCTCAAAAGTGAAAAGTGTTTTTGCTAAAGGGTACCTCCCGAATTGGACAGAGGAGGTATTTACAGTATCAAGGATTAATCAAAAAGACTCTCCGACCATCTACAAGTTGAAAGATTACGATAATGAAGAAATTGAGGGTAGCTTTTACCGCGATGAGATTGAGGTAGTCACTGAAAGTGAAACATATTTGGTAGAGAAAATCATTCGATGTAAAAAACGGCAAGGTGAAGAATGGTGTCTTGTTAAATGGACTGGTTATCCTTCAAGTATGAACTCTTGGATGCGTCGTGCCGACATCTTTCATCTAAGTGATCGACAGTGATTCATGCAAAGTTGTAACTAACAATGTTTAGGGTTTGAGCTATGAATCCAACTGCCTCATTTTATTCACGACCCTCCTACGTAAGTGGTGGAGGACAAATTTACATCGGTGCTCGCCGCCAACGTGGAGGTAGCATACTTGGTGCACTGAAATCTGTTGTAGCACCTCTCATATCCAATGTCGGTAGATCTTTAAAACGAAATGTTTTAAGTAATGCCGTTGGCTTTGCTGGTGATGTTGCTAGTGATCTTTCCAGAGGTAGAAGTTTTAAGAGCAGTTTGTTGAATCGTGGGAAGGAACGCGGTTTAAAAACATTGAAGCAGACCATTGCTGGTGTTACTCAAGGAAAGAAATCACCTAAACGAATGAGAAAAGGAAGGAGGAAACATCGCGGAGCTGGTAAGGTGCAATCTTCAGTCAAAAGGCATTCACGCAAACGTCGCAGAGGCTCTAATCATTCATCAGGCGCTAAACGACGACGCTGCTATAACTTCTAATCATGGAGTGTAAAACTTCCGGTTTTTGTTTGTTCGATCAACAAGCCATACAGACAGATATTCTTAGTTCAAGTATTGTAGATTATCATCCTCGAACAGCTGAGAATGCTGGCCCCATTGAATTTGTTATTCCTGGTGGTAGTGATGACTACATAGATTTGAGTTATGCGATGCTTGATTTGAGGTTTAGAATTCAACAAGCAGATGGAACTGCTATTGACGATGCACATAAAGTTGGACTGAACAATTTACCATTGACTACATTACTTCGCGATGTTTCTCTAACGATTGGAGAGCAGCAGGTGGAAGGTGGTCAAAGCGATTATCCCTATAAATCATATTTCAATCATGTATCACAGTTTCATCCAGCAGCACAAAAAAGTCATATGGAAGCCATGGGATGGTACAGAGATGAAGCAGGAAAATTTGATGTTGAAACAAACAGTGGCTTTGTAAAGCGATCTGCTATGATTAAAGATAGTAGAGTATGTCAGCTATATGGTCCGCTGAATTTAGACTTCTTTAGACAGTCAAAGTTTTTACTCTGTAATACCAGCATGCGACTCAAGCTGACATTGAATAAGCCTGAATTTGCGCTGAATGCATTTGCTAAAGTTGACAATTTTAGAATTCATGTGGAAGATATTGCACTTTACATTCGTCGAGTAGTACCGAATCCAAGTGTCATTAGAGGGCATGCTGAAGGTCTTAACCGCCAAAATGCCATTTACCCCGTTCAGCATACAAAGCTTCTCACCTTTACAATTCCGAAAGATCAAAAGAGTTTCATGAAAGATGGCCTCTTTCCATCGGAAGCACCGAAGCTCCTCATGGTGGCAATGGTTGAAAATGATGCATTTAATGGTAATATAAAGAAGAATCCTTTCAATTTTAAACACAATCAGTTAAGTGAAATTGCTTTACGTGTTAATGGTGTGAGTCATCCTGGTCCACCCTACAAACCAGATTTTGCTTCGGATCAATTTATGCGCAGTTATGTTGATTTTATGGATGTCTTTGGCTTTTACAATACGGATGATACCAACGGACTGACTATGAAAGAGTTTAAGAGTGGATATACTATTTATGCATTTGATTTGACTGCTGACAGCGATATTAGTGCACCCTATCGTCAAGCGAACGTGCCTCATAATATTCGTTTGGATTTGACGTTCAAAAGAACACTACCTGAGACGATCAATGTATTAATTTATGCAGTCTTCGATTCAAATATTGAAATTACAAAGTATCGTGACGTGATTCTTCAGTATAATCGTTAATGAGTTGGTTGACTGCTGACGATATTAAGACTAAAGTGCAGCATAATGCAGACGAAGCGACGTTGAAAGCTTTCGATAATGTCTATTCACTCGATACCTTACCACCTGCAGTAAATCACTATCCCATCTTTATTGTGCTAAACACTCATTCACAGAATTTAGGCGGTGAGCATTGGAAAGCGATCTTTATTGGAAAAGACCGACGTGGTGAACTATTTGACTCTCTTGCTCAACCTCCAAATATACCAACACAGCAGTGGTTGAGAAAACATACGCGTCAATATCAGCGAAATGAACGCATACTACAACATCCACTTTCATCAACGTGTGGTGCTTTTGTACTGTACTTCATCTTAAAACGTTTACATGTATCTCGATTTGCATCTATTATTCAAAACTTTTCATGTAATCCATCCTCTAATGAAAAAATGATTTGTAAGTTCTATCATGATTTGAAATAAAAACATCATGTTGGAAAAATTGTTTTTTATTTTACAATCCGCTGGGTACGTACATACTCAATGAGATAGTCTAGGATCATATTTGCTTGTTCATGAGATTTTAGTCCAGTAATGATCACTTTACTATTATGAAAGATTGCCACATGCACAGGCAACCAACAACTAATGAGAGCTGCAGGAAAAAGTTCGGGTTCATAACACAAACTGTAACTGCTGGTACGAATCTTCAAAAATGATAGACTGTCACTCAATTGAGTAGAGATCACCATATTGTCCACAGTCAGATTCGACATCACACACCTCTCCCTCTTCCATATCCGACGTAGTAGTCTTTGTAGCTCTAAGCGCATTGACTGCGCCGATGAATGAGAAAGGGCGCCGAGAATCTGTACAGTCCCATTTGGGAAGAGTTGAAGATTCCGTGAATTGTTCATCTTCACTACTAACATTTGAGGACGGCCCGGGTAATACTTGCTGTTTGGAAGCTGTTGGCGTAATGTTGTGAGATCGATTTTGGTGTAGAGTCTGAAGCGACGGAGAATGTTGACGATGGTGTAGCGATGGCGCTTCATGATGAAAGAATGAGTAAATTGAGCGATGTACCTTCCTTTTATACTTTTCCCAACTACCTTGATGAAATGTGAAGTTAGTATGAAGTTGGGAATGATAGAGTTGAATTCGCCGATTGTTGACGCGCAGCCAGATGCGATTTCCAATACGTGAATGTCTTTTCATATAGAAGTATTTCAAGTCCTTCATGATATGATGTAGAGATTGAAAATGACGATAAGATAAAACAAACTCTCTTCTCACATTTCCAGTTGAATCTTTGAAATAGACGTTTCGATCATGATCCGTTTCAATACGTTGTAGGGAATCTAATTTCCAACTCATGGTGCGTGGTAATCATATCTGATTAAGATTTGCATAGTAGGGCGATGAACTCACGACGAATAAATGTCATGATGGAGCGATGTATGTATCTTCTATACTTCTCCCAATTGTATTTGCGAAATGAGAAACAGTTTGCGGAATGAGAATGGTAGATTTGAATTTCATTTCTGTAATGTTGAAGCCAAACTTGATCACCCAAGGAGATGAATCTTAATGTTTCAAAATATTCCAAATCCCTCATGATATCATTGAGGTTGACAAATTGTCGCCATGTTAATGTAATTCCTCTTGATGTATGACCATGAGAATTTTTGAAATGTACGTTTCCATCACGATCAACTCTGATATATTGTAGAGAGTCCAAAATCCAAGTCTTCATGATGTTATGCAAAGTTGCAGATTAGCAATATAAAAATGTCGTTTTATCATATTTTGCTTAGCAATGCGGCTACAAAGAGATTTACTAGCAATCGAGCCGCACTCTTTTCTACTCCCATTGATCATGCACAACAGCTAAATGGGAATTGGGAAGTGGGTGTCACTCAACTTGTTTATAGCAACTGTGTCTATACTTTTGATCATGAGGTGATGACTATTAATATGAGGCGTACAGCTGCTTATCAATGTGAAAAGGGGTGCCGAATATACATTCCACAGTGGCCAAAGAAAGATCTCTTATCATGTAAAAAGTTTATATATGATTTCTTGAATAAAGCGTGTAAACATATTGTCCAATTTACTCCGCACAATGATGATTATAATTATGTACATCATGTAGTTGAGAAAGATTGGATTGTTGGTTTAAGTCCAAGTTTAAGAAATGATTTAGGCTACCTCGCTAGCGCCTTAACAAGCTATGATAATTTTAACGTTAATTACCACATAAGTGGTCATAAACAGTTAATATATCGAGAGGAAGCTTATTATGTAGATCTTATTCCAAGAAATGAGAAGACGTTGGTGAAGAAGATTGTGATTAAGCCAAGAAAGACAAACATGACTCCTGAAACATTATTGAAGAAATTTAATTATCTCCTTCGAGTTGATGACAAACAAGTGGCAACATTGACTTATATTAAATCATCTAATCATATTGCAATAAGCAAATTAAATGATGATGATCTAGTATTAGTTTGTTCAAAAGATTTTCATCAGTTCTTACGACATCGTTCTGCAGCTGTTCATGGAAAATCTGATATGCAACATTTACCATGTGAAAGGTCAAATCAATTTGATACAGAATGGGCCGTATCTTTATACAGAAAGTGTGTAGAGCCTTTTGGTGGTTTCTTACATGAAACAAGAGTGTTGATGCCTCGCATTATTACTTCGGTTAAATTGGTTGTAGATTATTTAAATGAAGTGATTAATGAGCAACATATTTCATTTTCTGAAAAAGAAGGTACTTTGTCTCTCACTATAAATGGAAAAGGTATTGAACTAATTATGGATAAAACTCTAATGGACATTTTGGGTTTTGATCAAAATATCTTTAAAAGTGGTACTGTAACCAAAAGCTAGCGCAGACATGTCGCTATCGCGTCGTATTAACTATTTTCAGATATATTCCAATATTGGTGAAGATGTACGTGTGGGAGATGTTGAAGCTCCATTGCTAGCAATGATACCATACCAGCCAAAAAGCTGCAGTATTTTATCTGAGCATACTTTCAAGAAAGTGCATTATACAAAGCTGAAATCAAACTACATCCCACAAATTGATATTGCCATTTATGATGATGCTGGTGCGTTGATTCCTTTTCATAAAGATGCTGTGACAAGTATTACACTCCATTTCCGAATGAAGAGTTAATGCAAAAGTATGCTAATATATTTTTCCAATGTGAATAATATGGAAAGTGAAAATAAGGACTCGTTTCTAATCTACTTGCCCAGTAATGCTTCTATGAATAAATTTCCCAAAAATAAACCATCAGACTATCGAGTAGAATTAAATCGGCCACTGCATTTAGAAGGTGAATGGGAAGTTGGCGTTTCTAGTATTTGCTATGATAGCAATATTCAGAATGTGAATGATTTGGAAGAAATGATATTGACTCCTCGCACCCATGATGGAATAACGATGAATAATGCATTTCAGTTCCCATACAATTTAACATCAGATGGAAAGTGGAACTATGAATGGATTCAGATAAAATCAGATTCTTATGAGCCATTTGGGAATGAGAAAATTATTAAGGCATTCAACAGTGGTAATACTTCCATCATGAAGAATAAAAATCAGAAAGCTTATGAGTTTACTATCTATCATTGGAGTGGGAGACAGTTCCTCCGCTTTCATTCTTTTACTAAAGGTCTTACGCTGAGGTTGGATAGTGAATTCTATCCACATCTTGGTTTTGGTCATGGACTACATCTAACGTCAATTGCTACTGCAAATGTTAAAAAAGTTTATTCAACTCGAATCAACAAATTTCATTATAGATTTAAAATATTTGATGAAGATGTTGTAGAATGCGAAGAACGCATCATTTTGAAAAAGCGTGGTGTTCAACCTTTATCACTTATTGAGTTAGTAAAACGATGGAATGAGACTGTGGGTAAGAAGTATGGAGAGAAAATTATGGCGGACAAAAATAAGTTGGTTATTCAGAAATATAATGACAAACTTACAGTTTATTTCTCTCCAACCTTGCGTCATTTTGTAAGACATTATACGCCTATTATTGGAAGCGGTGTGGTGTATGGTTCTCATGAATATCACACTAAAGCTGATTCAGTTAATGATGAATGGTGGGTGGACATCTATGGCGATCGCATCAAGAAAATTTACCAGTCTTATGAAGAATCTAAAGTTGCTATCAATATAATGCCGCGTCTATATCATACAGTTGAAAGCTTCATTCATGTAGTAAATCCTTATATACAACAGAAGTTGAAGCATGTGATGAAAAGTAAATATGATGTAAAGACACACCACATTTCGTTTTCAATTGAAAAACAACGCGTTGTTCTGAAACTGGGTGATGACATTCAATGTCAATTGAGTAAAAATTTGAAAAAACTCTTTGGCTTTTCAATGCTACAAACTGTGTTTGCTGCTGCGCATACGATTGGTATAGAAACACCAATGACACTTGATAAACATGAACAACACCTTTACATTCAAAGTGATTTGATTTTACCTATTTCTGTTGGCGAGAAAAAAGAATACATTTTACGTGATTTCATTCATGATAAAGACGCTTCATATGGAATAGTCGAGAAGATGTTTGAATCTATTTTCTATCATCCCGTCGTCAAACAAACTATACCCTCTATTGCTATCAAAATTACCAATGGTTTACAAGAGTGTATCCATGTGAAAGATACTAAATCCCTCGTAACTTTAGTGTTTCGGAAAACAAAGTGAAGTCATTGTGATATGTTTATTGAAATAAAAATATGTATATGAAAAAGTCTTTTCACAGATATAGGGGGAATGGGCTGACTGTAGGTATATATTCACAAGGAAGAAACGATCTCATACGATACATAAAACAACCATGTATATCTACAAAAAGCAACATCAAAATACTGAGTTAAAGTTGATTATGTCAATACATCTCCTGAATGTGGTAGCGTGAGTTTTATTCTTTTGGGTGGAGGTATGTTTGTGTCAGGATGTCCATGTGGAAGAGATGTGTTATGTCCTATCCAACACCTCTTATCCTCCCATGCTGAAAGTGCTCGTTTCTTGAACGTGTACGTTTTCACAGTATGAACTTGAGATTTTAAGATTGTCATATTGACAAACGTTATAGTTTTATTTTTATAGGCCTTCTTATAGGACCGATGTTTCATTTTATGAACAATGGATTTTGATATACCTTTAGCACGCTTAATACTATCTGCACATTCTTTTAAATTCATGGAATACATTTTAGGACGGAGGAGAATCATTTCATCTATTTCCTTTCCTGCTGTTTCATCCTTAAAACAACCAAGTTTGGCTTTATTCTGTATGGAATAGAGTGGATGAGTGGGATTGTAGTTAGATGTATCGAAATATTTTTCTAATGACTTACCTACTTCATTAAAATTTAAATCTTTTTGAGTGGTAATTCCTAAAAAGAAACTATCTGTATCACCACCCAGCAAGCGAACCTCTTTTACGAGAGGGCATGGTTTTAATATTTTGTAGAAGAGTTGATACATTTCAAGCTTGGAATAATCTAAAACGGCTTGCCCAATATAGATGGGTTTGCACAACTCAACTTCTGATTTAATCATTTTAACACCTACAAGATCCTCATCGATGATGTCTCTATCAATGAAAAGAGGTGATGAGGTCAATTTGTGATATTTTTGTTCATCAACGACTAGTTTGTAATTCATACGTTTTCTAACATCCTCCATGGTCTTTCCGAATAGACTATTATTCTTATATTTATAAAAATCCTTTTCAAAATTATTTTGGGCGAGTGCACGTTTTTGACTGTTACTATCTATGTAGGGTTTGAGGAAGGCTTTCTGTCTAAATTTGATAATGCGGTGAACTGACTTTAGAAGCATGCCCATTTCTAAATAGAATTTTAATATGCAGAAGTGTACGAGATAATTTTTCTTATCATATTGGGTGAGTAAAAGTTTGCGGCATGGTTTGTACCTTGGCTGTCCACACTCTGTTAAGTTATTATGAAATTGTGACATGAATGGTGAAAACATATCTTCAGTCACTTCGCCAGATTCAGGTGCGAGTGGGAAATCAGCAGTTTTATTTTTAATACTATTTGGATAAATCAAATCCACTTCAAAATAATATCCCCAATCACCTTCATCTGGAATATTCAGTATGTTTGAAGGGTTGGAGTAATACTCAAGCTCATTTTGATTTAACCAACTAAACTCGGAATGAGGTAGTGGTTTAGACAGTGAACTGCCATATAAATTATTTTGGTCATAGTACTTTAGGTGGATATGATCATCACCTACTGTTTCAGATTTTATATGATGTTTATTTACAAATGTGAGACCACCGCGTATTCCGCGCTCAAATATATTATACATCTCCGGGTCTTGTAAGAGATGAATGGTCTCACCAGTCATTTTAAAGGCTGATTTAAAGGACATGGCTGGTAGACTGACAAAGTGGATAGGATCTAATTTGTCTTCTTCTAATGCCACTCGTCGAAACTCCTGAAAGACATCAGCCAGCAAAATGACATCTAATTCTAAGTAAGCGATCATATAATCGCCAAACGTTTTACAATTAAATTTTAACCATGCCTCTTGAGCATGTTCATAGTCCTCTACTGGACAATCTTCACCCGTCAAATCGTTTTTGAATTTGTCAATGGAAGGAAGGGTTGTTTCATTTAGTTTAGACATTGAGCTAAAATACGCATAAGGAAAGACTCCTTTGCGAGTGATTATTTCATCCGTTAAGTTTGGATAGTGTTTCTTCAAAGTTTGACTATGGGGAAGAAACTTGAGATTACGAACGAGAGAAGCTAGTGACGCTGACATGAATTGAAATGAATCTAAAAATTTTATTTCGAAGAAGACTGTCTTATTTTCTTTAGTTTTATCTACTGGTACTTTTGCTGTCATTGCCATGAATTTTTCTCTCGTTTGTGCTATTACATTAAACTGCCACGATTTCATCTGGCTCAACCCTCCTTTTATGAGCATATGACTGTCATAGCCCTTAAAGTTATGAAAAATGATGGGTAGTACACGACGTCTCAACCTAAGTGAAAAGTTACATTTGGAGCAGAGTGCGTTTCTAAATTTACCAGTGATGTGATCATGATCACGCACTTTCTTAATTTTATCGTCATCAAACGTTTTATGACATTTAGGACAGGATGTGCAACTTTCAAATTTTTGTTTGTCTTCATCTGACATATGTAGTGACTTACGCTGCAATTGGGAATCATATGATTGTTGAAATTTTGCAGCTTTATCGAGAAATTCTAGAAATTTTGAAATGCAATCTTCACCTTGCCAAGTATGCATTTTGTTTTGTCTATTCCTAAAGTGGTCATGCCATACTTCATAGCAGGATATGGCTGCTGGCTTGTGGATGATATCATCAATGTAGCATTCTATGTCTGCGTAAATGACACGCAGGGGACTTAATTCGTCACCATTATCCCTATGTGAAAATATTTTATCTTTGGGCATGCGTTCCATTTGTAATTTACCTCGCTTGCACCATTCATAGTGAGTTTCAAATTTATCTTTACTCCAAAATGAGCGGATGCAGCGGTCGCATACAAAATGTTCACCTCTTTTAGAGTGCCCCAAGTGAGTGTACAAGCGAGAGATTTTGGGAATACCACAGTAGTGCCATTCCTCGCTATCATCTTGTTTTACTAATAAGAGGTTGACTACACGTTCATAACAAGTTGAACGTGAATTATAGCGGGCACCCTTCAACCCCTTCTCCCACACGTGAACGACAATTTTAATCTTATTATGTTTTTCGAACGTTTCTACATCTTTGATTTTCATGTTGTTACTATCACAACCTTCAAAGTCTAGTTCATCCTCCCACTGTCTATAGCTATAGGTGCGATCTCGATGCGCGTTGATATCATTATAGTGAAGGATGGATAGGACTGCATATTTGAAACACTGTGATTTACAATCAACATTGATGACAGCTTTCTTATTATACAACGTTTTTGGAAGTTTAAATGTGCCTCGAGCTGAATGACTTTCTAATAGGGAAATTTTGAATATGGCTGAGTCCACACCATCAAAAATGAGAGCGCTGTCGCGTTGATTGAATTTATCTACATTTGATTTTAAACATTGAATGTGAAAATTTAGCCAAGACTCGCAGTCTACAACTTCGGTTGCGGAAGAGGAAGGAATATGAAACTGTATTCTCTCCGTCACTTGACCCGTTTGAAAATCTATTTTAATATATTTTAGTTTAAGGTAGATGAGCGCCTTCATTCTAAAATTGTCTAAATTATTGAAGAGCGCTTCGATAATGTTAGAATTTTGAAGGAGCCACTCAGGAAAATCTACAATTTGAGTATTGGACTCCATGCAGTAGTCGCGTACTAAATTATTATGTGAAACATTAATGAGGGAGATGGTAGAGGTACCGTTGGTGTAGTGATCATTTGCATGCGTGTGTTGAAGTCTGTGCGAAGATCGCTGAAAGTGACTATCAAAAGAAAGAGGGCACAAATCGCAAGGAAAGGAGATGTCATCGTCAGAATCAACTTCACCTCCGGAGATTGACACCGCTTTGCGTTGACACACACGTTGTTTGATGTGTCGAAGGAGACTGTGCTTCCTTGTAAACATATGTCCGCAGTCGGCACATTCCCACTCGTTGCCTTGCCGCGAGAGTCCTGAGCTGGAACTCACATCACCTGAAAGAGAAATCATTCTTTCATCTCTGTTCAAGCCTCAGTGTAGTGTTACAACCTACCTTGACTCAATAACTCTAAACTTTCCTCGAGAAGAGAGGGCGTTGGTGATGAAGTTGTTGCCTGAAATTGAGGAAGATGCTATTAGTCACACGTTTGAGGGAGATGAGAGGAAATTTTCAACTTACCATTTCAACGAAATCAAGTTTAAGGTTGATACTTCTACAAGATAGAGACTTCACTCAAATAATAGTCAAAGAGAGAGATCGTGCGTTCGTCACTTGTATGATTCACAGATTAAATGAAATGACCTGAATGTCACTTTGCTTATATACTTTCATCCTCTTCATTCATTGGATGTTCATTCTGATTGGCTGCTTGTGTATACTTAAGAATTAGAAAAATGTTAAAGTTATCATTATTCAAAGTCAGCATTTCAAAGACAACATGACAAGTCCTCCAACAACACCAAATACCGCATTGGAGTTCTCCTCTCCATATACATCAGCAAAGGTGCTCGTTACACCAAATGCACCAAGAAAGGCGAAGGTGGAGAAGACATACAATCTCGACAATATACGAAAGTTATCATTATCGGAGGAGGATGAAGAGGAGTTGCCCGACCTAACAGGCATACGGTGGAAATATTTACAATATGATGCCGAAGGGGTGATGGAGATGACCAGCAAGTCGCACTTGCATCAAATATGGGAGTGGTACACCCCTAACTCCCAACCGCGAACCGTGGCGGAGTGGGCGTACATTGAGAAAGTGAGGGACGCTGCAGAAGAACGTTTAAAGCAGCTCAACTGTTTTTGTAATCTATGTGAAGCCAGACTCTGGGACGATATTGACGATGAAGACCTTTTGAAATACATGCCATAATAAATGTTTATTTCGTATTATCTTTGCTTTCATACTGACTTACTTGAATGGGGTTTTAGTGAATAATTTAACCATGTATACTTTTTCATTTGGAAATAGTAGCACGCTTAGTCTAACTTGTAAATCTAAAAACATTTCATATGGACGATGATGGTAGATAAAATAGTGTCAAATAAATTAAGATAGCTTACACTTCTGATACAGGGATAGCAATCGACTGCGATCCATGTGTAAAGAGCTTGTTAGACTATGGATGGGCTTAAGTGGATGATTTAACCATGTATACTTTTTCATTTGGAAATAGTAGCACGCTTAGTCTAACTTGTAAATCTAAAAACATTTCATATGGACGATGATGGTAGATAAAATAGTGTCAAATAAATTAAGATAGCTTACACTTCTGATACAGGGATAGCAATCGACTGCGATCCATGTGTAAAGAGCTTGTTAGACTACGGAAGAGAGAAGTGTGTTATGTTGCGTGTGGCGCGTGAGTGTCCTCCCATTTCATTCCATTCATCAATTCGTCTCATTGATAGAGACAGGTAGAACTCATGGTTCTCATAACGTATGCAATGGAAAGTTTTAGGCAACCTTCGACAGTTGGCTAAATGTCGCCCTGGCGCGAATGCATACTACGTTGAGACAGAGGCAATCACTTGCAAACATGACGCAGAGAGGTTTAACAAGATTGACCATTGCCGAATGTCCCTTGCGGTATACATAGCTACGGGTTTCACCGCCGCCCTTTACAGGAACGCCCGTCGAAAGGAAGTATTACACCGAACTTCATTTGCAACGTTCAAGTTGACTGATAGCAGATTCAACTTAATGATAGTATTCGCCAGTCCGAAGACTGCCCAGGGCAAACCGCGAGGAGGTTCTATCATGTCTTGCCCCATGGTGGCCCTTAAGAGAGCCGATGGTTCGTTCTCGGGAGTAACAAGATGACTATTGGCTTGAATAGTCAATGGGTATGACGCTTAGGTTGTCGTATACCCTATACCGCCTAAGCCGTGGTGGTGCATCTGGCACCTTTCGGATGCGAGTGGTATTCGGAGTCCACACCTCATCCGTCCAAACGATCCTCTTGATCTTCCCCTTCTTCTCATCCTCCTCATCCCACTCGTCGAGGATGATGAAGTCGGGAATGCCGTTGTCTTCATCGGTGAAGACGGGAATGTTGTCGGTAGATGTCGCTTCCATCGTGACTTAAAATTGAATGAGAAGCGCTACAATCTTCTAGCTTATATAGGGTTTTCAACAATGAATTGCTCAACAGCGAATCAGAATGCTTCAGGGATAGCAATCGACTGCATAATGTTCAAGTTGACTGATAGCAGATTCAACTTAATGATAGTATTCGCCAGTCCGAAGACTGCCAGGGCAAACCGCGAGGAGGTTCTATCATGTCTTGCCCCATGGTGGCCCTTAAGAGAGCCGATGGTTCGTTCTCGGGAGTCGTCATCCTACAGCCTACCAATTCTGCTGAGAGAGTCAAAGACTCTCTCTTTGGTAGCACTGTCGACTTCCACACTAACTGGCATGTGAGTATAGAGTGGAATGTAGCGCCATTCCGTTGGATTGACAGCAGTTGCTGTCATCGGATTGCCAATCCGAGCAAGATTGTTGTGGACTCTGTCTTGCTCCTCTAGCCTGACGAACTCCTCAAATAAATTTCGCGGCCTTATCTGCGGTCCGCGAGGAGAGCTGACTTGACTGTTCGGCGTCTGCATGATTGAAATGAAATGAAATGAGAGGCAGTGGTTTATATACCCCTCTAACGCGACGCAACGTTCAAGTTGACTGATAGCAGATTCAACTTAATGATAGTATTCGCCAGTCCGAAGACTGCCCAGGGCAAACCGCGTGGAGGTTCTATCATGTCTTGCCCTAGGTGGCCCTTAAGAGAGCCGATGGTTCGTTCTCGGGAGTAAATTGATGGGGTGGTGAAGGCGGGCAAAGATCTGCAATGAAAATGATATGTATTAGAATAGGATATACTATCTTATTTACTTTTTCACTTACCAAGTTAGTCATCCTTAGGTAGTCTCGCGCGTTTCCGAATCGAAAATTTGTGTAGATGGCCGCGCATTCGTAAGCTTGCATGGAGACACTTCTTGCTCGGATGACCGTTGTAGCATAGGATGGATTCGTCTAAATTCTGGTTTACGAGTACTTCGCCGGCCAAATGATTGTCCCGAATAGGGATGTGAAATTCAAACAAACGATCCTCATTCACACGTTCCCACTCATCCCTCATGCGCTCCAACTTCTCACACGCCTGCCTCTCATCACCCCGCCGAGCCACAGTCCTCTCCAACTCAACATTCCTCGCTCTCAACACACTCATCTCCTTCATCATCTCCTCAAACTTCGCCTCTGCATCTCTCATTCTTCTCTCCGCAGCACTCGCCCTCTTCTCACACGCATCATTCTTCTCTTCCAACTCTCGCGTCTTATTCTTCAAATCAGTCACACAACGCCTCATTCTAATGTTTTCATCCGCCACCTCCTTCGACTTCAAATCCTTCTTTTTCAACTCATCCAACTCCTTCACAACTTCATCCTTCACTTTCTTCAAACTCTCAAACTTATTCACTAACAATCATGCGCCATCTGCTGCGAAACATGTCTCTTCTCTTCATCCTTCAACCACCTCGCCGACTGCATACGAATCCCACCACTCTTCACTTTTGGGAAGATGAGCTCTTCGGGGGGTCGGTGATGACGATGTTGGACACCTCCGATGACGAAGAGCTCAACTTCCTCACACGCTTCCTCACACGCTCCCTATCTAAATCCACATCATCCTCATCATCACTCTCAAGCACTCTCTTCCGCTGCTCAATCTCACCCTCCAACGACGCAACCGCTCTCGCCAACTCATCATTCTCAACAACATTCTCAACAGCATTCTCAACAACATTCTCAACAACATTCTCAACAACATTCGCAACATTCGCTCCCTCTCTTCCACAATCAACTGCGTAAATCTCAAATCAGTCACTAAACCACCACTACAGTCAGCATGCACTCTGTAAAAACGCACCTCATCCTCATCACCCTTCAGCACTCTACACTTTACGCAAGCAACCCTATTCAAGACAATCATGTGGCCGGTGCCCGCCTTCTTCACATGAGCTTTGGCGTCCGCACTGCGATTAACTCGCCCACAAGAGCACATTTTGATGTGATATTTGCGATTTTTGTCATTGGCCATGTTAGATTTTATTGTGAACTGTAAGATAATGAAATTTGTATAATTTTGGAATCATGTAGTACAGTCATATTCCTAAAGAGTTTAGTGAGTGGCAATCGATCACGTCGACAGCCCGAAGGCCTTGTACCGATCACTAGGGAAGTGAGAGATC